>OZ005659.1:14813117-15413117 GCA_963930645.1 Salticus scenicus | reverse complement strand
TACACACACAAAAATGGGGGAGGGGGATTTTTTATTTTATTTATTTATTTATTTATTATTATTTTTTAAACAAAAAGAAAATTATTTAATAGAATTAAACTTTTTCAAGCTGTAGACCGCAAGACAGATAACTAAATTTTCTAGGAAATCTAACTCGGAAACACGTTTAACATTAAGAATAATTTTGGCTTGTTGAAAATTAAAACTATGGTCAGATTCCAAACTATTTTTCACAATTGAAAGTATTTATGCGGCGAATATCTCAAGTTTAGTTATTTATTGTACACCATTTCTTTAATATATATTATTTGTCTTGTGTTTCCTAATTATTTGACTCAGTTTTAAAATAACAATACACCCATAACAATTTTTCTGTTTTATTTTCTTCTTCTCTCTCTCTCTCTCTCTTTTTTTCTTTTTCTCTCTTTCTTTTTTCTTTTCTTTTCGTTTTTTTTTTTTTTTTTTTCATACTTAAATTTCCAGTTAATAAATTTTAATTTTAATTTTATTTTTTTAACTTTATTTATTCATTTATTTGTCTAGATTGAGACCAAACTGAAAAAAGAAAAAAAAAAAAAACTTTCTCATTTTCATTCCCAAATTCCGTATTCTTTTAGATATGATTTTATAGGTTGAGGGACCAGTAACCAGTTGAGTTCATTCTTAGATATATCCATCCTATTACGAGAGAGGTGTGCTGGCCAAAATTAATTTCCCCTCCTGCCGGTGAGAAGAAACGAGAACTAAAAGCATTTAATACACTACGATTATGAAAGCATTTAATTAGCCCCTTACCTGCCGAGGAAAATTTACAATATTCACTTCCCAGAGTCACAGTTTTCCCCTCAAGCGCGGACAGTTATGCGTTTACTATTTCAGAAGCATTCCCTTCCCTGTTCCTCCCATTTCCTCTTAGAGCCCCTAAATAAAATAATAGGCCGGTGCACCACCGCCATTTTTTTGCCTCCGAAGAGGACAACATTCCCGCTTGGCTTCCTTATCGCTTCCCTAATGATTTTAGGAAATCTTGATCTGAGGCTAATCCGGTCAAGATAAGAGCAATAAGCAACAATAATATTTCTAAAAACACATTTTTTTCATAGTACATTCTCATATCATTTTATTCTGAGGATATTTTATGGATGTACTGGGGTAAGATGTGTTGTTAGGGCGGTTTCTGTTTCTTTTACAAAATGTCGCCAAATTCACTTCTTGAATGATTATAGCAGTTTATCGCTAAACGAACTTCCATGTCATAGTTTACTTAGCTAAAATTATGAAATATAATAAAACAAGTTACTCTAAAGTAACGTAAGACGATTTAAAAAAAGTTTGTCGTTTGTTTATCAGAGAAACGCGCTGGGTACATATGGCAACCCTAAGGCAATAAAATGCCTGATGCGCCAGCTCGTATAGAACAGGCGCACGTGACGTCACTGCGACAGATGATTCCGCGCGTACTTTAGAATGTAGGCAAAAGGTGGGATAAAGCGTCAATGGAAAGGCAGATATTTTGCCTACATGCGCAAAAGTTCCAGAATAGCGTCGCTTGTTTATAAACATGCGCCTGCTCTGTTCCTCCCACTCCCCTCTTCTCTGAAATAAGTGAATCCTTCGAAAACACTGGCAATGTCTCTTTATTGCATTCCAAAGCCATTGGACTAGTTTCTCTGGCATCAGTGCAACACAAAGGATCGTATTTCAGAAAAGCGTATAGATACGCCTGATGCAGTTAATGGACCGGATTAGCGAGACGGATAAAGGGGTTAAAGAAAGAGACGTACTTGAAGATCTAAATATAAAAATAAACTGTATAAATTAATATTTTTTATGATTTTGCCTTTATGAACGAATGATTTTATGTTCATAGTTTTATAAGACATATGCTAGAAACAATTCTATACAAATGATAATGAGAAATGCTGGTATTAAGAACAAATGTAATATAATCATGTGTAATTATCAAAATTTCCAAAAGTAAAGATATTCTGCTAACCTATTATAAAAACCATCGAAATCATATTCTTATGTATTGCATATCTACTTGAAATGTATACTTATGTTATTTTAATATAAAATTTGAACCATTCTGTTAAATGCATGTGGTGTCCCCCCTTTTGAGGCAAAAAGTGGGGACATTTCAACAACTGTCCCCATTTCTGCTTTTAAAAATTTGGTCACCCTATCGTAGCTTCACCTTAATCAAAATGAGGAAATAAAATAAACTTTAAAATATAAAAAGTACATAAAAATTTTATATCTGGCATATCTTCATTCAAACCCTCTTGAATCAGCTAAAATGAAATGGTATATTTCAGGAAGTAATTTCTGGAAATACCTAGGAAATATTTTATCAGCATCTTAGTACTTCACAGAGAGCTATTTCGGGAAGAGAATTTTGTGCATTTTACGAGGAAATTCTGGATTTATTTCCAGTTTTCTCACCCTAGCATCAAATATTCATTTATGTTCGCAATAAAATTTTCTTACATCGACGAATTCCTTTCTTTTCCGTTTCATTTTTCTTTCCTTTCACATAAAGTCTGTGAAAATAACGTCTAAAAATAATGGATTAAAACCGGAAAAGCGTGCACATTACAAATAGTAATTTATTATTTATAGAATAGAATTTTGTGTGCAGGAAATATCGATATGAGTAAATCGAATGCTTTGTTTTTAGATATTGGTTGTAGAAATGTTCAATTTTATTTAGAAAGTCTTCTTTAGAAAACAAATCCGAGTTGGATCAAATCAGGAGAAAAAATGTAACTGCTGTAAAGAATATGCGAAATTCTGAGGTGGATATCATATATGAATTTCTTATACGCCTATTAAACTAGACATATTTTTTTTTAGTAACTAAAATATAAAAAATTATTTTATAATTTTAAAACAAAAGGTCATATATTCACTAACATTCACTAAAAAGTAATTATAGTATAAAATGCACAACTCAATCTTATACGAAAAACTAATTACTAAATTTTAACCTGTTGCGGCTAACTTTTTTGAATTACCGAGGATATCTCTAAAATGGGAGGTCAAGTAGTGACCAAAAATTTTCAGTTACCATGGATATTTTTAAATCAGGAGGTCATACAGTCACCAAAAATGGAGGTGCACAATTAGCTGTTATAAAAGTTCCAAATACATAGAAGACTATCAGGATTCCTATGAGAAAAGCCTGTTGGAAGATACGCGGCATATTGTTGGAGATGGAAATAGTTTTGGAACTTTAATAACAATTCGTAATATACACTTCATTTGAATTTCATAGAACGATGGGAAATGGCAAAAATCAGTTTCAAAGTTAAATGAGAGCATATATATACTGATGATTATTTTAAAATCGAAACAGGTTGAAAAAAAACTTATAATTTTTAAAACCACTTATGATTTTAGATAGATTGTCTCTTAAGCTTTTAAAGAGGCATAAAGCAATATGCGGGAAAACGTTTAGTTGCGACAAAAATGGGATATAGAACTTAGAAAAGTTGAATCTATTACTATGTTATGGTCCATAAACTATGTACACCTCAGATTGTGTACTTAAATTTAGCCTTATATGAAAAACACATAACACAAAATCAAATGTACTTCAAGCAATTTCCAAGTATTGCTCCTATGTATTCAAATATTTTGTTTAGCGTTGTAAACGAATGTTGAATGGTTTCCGTATCACAATCTACACAAAACGTGCTTATATGCATATGAAAAATTATGTTCATTTCATTTTGTTTAGAGCAGCCTACAGATGTTACAGCGTATTTACGAGAAATTTCTCTCATACATGTAATGTATTTGAATTTTCTTGGATGTCCCTGTACTCGAACCCTCTGCTTGATCTCAACGAAAAGTTTAGTATAGTATCACTATATGATGCAGATGTAGAATACTGAATTTGGACTTCTTACTATCGTTTGTTCTTAAGATATGCTAATAACATACACACAGGGAAACAGACACACAGAGAGACACACACACCCAGACAACCGGATTCAGGGATTTAAGGGACTTCAAACATGTAAAATACATCGAAAATATGACCCAAGAACATGACTTTCTTCAAGAGAAAGTAAATATTTCTGCCCTCTAATGTTAATTTTTCTAAATAACCTGTTTATAAAACAACACATTTTTTATCCTCATTTCAACAACGATGATTGATGTTCTTATGAGAAAACAAACAAAATTCATTGTAAAGATGAAGAATAATGCATAAAAGTGTCTCTTCTTTTAAAATGTGATAAATTAATTATTTTTCACATAATTTGTTTCATTGCATTATTACAAGATCACAAATAAAATACTTTTATTTTTTATTTATTTTTAAATGTTATGAAACAAATTTTTATATATTCAAATAATCTGCACTACATATATATTTGAAACATTGTTTATTAACTGGATACAAAATTCCATTAGAACCCATTTTATAAACAACCTCTTTATAAAACCTCCCTCTTTTCAACAATAATGATTGATGTCCTTTGTGAATAAATAAACAAAACTCATTGTAAATATGAAGGATAACGTATAATAGCTCCTCTTCATTCAAAATATGATAAATTAGTTATGTATGTCATAATCTGTTTACTCGTATTATTAACCAGTGGAACAAATATTATTCAAAGATTATTTGTGTGTCTGATTTGTCACTGGTCTCCATTAAATGATGGATTGCCTTGATGTTATTCTGTTAATTTGAAATGCTGTACAAATTGTCTATTCTTAAAATTTATAATGGGTGTCATTTATGTAAAATAAATTATTTATTTATAAATGGTATGAAGAATTAACAATATTCTTAATAATAATAATCTGGTATGTTGTGACAAAAATACTCAAATTTCCGCCGTGAGAATTATTTATTAAAATTATTATTTCTGAAAATTATTCTTCATGGTGCAGACGATTTTCCATTTTCATCTCACAGAAGTGTAACATTACATCTTAAAAGAAAGTCAATTTTGTGCCTTACAACGATGTATTAGTATGTGCATTTTTTCACAGTTATTTATTGATTGATTGACTTTTTCAAATTAAAGAAATTATATATATATATATATATATATATATATTAAATATTTATAGTTGTCAAATACTGTATCCCCGATTGTAATGAAATGCTCGCCCTTTGGTGGGCTAAGGTGAAATTATCACACCACTGCATATCATCATATCATGCAATCGATTTTCCATGATGAAATGGCGGAGAAAGAAGAATAATAAATACACGTGGCTGTTATATTTACTAACAACTGCAGTTCAGAGAGCGCCATCTATCGATCATTACAAATGCGGATAGTTTTCATTCATTTTTTATGGTATATACATTGTTCTCGTGAAGCTCAATACGCAGAAAACTATTTTTTGCAAAAAATCAAACACTCTGACAAGAAAAGTGGCACAGCTCATAAAAGCAGTATTTGAGAAAAATCAACATTGCATTGACTAGCATTCGCCTTAATTAACACAGCTGCCTCAAAAGTGGGTAATTTTCTAGATAGTGATGTGACGTTTTTTGCGTACATTGAGACGCTTCATACTTATTTTTCAATGACATAAATATAAATTCAAAATTGACACTTTGTGTCACCTTTCTTGTCGAGGTGCGAATTGTATTGCTATTTGCAAATTTGTTTTTTAACTTATCTTTCTCTGTCTAATATATATATGAAATATAATGGATTAAAAGAGGTAAGAATTAATATTTTTTTATTTTAAATTATTATTTTCATATTTTCACGGTATTCTTTTTATATTTCAGAGTAATATTGCAAAATGAATTAAAAGAGATTTAAGCATAAAAAATAACGAACGGAAATTGCAATCGCGATCATTTGAAATAAACAAGTTAATCATTCAAGACATTTTGATCCCCTCAAGCCAACTTGACTCTTTCTCATCGTAATCCAAATTACTGCTCTGTCTTCAGAAGTGAATTGATTGCAATAGACCTGGGACTAGAAGCTATTCTCTCTGAAGAGGATTATGGTGACCTATGGATCTTGACTGATAGCCGTAGTTCTCTTCACCATCTTAGTAATTGGATTCTTTTGGGCGACAAGGTCAGCACCTCTATACTGCTTAAATTAAAGCTCATTTCACTTAATCATGACGTTCATTTGCAATGGATACCTTCACACGTGAATCTCCACGGGAATGAAATGGCTGATAATCTTGCCAAGGAGGGTTGCAGGATTTCTTCAACTCCCTCCTCCGCACTTACTTTTCAGGAGTTATACTCCCGGGAAAATTAAAAAATATCGGAGGAGTGGAAAACTCCCCCCACCCATAAATGGTACAAGGGCTCAAAACCGGGTTTGTCCCTTGACCTCCCGTGTGAAAGACGTACCCGAACTGTACTGACAAGACTCGCTTGCGGTCACATCAAGTGCTTGACTTTCAACGAGGGCAAGAAAACCTTCGCTACCTGCACCAAGTGCCAAAATCATCAGGCTTCTCCTGAGCACCTTTTGGAATGCATGGGACTCTCTAAGGAGGATCTTTATATCAATCCTCTTCTGGTCTTTGACTTCCTAACTGTCAACGAACTCGTGGATCTTGTCTGACTCCGTCAGACAAGGAGGATAAGCAACAACAACAACAGACATTTTGATACCTGGAAATATCCTATAAATAAGTTTAATGAACAATACAAAGGTATCTGGCGTCAGAAAGATTTAATACAAGAATTAAATTAGCGATGTTAAAAGAAATAGAAGATTTATGATTCTAAATTAAGGATTGATTATTTATGTCATATATAAAGCCATAAATAATTGTTTTAATGAATTGGCGAGTTGGCAAAGTGGAGAGCCAAATGGCCTCACGATGTTTGAGAAAAACGAAAGTACAACCAATAAGAGACGAAGAGAAGGCGTTATTATTAAATGGAATAGCGAATTAAAGAGAATGGGATGGAATTAGAAATACGCCAAATTACACCAAAAATTTAGGGTTTAAAAGATGGAACTCGCCAAAATTTGGGATCTTCCTTGATTAGCTCTTGCCAGTAAAATTTAGTAGATCTGCGCCACCGAATTTGAAAGTTAACGTGCGAGGCCGCGCCGGGTGCCGGCAAATTCCGTTTAACACGGCGGGGCTGCCTTCAAAACCCCATCAATCTTCATTGCCCTACCAGACTCGGATCCCCAGCCCTGAAATGGATTTTAAATAAAGACTTTTCCAGTTAACCTGACTAGATTACTTATGTGTTTCACGACTGTCACATAGGAAACGTCACATATATATATATATATATATATATATATACAGGGTGTTCCAAAAGTCCCCCCCCCTCCTAACTCGAAAATGAGTCGGAAGTATTGAAAATGGCGAAACACATGTTCAATGATTAAAACCCGAATAGACTACTACGTCAGAAACGCCAAAGGAAAATATATGAGATGCATACAGCTGTTTCGGTAGCCTTAAGCGTACCGTCTTCAGTGCAAAAAGTCATTCATTCTTCATTCTTTTTGCACTGAAGACGGTACGCTTAAGGCTACCAAAACAGCTGTATGCATCTCAAATATTTTCCTTTGGCGTTTCTGACGTAGTAGTTTATTCGGGTTTTAATATTCCAACGCCAAATCTCCTGTCATTACATGTTCAATGAATTCGAGAGGGAATTCTTTTGATGTAAAAAGTTTGGGCCCCGGTGGGGGGGATGCTAGGGGAGTCGCTAGGGAGGGCAACTTTAAAATTTCAAATGGGAAGGTATGTCTTGGGATACATCCCAGGAAACGCCTCTTCAAAACAATGAATTTGATATAAATAGTTTCTCCCTACGATGATTATTAAAGAAGATACTTGAGTTTTTAGACTTTTGAAATGTAGATTTTATACTTATGTATCCCCTTTAATAATCATTGCAGTACAAAACTATTTGTATCAAATTCATTGTCTTCAAGAGCCATTTCAAGAGATGCATCATCACAAGACATACTTTCCTGTTTGGAATTTTAAAATTGCCCTTCCTAGCGGCACTTCTACTACCCATTTGCCTGGGCCCAAACATTTTTGGGCAATGTATGTCTTGTGATACATCCCTGGAAACGTCTCTTCAAGACAATGAATTTTATGTAAAAGTTTTGTCCTGCAATGATTATTAAAGAGGATACATAAGTATAAATTTCCCTTTTCAAAAGTCTAAAAACTCATGTATCTCCCTTAATAATCATTGTAGGGAAAAACTATTTATATCAAATTCATTGTTTTGAAGAGAGTTTTCCAGGAATGTATCACAAGACATACTTTCCTATTTGAAATTTTAAAGTTGCCCTCCCTAACAGCCCCCCTAGCCCCCCTCCCCCTGGGCCCAAACTTTTTTCACCAAAAGAGGTCCCTCTCAAATTCATTGAACACATGTTTCGCCATTTTTTACACTTCCAACTCATTTTCGAGTTAGGAGGGGGGGGGGACTTTTGGAACACCCTGTATATATATATATATATATTTATTTATTTGTGTTGCACTTTAATGATAGCATTTTAGAATGCTTTTCAAAATATTTTCAGATTTTGAAATCATAAAAAAAAATACAGATTTCAATTTTATATCTATTCTCTGATTAAATTTTCTAAAGCATTTTAAGCCTTTTTAAAAATATTATTCCTGAAATAATAGTTTAAAAAGGCTCGTTTTTCTTCGATGTGAAGGCCACATTTTAGGCAGAGAAAACCATTTCTCTGTTATAGGATACAGGGTGTCCAGAAAGGACTTACTGATTTCAAAATTAAATATCTCGAAAACAAAGTACAATAGAGGGTTGAGACAAACTGTATATTTATTACGAAAGCTGTAAAAATCGGATATTCGAATTTTGAAAATAGCAACAAAAGTTGCCAACAGATGACGCTGTAAACAATCCCAATACACTGGACGAGCTTGAAGAGGCAACATGTGCGGCATGTGAGTCCATTTCCATTGACACAGTACAGGGGGGGGGGGATGGCAAATTTTGTTGTTCGTTTACGCCACTTTTGCATGGCTAGCGGTGAACATTTTGAACAGATTTTGCGTTGATTCTATGGACTACTTGCGGAAGAACAACTTTTATTTTATTTTCTATAACCCTGTACAGTGAACAGCGCCATCTGCTGGCAACTTTTGTTACTATTTTCAAAATTCCTGTATCAAATTTTTACAGCTTTCGTAATCAATATAAAGTTTGTCTCATCTCTCTATTGTCCTTCGTTTTCGAGATATTTAATTTTGAAATCAGTAAGTCCTTTTCTGGACACCTGTACATTATGCGATTTATTTATCAATTAAATTCAATAAAAGTCTGCATGCAGTAAAAGATAATTGTTTCAATATATATTCCAGAATAAGAAACCGCATTCTCTTTTACACGCATTAACGACAATGTTTGATACTGTTATTCTAAAAATAAACAAAAGTTGTATTCTTTAACCATTTTTTCTGTGACCATGGTAGCTTTTGCGCAAGTGCTAACTCAAAGGATCGTACTTCGGAAAAGCGTATATATACGCTCGGGGCAGTTAGCACATCATCTTAATAAGACGGATATATAAGTTTGGGGCAGTTAAAGGGTTAATCATAATTGATTCAAAGGTTTTACTTGTATATCAGCAGGCCTCGCAGCGCTCCTAAAATTTTACTCGTTTTTTATTATATTTTCACCTCTATCGTAAAAAAAATAAAATTTTTGTTGAACATTTTAATGTTAAAATATTGTGTAAAAAGCATTTTTAAATAGTGGTGACAATATAATAAAATGTTCATAAAATTTTAGGAACGCTGGGAGGCCTGTACCAGTGTTAACTGTTCTTGTCTTTCTTGACTTATTTATTATTTGTAAAGTAATTTTTGAATTTTAAAATATGTTCATTTTAAGTGATCTTATCCCTTAGGTGGCCTATTCGAATCCGGAGATGAGATGCTGGAGACAGCATTTAAATATGCTGTGGAGCGAGTTAACATGGACCAAAAACTTCTTCCTAACTCGAGGCTAACGCCACAGTTGGAGAGAGTGGAAAGACACGATAGTTTCCAGGCGGCACGAAAAGGTAAGATTTAATTGAATATGGAATAATTAAATTTTAAACGAAAAACGAATTTGGATTAATAGGAACGAAAACTATGCGTTAACACTTTTAATGTATCAACCCAATGTTTGTAATTTATCAAAAATAAAGAATGAAATCTAACTCTTAAAGAATGACATATCATTCTTTGAACTTGCCAAATGAAGCGAATTTCTAAAGAGTGAAAGTCTATTTTCAAAAGCTTAAATTTTTAAGATCTTTATTAAGAATTATGTTATTCCAAATTATTTAATAATTTTGGCTATTTTTTCCCTAAATAAAATCGCGTACACTTGGGAGATATTTTTTTCTCTACACAAAAAATCTACATGAAGGGTAGACAGAAATATAGACCGGATCTGTCGAGAGTCAAAACCGAGTCATACTCGCAGTGGCGAGGCTCTTACCACTGGAACCCCTGAGTGCACATATTGTATAATTAATTCACTGTAGCAAATTATTCGCGCACGAGATAAATCGTACTTATCAAATTTTACTTCATTTAGGCATACTACAGTGCACGCAGTGGTCCTATATTTTCACGTTTGTTATATTATTTTAATATATAATACTTTGAATTAAATGTATGAAATATTTTTGTTTACCAACTGAACGAATTGGTTGATAAAGTAAGGAAAAAAATAGTACTATCACAAACTATTTTACAGTAAAATAATAATAATAATAATAATATTTTTTTTTTTTGAGAAAAAAGTTTCACTTTTGTCTATTACTTGCATGCGAAGTTGTGTCAATTCAAACTGAATAATTTTAAAAATTAACAATTTTACGCTGCTATTTTAATTTTTTAATATGTATAATCTTTCAGAGACTAGGCAGATTTCATGTTTAATAAATAAGATCCCCCCCCCCAATAAAAAAAAAAATAATAAAAAAAAAAAATAAATAAAATATATATATATATATATATATATATATATATATATATATATATCTTACACTTGTGTTTTTTAGGATAACTTTTTACAACTTGACATTTAATTCTTGTTATTAACATTAAGATTAATCACTTCAAGTATAACAAAATTAAGTTCAAACGAATTAATTAAGTGGTACCACAAATTCACTTACATCATTAAAATTAAACATCTTCTATTGAATAATACTCAACAGCAGTTGCTTGTTTAAAACTAAATCCTTTTTAACTGACTTTTAATGTTTTTCTAGCTTCACGATAGATGGCGCTAGCACACTGATGAATTAATGTTTGCTCACTTTATTTCTTTCCATGAAAGTTTTTAAGTTACTTGAATTAAGAAAAGATTAAAATTTAAATATTCCTTTCCACGAATGATTTTTAAGTTACTTGAATTAAGAAAAGATTAAAATTTAAATAATTCATAATACAATTACATAGTGAATTTTATCGTTATTGAAAGTCTCAGTTGTTAATTTTTTATCGATTAATCGATGTTTGCAAGGAATTAATTTATTTTTAATTTCTTTGATTAGATGGCAACAGTTTATTCTTCGTGTTGTTTGATAGCTTTACATGTGGTTACTCTGATTTTTTCCATTTTTCTCTCTGGTTTCATCGATCGTTTGATTTAATATTTAATTTCATTTCTCATTCAAAATAGTTTTGCTGCTCGATTGAAGCACGAACAATTTAAATCTGCTATTGTTAGCTATATTGTTTTACGAAATCTTGCAGCTCCATCTACTTTAAAGAAGTACATGCTTCCTGATGCGTTAATACTTATATTTTTAAGCATTTTTTAATTCCAATTAGTATTCCTGTGGTCCTTTATTTTTTCTTACTTTTTAATTGGATTCTTAATTCCTGAATCACTTTTAATGCATTTAATGAGTTCCTTCATCAATTTTCTCCGTCTATTGG
The DNA here is from genome assembly GCA_963930645.1 of Salticus scenicus. Taxonomy (NCBI): domain Eukaryota; kingdom Metazoa; phylum Arthropoda; class Arachnida; order Araneae; family Salticidae; genus Salticus; species Salticus scenicus. Next base: position 15,401,198 of record OZ005659.1, on the reverse strand, counting down.
TATAACGGTCCTTTTTACTCGTGTGGGCGTAGGTAATTTAAATTGGTTTTGTCTCTTATTAGAGCTAAATATGATTCGCAACATTTCTGTGATAGTTTTTGTACTGTGTTAAAATCAGTTTTTTTTTTGTTGTTGTGTTGGTATTGGCATGTATCTATTAATTGCTAGAATTTTATTATGATATCTATAATATATATATATATATAAGTGCATATTAAACTACGGGACATAATGAATAAATTCAACGAACCCTTACAATTCAGTAAAAGATAATTAGCAGTATTAAATATAATATTTCCGTAAAAACATTAATATTTCAATATACTTTTCAGTATAGGTTTCATACTATTATACGGTACCCAGCCAAAACTGATGATGACGCGTTGCACCTGGCAAACCCATTCGCCGGTCACGTGAATTTGCTTCTCCTAGTGCATGGCTCCCTGCGATTCAATAGCGGCTGTTCAGACGCGAACTTGAACAATAGAAACACCGTACAAGGCATAGTTACTCTCTTCTCCGTTTGGTGCGCTAGTTACGCGTCTCGTTGTTATGATATGTACTTGCTTGCACACGAAGTTTTTTGACAATTTAACGAATTATTTTTATTACAACTGTCTTGTAATGCACAAAACTGTTTGTTATAAATGCAGAGTGTTTTAAGAAGATTATTTGCAGATAAATAATTTTTTATTTCTACATTTATTCCAGAAAGTTCAGCTATTTAAAATTTTTCTACTAAAAATGTTTTAACAAATTTAAAATAAATTAAAAAATATATATATTGTATTTCTTTTTTATTAAAATAAATAAATAAATAAAAGTCACTAATTATAGACATAAAAATCTCTTTGAAATAAGCCAAATAATAATAATAATAAGAGGGAACTGTATATAAGGAATATTTAATAATTATGCTTGAAAAAACAAATCCATATTCGAAATCATTTTAAGTATTTATTACATTAGTATCTGAAATATTTTATTTTATTTTATTTTATTTTTTAATAATATCTACATACAAAAATTTTCTTTATGTAAATTTTTAATTTTTTTTTTTTTTTTTTTTTTTAATAATTGTCTTAGATATTTTTATTATACATATGCAGTGAAAATCACTAATAATTATTATATTGACATTTCTTGAAAATTACAAAAAAAAAAAAAAAATAAGTAATTAAAAATTTTTGGGGAAAAAAGTTTTGAATCTCCCTGCTAATTAATTCTTAATAAATTTCCCTTATCTTTTTGCTCCATTTGAGGCCGAAAGGTTCTGTTCTCTAAGGTGGTAGAGGGGAGATGCCAGGTTCAAAGCCATGTTGCGATCGTCGATCCAGCCATTCTGATTTATTCGCGATCTTTCCCAATACTTGCATAAATACGGGATAGAAAAAAATTTATATTTATATTATCACTACTAGTTAAAATAGTTTTTTTTTTTTTTTTTTTTTTTTTTTATATATCTACGCTTTGTACTCAAACTAAAAATTTCCTTTAAAAAATTATAATTTGTTTTTCTTTTTTCTTTTTTTCTTTCTCTCTTTCTTTCTTTTTTTTTTTTTTTTTTTTTTTTTTAATTTTGCTTTTTGATTACTGTTTTACACATACACACATGTATATAATCATTATACAACTGCAATGAAATATAGTAATCAGATAAAATATTTAAATGCTATTGTGTTCACTCAGACACATACACATATCTTTATAAAAACAGAAAAATGAATTTAGGAAGCCACAAAACGTATAAATATACCAAAAACCTACAGTGATTTTTTTTCTTTCTTTCTTTTCTTTTTTTTTCTTTTCTTTTTTCTTTTCTTTTTTTTTTTTTTTTTTTTTTTTCATGGGTACAATATTTCCCTTACATAGTATATGTTTGGAAATTAAAAATGAATTCAGGAGATCTTAAAATGTACAGATATGCCAAATTCTCATAGTTAGATTTTCTTTATAATTAAAAACATTTTCTAACATAGTTTTACATAACTTTTTTAACTTCTCAACATATACTAGAATGATAAATCTTTATTTGGGAATAACAATTCTAAAATAGAACACAAATGAAAAAGGCAAATTATGGACATTATAATAATTTTTACTTTTCGTACATACATATTTGAGGAAAATATTGTAATCACGTCAAAAATCCGACTTTGAAATTTTAATGCTTCTATATGTTTTGAGGTCCCCTAAATTAAGTCACTATAGATTTTTTTTTTTTTTTTTAGTATAAAAAATTAGTACAAATTATAAAAAGTATAAAACATAGTACAAATTATAAAAAATCTGTATGCATTGCCATTACAATGAAACAATATTACGTATATTAAAATTTTACTAGGACTATTTAAATAAAATTTAAAATTTTTAATATTTTAAAAATGTTTCCTACTAACAAATTTTTCTTTACTTTCTTCGGTTTTAAAGTATTGCAATTTAAAATTATGTGGTTATGTGGCTTAAGGCTGATTAATATAGTTGAGTCCTAGGCCTTCGTAGTTGTCTTTGTAGGGGGGGGGGCAGCCCCGTAATTATGTTAGTTTAGGAGAAAACCACGGAAAACTCCTAACGGGTCCTGGGGAAACTGAAGCCTGGGTCGAAACTGGCACATACTATCTACCACAATTTAATAATATAATCTAAATATGGTGTATTCATCAAAAAGTTTTTTTTTTTTTTTTTTTTTTTTATGTTTGAATGTTAAAGATTTGAAGAATTAAATTTCAGCATTCAAACATTCAATTACATTTAAAAAAAAAAAGAAAAAGAATTCACAAAGTAATATCAAAGTATGTTTAGAATATATTGTTAAAAACTGTAATAATGTAAAATCCAGTGAAAAAATAAATAAATAAATAAATAATAAACAGACAGCATTAAAAAAAAATTATATATATATATATATACATATAATTTTTTATTTAGATAGTTTTCAAGAAATTTTCATACACTTATGCAAATTTTCATAACTGTAATGCAGTAAATAACAAACAAACACATATATTTAAAACATTTACTATCACCATAAAATTGTGTCAGATCTTTCAAGATTCTCATATTTAGACACGATTTAAAAAAAATTCCCTTGCCTTTACAGAAAAATATTAAAATGCACTCTATTTCATCATTAAATATATATATATAGTACTTTCGAATTTAATTCGTTTATTACTAAGGAATGGTTCTAAAAAATTATTATTAGGCATTAGTATTTCAAATCATCATTAAAGAGGGCGAATATCACGATGAATAAACGATCTTTTTATTGTATTTTTTATGATGAAAACATTTTGACAAACGTGTATAATTCTACATGCATTGATATAATTATTATGCCCATTCAAAAAAGTTTTCGACATTTTAAGGAGATTCCAGCGTGAACTGCAAATGCATATATAAAATGTTATTCTTATGACCGGACCTTTAAATTAGCAATGAAGAAACGATTTTTTTTTTTTTTTAATTATATTTTTTGTGGTGAAAAAATTCTGACAAACAAACATATAATTCTACATGCCCTGATATTAATTATTATGCATATTCAAAAAAAAATTTCGGCATTTTAATGAGTTTACAGCGTTAATTACAAATGCTTCTGTGTAATGTTATTCTTATGGCTAGACCTTTAAATCAGGTGAAACCGAGACTTGTAAACAGCGCCAATTGCTGCGTAGCGGTAAAATATGTAAGTTCTTGCTGTACGCTCTTTTCGCCTTGTCTGAACAGCCGTTATTGAATCGCAGGGAGCCCATGCCTAGTGCAACCCATCAGCGCTTTCATCTCATTGGATTAGTCGCATAGCGGGAGTGTTAAAATTAGTATGGCTTTAGCTGACTGGTTTAGCTTTCGTAACAGAGCCGAATTTAATTTAAATTAATTAAAAATATTCCATCTACGCGAGGATCTTCATTTGTTAAAGATGGTTTTTATCTTCTTTTCTACTTTTTTAAAATCCGCCACGGTATCTGTAAATAAGATTAATTCTACTTTTTACTGTTTTTAAATGATTTTTTAAGGTTTAAAACAAAATATTTTCAGTGTATTTTTATATATTTTTTAATAAATTTACAAAGAAAAAAGGGTAGGGCATGATAGATCAGTATAGATTTTTTCATGCACCGTGATTTAATTAGGTGCATTCAGTGATTATTTATTTATTTATAATGCTTGTGTAGCGATGTAGCAGCGGAATACTGACCGTTACAGTACATATTTATATTTCATGCATTTTCTGATTCATGTGCCTGAAAATAGGGTGATTTTTTTTTCTTTTTTTTTTTTTTTTTAATGCTTGCGAAGCAAGCATACAGCAGCTAGTGTACTGATCGCGGCCTATACAAATTTTCATGCATTTACTGCCTCATGCCTCGCGAATTAGGGGCATCCAGTGATGTTTTTTTTTTTTTTTTTTCTTTAATGCTCGCGAAGCGAGCAAACAGCAGAAAACATAGTGACCGCGGCTCCCTCAATTTTTATGCTTTTACTGATTCATGCCCCACGAATTAGGGGTGTCCAGTGATTTTTTTTTTTTTTTTTTTTTTGGTTTTGATGCTCGCGAAGCGAGCAAACAGCAGCAATTAAACTGACCGCGGCAGTTCAGAAGGATACCGACCTCTGCAATATATACAGAATGAAAAAAAAAAAAAAAAAAAACTAAATTTAAATTTTTCTTTCAATATATTTTTTTTATTAGATTGAATGTGACTTTTGTTGGTGCGATCCATATCAACTGGTTGGTGTGATTTACATTTTAAAATGGCGTTTGTTGATGTATTTTGTATTTAAAATTCAATTAACGATCAAATTTTGTTAATTTCATTTGCACGGAAAAACGATCGTTAAGAACATCAACAGCCGCCATCTTGGAAAGTAAATCACGCCTCCGAGCCGGCGGGGATCGTGACAACAAAAGTCGCCAAAAAGTGCAAATTTTATTAAAAATTTTCTGTAGCCAAAACGCGTAAAAGTTGCCAACTATGCTATAGTACACTAACAAACTGTATCTGCCAACGTGCATATGTACGATATCTTCTGAGTTACACCATTTATTTTTATCCTAAATTAACTTAATGGTTGGTCTATAGAAAAATTCATAAACAAATAAAACTCATATGGGTGCAACTTTTCTATCAGCTGCCTATTCGCCTTTTGAACGCCCTTTTGACAATGAATTTTTCTTGTATAATTTCTCGCTAAAAAAGGGTATTTTTGTTTACCTATTTTGCTAATATTTTTACTGCTGCATTTTTTTTTTTTGGTTAATTTATGCCAGTAATGATTATTCTATTTATATTTTAAATGTATGGTTAGATTTAAAATGGTGCTTGCTTATTTAAAGTTTCTAATTTTAAAAGAGATTTTTTCTATAAAATGCTCTAGTAAGGTACACTTAAAGTCTGTAATTTGCGTTATTATTTTTTCTCTTTCATCAATTGGTTGAAGTATTTTATAATTTATAAAGAGCTTGAAGTCCAAGCCCAATTTTCAGGAATGAAAAATTTCCGCTTGTTTTGCTATCACTATTTTTGTTCTATAACCTCTAATCTAATTAATCATCGCAAATTACTATAAAAATACATCAATGATTTATGTATGAAAATAATGGTATAAAAAAAGCGGAAATTTCACATCTCTGACAGAATCTTGAAAAAAAAAAAAAAAAAAAAAAAAAGGGCAGATACTTAGAATTCTAAATTTATATCTATTTTTATGTGCGCCTGCTTATGAGATTCAATTAACTTTCGTGACAAACGTACTATTTGTACGTACTAAAACATTATATTAAAAAAATAATAGTATTAAAACTGAAGTAAGTTAATAATAATAATAATAATAATATAAAATTTGCCCATTTTTAAAATTTATTCCAGAACATTGTTAGTACCGCCCTTTTCCCCCAGGCCATATTCGTTTTTAAGAATTTTTCACAAAAGCAAATACCTAACAGTACCCGTGATTGAATAAAAAGAAAATCATTCTTTAAATATAGTCGTTTGAAAAGAAGGCGGAACTAACAATGCTCCGGATTAAATTATAACAGTTGTATACTTGCCAACCATCTCATTAATAACCGTACAATTGTTAACGCCCCCTGAAAAAAACGCCCCTTTTCTCACACCACTATATTTTTAGAGTAATTCTCTCCAAATGCTGTTACGATTAAATAAGACTAAAATTACTCTAAAAAATTATTGGTGTGAGAAAAAAAAAGGCGGTACTAAAAATTGTACGGCTCATAATGAGATGGTTGGCAAGTATGCAGTTTATTGAAATTTTATTTTTCCGACTGAGTGAAAATAATGCCTGGACCGGGAGTCGAACTCCGGATCTTTGACTTATAAGGTCAAGGCTCTTCCATTTGAGCTATCCAGGCCGACACCCCGGTCAGCATTACTCACTCAGACAACCACACAGTTTTCTTCCACAGTTGATTGTATGATTTTAATTAAAAAAAAAAAAAAAAAGTATGCAGTTGTTTAATTTATTCCGAAATTTAATATTATACATGTTTCAAGAAAATTCGAAAACGTCTATTTGATTTGTATTGAAACATACTGATAATTTTTTAATTTTGTATTTTTCCGTTTGAGATCTGTTATTTTTCATGGTCCTCGTTATAAATCCCCAATTATATTTAAAACACTTAGCATTTTATATTTGAAACCAGTGTTGGGCATAATTGATTAAAAAGTAATTGAATTACAATTACAATTATAATTATTTTACTGTCAATCAATTAACAAGTAATTGATTACAAATCAATTGAATTACTTATTCAATTTATTTGTAATAATCCAATTTATTTGTAATCAATTACTTGTTAATCGATTGAGAGTAAAATAATTATAATTGTAATTTAATTATAATTCAATTGTAATTTAATTACTTTTTAATCAATTATCCTCAACACTGTTTGAAACACATATGATATGTAAAGATTTATTTTTATATCTTGAGGCAACCCAAAATATAATTAAAAGTGCTCTAATTCCCTGCATATGAGTCATTTTCCCAGCAAAGATATCATATAGCCGAAGAAAACTATTGTGAAACGATATGTAGATAATACGCTAGATATTAAGATATTATAATAAATTTAAATAATAAATATTTTAATGATAGTATAATTTTTATTTTTATTTTTCATCGCACAATCTTTCTTTCTTACGAAAGAAATATTAATTTAGATCATGAAGTTTAAAAGTACAATTTAAGGCAAAAAAAGAAAAAAATTCAAGACATTAGAAGTCATTTGGAATTAAGTAATGATGAAAGCATAGAGGCCAACATTTTAATTTATTCCGGAGTATTTTTAGCTCCGCTTTTATTTGGCACCACTTTATTCATAGAAAAAATTTCTCCAATATTTCTCCAGTAAAATTTCTCCAACTTAGAAATAATTTAAAAAAATAAGTGGTATGGAATAAAGGCGGGGCTAAAAATACTCCGGAATAATTTAAAATGTTGGCATCCATGGTGAAAGTGAATGTTGTCAAAAATTAAGTATGACTTTTTTTTTCTTTCTTTCTAAGGGTTTATTTATTTATTATTTTTTTTTTTTTTTGTTATTATCATTTGAATGTCGAAAAATCTAACAGTTATACTTAAAAAAAAAGGAAAAAAAAAATTATTTCAAGAAGTTTGCATTGTGAATGACAGCAAAAATTAAAATTTATTTGTGCAGAACTTTCTAACCTTTAAAATTTTAATATAAAAAATCGGGGAAATTACTTTATTACTACTGCTACTCGAAATCTCCTTGCAAACATTTAAATATATAAGAATAAATGAAATCATTCAGAAGCCGTAGAACACATTTCTGTCTCCTTTAGGAGAATCGGGCAAAATTTCTAATCCGCATCTTAGTACGAAATTACAGTATTTGCTCTGAGATCTGAGCTAATTTCCTTTCAATGACCCCAGAAGATTTTGCGGCGTGTTGATGCGTCAGTGAGTTAATGAGTATAAGTACACTTTTTAACTCATATATATATATATATATGGAAAACGCACTTTTCCATATAACTGAGCAGTAAATGATTGAAATTTTTGAAAGGAAACAGCAACAATCAGAGCTAATTTGTAAGGAAATGCTCAGTAACTCAGCTCCCGCACTTCTTTTATTTCAGTGAATTTTAGGTTATTTTCTTTAGAAATCAGACCTTATACATATTAGACCAGAGTTTGAAGTCTCCGCCCTTTTCCCAGGACATTTTCTGTGATGGAAAATTTCTGCCTTTTTCTATCACTATTTTTATACTTGACATTTTTATAGCATTGTGACATGATTAAGTATTAATGAGATTATTTTTTAAAAATAGTAATAGCAAAGAAGGCGGAAATTTCTCATTCCTAAAAGCATAGCCTCATAAACTAGATGCCTGTCGCGTGGCTCGAGAACTTGGCAAAAGTTCAAATGGTAGACAGCGCCACCTGGTACAGATTGTACTTTTTTATTCAACAGCCACCAAAGGTTTTTAAAAGTGGGATTTCGTATACATAAAAGGCAAATAGAATCAAACAAACGTCGATTATATATATCATATATCACTTCTTAGAATTATTGGTGGAAGTTGAATAAAAAAGTCGCGCAATCTGTATCAGGTGGCGTTGTCTACCGCTTGAACTGTTGCCAAGTTTCCGAGCCACGCGACCGGCATCTGGTTTTGGAGACTATGCTAAAAATGTCTCCAGAAAAAAAAAAAAAAAAAAAATAAGCTGAGACTTCGAACTGAGATAGGATGCGGGCTAAGCTGCCAATATTTTATTTATTTCGGAGTATTTTTAGCACCCACCACCTTTATTTCGTTTTTTTTTTTTTTTTTTTCGTAGTTATATATTGGAGAGAATCATTCTATAAATAAAGTAATGCTAAATAAAGGCGGGGCTAAAAATACTCCGGAATAAATTAATATGTTGATAGTTATGGATGAGGGGGAACTCATTTATAATGAATGTATCATTTAAAACGAGTTCACCAGTGTATCATTTCTGAAAATCCACAATTCCGGAATTCTTATTCCTCCTCCTTTTCCTACAAAATCCTTACAATTATTTTCTTATGATAAACAATATATGAGATCTGCAAAGTAATTTGGCACTAACTTTTTTCTTCTGTCTGCTTACTTGAGCTATAACTAGTAGTTTATCCACACAACGATGAGGAATCGTTGTAATTAAATGAGATTGTGTTTTTATCTTTTTCTGAATGTCAAGTATACTAAATATAAATGAAGATACTTTATACTAGAATATTAAAAGAAAAGCGAAAAATTTTAAAAGAACACAAATGAAAGAAAAATTGTAATCTAGTCAACTGCTGTTTTAAAACTTCCTAATTTCCTTCCTCAGTATTAGTGGAGAATGAACTTAAACCTTAGAGCATATATCTCACTAGAATGAGCATCCCTCATCGAAGCAAATAACCAACATCGAAATCACGTGATGAGTGCTTTTCAATTGAATATTAATTATTTTCGGAACTTTCTTTTCTTCTCACACACGTGGTTTAAAACCAACGACCACGGGACAAACGTTTTTAACAACAAGAATAAAAATAGAAGAAACACTGTCACAACTCATTCTAGAGAAAGATTTCCTGCTGCATTTTCTTTTTCTTATTCGATGTATTTTCAGATCTTAAAAAAATATCACCTATAAGGGAACATTACGAGATTAAAGGTTCAGTTCTATTCGGCGAATAAAATAAATACTGGTCACGTCTTTCTTTTTCCGAAAAGCATAAATAGATAAAGAAAGATGCTTCACTAAATCTTATAGAGTTTACTTTTAAGCTATGCTTATTTTTAAGTTTTACGGTGTTAGCTTTTTTTTTTTTTAATTATTATTATTATTATTTTTTTTATTTTTTTTTAATGCTAGAACGAAAAAAAAAAAAAAAAAAAAAAAAAAAACTAGTTTTTAAACGACATACTGAAATTACAGTTACAGATAAGTTGAAGCCCAGTTGAAAGATTAACCCTTTACGGGTCCTATTTAATTTCACACCTCTGTTCAGTGTTGCAAAATTAGGTATTTAACAGGGAGTTCCGCCGCTGTTTCCGTTGGGAGCAGACGTGTGTTCTAGTTTTCCCTACAGGGCCGTCTGGCTTTAGCTAATCAGCGATCCCCTGGTACTTAGAGATTCTTTTTAGGACCATATTTTCGTAGTCTGGTATGGATCCCTTTGTTGATTCTCACGATGAATTCTAATGACGTTATTGAGAGGGGGCTCAGATGGCCGCCCATGTTCCTCGGTGGAAAGCTTTGGACAGATATTCTGATCGATGTCATCAAACAGAACAAGTCCCATTCCATCGAGAAGGATGTGACCGGTTACTTTCTGACAATGATTATGAGAATTTTCTGAATGCTCAGATCCATACAGGGATGGAACACGGGTGCAGAATTCATACCACTATCAATGTAAGAAAATTTTCTACTTCCTAAATCAATGATATTATAGTTAGAGAAATTTCTTAAACAGATTCCGGTATGAATTATGCGCCCGTGTTCCATATCAAAGATATAATGTCTCAAAAAATCAGGTCTGGATGTATCAAAGACTTTGCTGTCGCTAAAATTCGTACAGTAATTCCTGACTTCCGTATAAGACACGGAACTATTTAAACTACTGACTGGACCAGACTCGAGGACAGCACTGAGAAGATTGAAATTACTCGGGTAGGTTGGTTCAGATGGTTCGATTACTTCATTAACTGAATTTAATATTCCTACCCCAATCACTAATAATACTAAACCTCTATCCTCTAAACGTAAACTTGAAAGTAATAAATAAATCATTAATATTCCCACACGCAACGAATTCGACATTCTAGCGGAAATAATACTTTCTGATAATTCTGTTCCACCAGACGGCACCACTAAAATCACCCCCCCCCCAAATCCAGTCAACTAAAGCAAAATAAGAAGTTATTTTTGCCAAAAAGCAGAGCTATCACTGTAAGGTGTGGAAATAAAAAACAATTTCTTAAAAATTTAGAAAAATCAATAAGTCAGTGCAATTTGATTACTGCTCCGGCAGCAGATTTTATAAAAATCTTTCCTGATTCCCCTGAGGCCTAGTATAAAGTATCTTCATTTCCGGTAGCAAAAATACATACAAGTTGGCAGCTATGAAATTACAATGACCAAATGCCTCTTTTAACATCCATGACTAGTAGCCTTTCCTAGCTATTGCTTGCTATTTTGCTTTATTTTTTTTATTTTTTTTTCTCTCTTCAGGACCATCTGGTATTTGATTCCTGTCTACTACCATTGTCTGGTTTTCGAAGGTGCGGGGCATTGACCCCAGGGACTTCGGAAATATTCTTTTCGAATGTGCTCGTCCATTACATATATAAAATACACTTTTCAAAATTATTGGTGGAGTAGAATAAAAGCGTCTCGAAGTTTGGCAATTCCACGAAAAATGTAACGTCAGTCAAATATAGAGATATTTCTGCTGCCACCAATATTTTTAACAAGAAGTATTCCCCTATTTAATGTTAATCACAAACGCCACAGTCGAATATGCCTTTGTGGTAAGAGCAGTAGCAAAAAAAAAAAAAAGAGGGAATTTTATCCATATGTGTGGCTGTGTTACCTTCTTCCATGGAATCGCCCGATACTGTTTAGAGCGGTGGGCCCGGCAAAGGATTAAAGTGCATTGATAATATGATCAAAACATTTGGATATTTCAGAATATTAAAATTATTTATATTTTACTGATTTTAAAAATGAAATGTTGCATTTTGCGGCTTGGTATGGTACTTGATTTTAACGCTAAATGTTTACTCTAAGAACCTATACGGTATTTTATTTCTGAGGTGATTTTCATAATGGGTTCTATCCAGTATTCATTCAATTTATTTATTTATTATTATTATTATTATTATTATTATTATTTTTTTGTAAGATTTTTCTTTCATTTAAACATTTTTAATACTTAAAAAACGTATGCATTTCTTTATGTTTTGTTAATAAATACTTCCCTTCGCAAAAATGTTGTAATGTGATCTAACAACTGCTTATTTTTTTTGTTTTTATCGCGTTCTGCATAATTGTAAGTCAATTACATCAATAACATAATTTCCATGATAATGTAGATTAATATTCAATATGAGGTAAGAAAAAATTTTCCTGTTCCTAAAGAGTTAATGCTTAACAATATTTATCTAATTCTTTACAAAGTGCCAGCTTTTTATCTAACTGAAACAAAGTAATTGGTTTTATGAGTCCGAAAACGCAACATTGGTAAATTAATATAAGACAGCTTAGTACTGTTTTCTCTCTTTCTTTTGGCTCAGTTTCTTTTCACTTCTCCTAATCACATTTGCCATGTCTGGCTTGAAATAAGGAATAAAACCACAAAAAGTTTATTGCAGTTGCAAATAAATAAAGAATAAGTCGACCAGCACTGAAAATTGCGTTTTCCAATCAATTAAATATTTTAGGTATATGTTCTACCAAATCTATTTTCGTCTCTTAATTGAAAAGAAAGTATGTTTCCTTTCCAAATAAATGAATAAATAAATACTACTATGAAAAGCAAGCTAACTTGGGAAACAATTTTTTTTAAGGAGTTACAATTACTGAATAACTTAAAATTTTTATGTTGTTAAGACGTATTTTATTGTGTGGTATGTAAATAAAATCTGAAGTTGGAAAAAGATTTAAATAATGAATTAAGGGTAAAATTACTCACTTTATAAACTGTACAAAACTCGTTTATATATATATATTAAACATTTTCTAACAAAGTTGAAATTTAGTAAGTAAATTGCAAGAATTGTTTCGAGTCGAAAGAAAACACGGCCCTTCGTCAGGCGAACAAAGTAGGCACGAGGTTACAGAAAAAGCTTTGTTCTGAGATTTTTGCATTTTATCGTGTTCATTCAAAGTTTTTTACTTATAAAAACTAGTCCTGTAATGCTTTTTTATAATTAAAGTTGAAATTTGTTTGACATCTATTTGTCTGTCTATTAATATGTCCGTGTATCTAAATTTTAACTTCCATTAATAATGCTCAATTGCTGCGAAATTAACACATGGGCAAAACGCTTTACAATTTCCCTTTTTAGCTATTGACCTTTTGTATTATGAATATTGCAGGGTATAATCTATCTTATTTTCTTTTCATTTAATTGAAAATAATATTTTAATTGCAGGGTCGAGTTACTTTTTGTATATTTTGCGTAACGTCGTATGCCAAAAATTGAAACCTTGCATATTTTCAGGGCCTGATTAAGGGGGAAGCTCGCTCTTGACACATTATTTATACTTACACCGTTATTTTTTAACAAATACTTTCCTCCTATAATAAACAGAAAATTTTCATTAAAAATTATTTTAAAAGAATTCTGGTGTCTAATAACGGTGAGTAAATTGGATTATTTTACACCGTTCATTTTTTATAAAAAATATTTCCTCGTCAAAGCGTGGAATTTCTATAACATGAAGTAAAAAATAATTGTAAAAATATTCCGGTATGAGCGAGCTTCCCCCTTAATCAGGCCCTGCATATTTTAGCTCAATGGGGGAGTGGTAACTTCTGTCAAATTACGCCCGCATTCTGAGCCATTTAATTTATTAATTATTCAATTATCTGTGTCTTGTTCCATAAATTCAGCTTTTACCACTTTTTTTGGTTCCTTTTGTTGTCAGTTCGATTAGAAATCTTTTGATTACAATCAATTAAAAACTCCTTCTTGTTATGTTTCTATACGTTTTGTATTCTTATCGAAATTATTTTAAACTGAGTATTCTTTTTTTTTTTTCAAATGAATTAAAATATTTTAAATTGTTTAATCAAGTTAACTAGTTACCAATTTGACTTTTATAAGTTATTGTGGCGAATTAATAAACTGTTTATTTTTCGTTCTCATTCTTATTGTTATCATTATATATATATATATACATATTGAAAACCTTTTCAAATAGTGCAGCAGATGTAACCAAGTATCACATGAAGAACTAGAAAAAAAACATGACGAAAAATTGAGCAATCTGATATTAAAACATACAACATCATTAAGTTTTCAAGGGCATAGAATGAATGTTGCATGCAAATGATATTTGTGTAGTGCTGTATGCAATTTGCTAAACATTTACATCACTCTATGCCCTATATCACCCATAATACATGAAAGTAATTTAAAACTAAAGGAGATAGAGGAAAAACCAAGTGAGAAACACACTTTTATATCAACAATCACCAGTTCCTGATTAATTTTTGTATCTCTTAGATTAATTAATAAAACCAAAACTATTAATCATTCAACAGCTGCAAAAAACGTCGAAAAGAGCTCAAACTCACCACCAAAGGCATGAGGCTGAAAATAGTTAAATTTACAGTTAATTAGCGAGTTGTATTTATTTACTGAACTATTAAGTAAACAAAATTTAGTTTTAATTGTTTCTGCAAATTTTAACAACTAATAAATCTTAAAATTAAATTTATCAGATTAAATTTTAATTTATAACTTACATTAATTTGAGATGCGTAAAGTGCAATCATAAGTATTATGCTAAGGTAGAGGATTTTTTTAGATGCAAAAGAGCAGGACAGGGGGGAATAATAGTGCCCTCTGTTAGAGTGGAATAAAAAAGAAGATAATGATCCTTTTTATTTATTTATTTATTTATTTTTTTAATATTCCTTAATAAAACCTAAACAAATCGTAGCTTTTTAATTATCGTATTAGAGAATCGGACACTTAATAAAAAACACCATGCAGTATATAATTAAGTTATTAAATAAAAGTTATTAATTAAAACTGAAAAGCTGATAAAATTTCTTTAGAAAGTCGGACTAATTAAATTCACCATACTAATTATATATATATATATATATATAAAGTTTTTGATAATTATTAGGAATATTAAAATTTAACTGATTTGATAGTTAAAAATGAAGTATTAAAAACTATTAGATGTTAAAATTTGTGTGTATATATAATATATATATATATAAAGAAGGAACACAAAATCATTTCAACAACATATGTTATATGGATAGAAGCTATATAACACTTATTTTAAAAAAAATTAAATGTTTCAAACAGATCGGAATTTAATTACGTTAGTTGTATATATTCGTTGCAGCACACTCTTCTTTGTAAATTACAAGCATATAACTTTTTTTTTTTTTTACAGGAAATCACAAAATAATTTGAAAATATTACAACCTATATGAACTAAATGCTCAGACTGAAACTAAAAAATTGTGGACGATTTGAATATCAACGTAATTAATACATCTTACTGAGCTTTATTGTAATATACTAATATATATTATTACGAATTTGTAAATAAGAGTAGTTATTTCTATGTAAAATCTTCCAAATGCGCTTAGTCAGATTATAAAATGATAATTTTCAGCATTTCTAGCTTGTTTTCTCGTAAAGATAGCTAGAAATGCTGATAGATATTTTCCCTCAAAACCCGTTAAAAAGCTTCATTAAGACAGGTAATGGCTTTGGCGCATT
The DNA here is from genome assembly GCA_963930645.1 of Salticus scenicus. Classification (NCBI taxonomy): domain Eukaryota; kingdom Metazoa; phylum Arthropoda; class Arachnida; order Araneae; family Salticidae; genus Salticus; species Salticus scenicus. The sequence goes on along the minus strand of OZ005659.1, from coordinate 15,385,707 downwards.
TCAGCGGTAAACATAGTTCGTACGGCCACGCCTTTTTTCAAGGACTCTCCCACCAGTATTTTTATGCAATATATTTCCTTTTAAGTTTTAAGGCTTTTTTAATATCAAAATTCGCTAAATAATAATACCGGTGCAGAAAAATAAGAAATTTCAAGGACTGTACGAACTATGTTAAATTCCCCCCAAAAATTTTCCCTTGTCGCAAATGTCCATGTTTTAGAATTATCCAACTCTGTAGCCCCTCAGAAGATATTTAACGGTTAAAATAATCCTCCCCCTCCTAAAAATCAAATTTATAGTCATAAAATCACCGAAAAACGATAAAAATATGGGGCCATTCCTAAAAAATGGTGGGTGTAGGACAAAGGGGCGTCCTATTCGGATTCAGGAGGTCATTTTACATAAGAATATGCTGCAATGGTGTCAGAGGCAATTTTCAGGCCGAGCAGTGTAATCTTCGAAGTTATCAGCCAACCGTCATAGTTAAATTTTAGTGTTGGATTGTGAATAAAAGAGCACCTAAATTTAGCATCACTGACAAGAGTAGCGAAATTAATTAGGACCAGCAATTGGTTAAAAAATAGAGAGATAAATGAAGTTTTTATTGGTTAGTGTCTACAAAATATAATTTCTTTAAATATTGACTTTTTCAGAGTGCATAAAAATAATGAGCATATCAAAAGTTCCATTGTAAATATCATTAATTTTGCTGAGTATTACTTATGTAGTACCTTTCAATTTTTCCTAAGCATTTTATAAAATTATTGTACATGAAATACGTATATTTTTTAATTAGCTTTTTTATGTATTCGTGACCTCAATGAAAACATTTTACAAAATTATTTTTTTTTCTTTTTAGCATTTTAGTTTGTTAAGTTCGAATTATTCATTGTTAACTTGTATGTACTATATACATGAACAAATATATATATTAACCACTGAAAATATTAGAAACAAATAATTGTAATTATATTATTGAATGCTGTTTTAACAGATGTCCTTACTTCTACATATTATTTTAAATTTTCTCCTAATCAGCAATTCACTAGACTTTTTTAAGTACTTATAAATGTATGTATATTAATTACTGAAGCAAAAATACTGCAAACCATTAGAAATAATAATAACTGATAAACTGACATCAATACATTTAAAGGTTTCTACTATATCAAATCTTAATGATTAATTTTCTAGCATAATAATAATAATAATAATTTAGTTCGATTTAAAACACTTATAAAAATTCTTTAAAATCATTAAGACAGAAGCTTTTATATTTACAAAATTATTAATTTTTTAATGTTTTCCTTTCAATATTTATTTTCCCAAATCTCTTAATTGTAACCATCTAATTAATTTTCGAACCAGAAAATTCAATGTGATTCTTTTCTTACTCAGTCGCATACATCTATTATAACAGTAGACGGAGCATTCCTTTATTACGGTAATATAAGAAAGTGTGGCAAAGATGATACAGTTGAATGTAGTGAAAAGGTTACCTTTTTTGGCATTTACCACATTATTGGCGATTATTTGTTTTGGATATAAATATTTATTATTTTTGTTGTTATTACAAGATACAGCAAGCAAAACTTGTATAAAACACTACAACTGCTGAAATTTATTTTAATCTTATTATTAACACTTTTCAACAGAGTTTAAATGTGTTTATGACTTCGGTTTATCTGTCTGTCTATACTGACTTGCTATAACTCCCATAAATAATCAGGGAGTCACTTGAATTAATATATGGTATGAAATATTTAAACTAATTTTATTTAAAAACTAAATATTAGTTATAAGCGTTTTACAAAAACAATTATTTGTACAGCATGAAATAATAAAAAAATAAAAAAACTTACCAATGTTAGCTCTTCCTTTAACAAAACGTTGTTTACAGCCTTTCACCGAACATATAAGCACAATTGCTTGCAATAAAATATGTTTTATATTCAAAACAATCTAACTTTTAAAGAGAAATATAAATTTTAAAAAGAACTAAAAAAAAAAAGAAGCAAAGATATCGTTTGCGTAAGAGAAAGCAAAGTTTAGAGCTTGGCGAGAAAATTCCAATGATGGCCAGTTTGGCTTACTGTAGACAGGCGACTTTTTTATGAGTGATCTTTGCCACACAAAAGTCTTATGCACTGTAATAATAGGTCTGTACTCTGTTATTAGCTGTTCTTCCTCTACTTTTGTTAAACTCATTTGCTCCATCTGGTCATAGATATAGTAATTTATATAGATCTATCATCTCCATGTTATCATGCATAGATTTTTGATGCCGAAAAGATTTTTGGCATTAGCCATTAACTGGCATTGAAACCGATTGAAACTCGGCCATCCGCGATTGTAATGATCGATAGATGGCGCTTTCTCAACACTGCAGTTGTTAGTAAACATAGCCACGTGTGTTCCATTAGCGTTCTTTTTGTTATTCTACTTAATATTCGTACTATAATTTCTCCGCCATTACATTATGGAAAATTGATTGCTTTTGGAAAAAATACTTCAGTTTATTCAAAGTTCTATCGGAAGTAGATTTTTAACTGAAGTTGAACAAATATTAATTTCAAATCATCTGATTAATTCTTTACTTCCATTAGCCGAAGCAACTGAAATTTTAAATTTGTCATTTGGAAATAAATGGAAGCTCAATTCTGGATTTCTTGATCCTTTGGAGTTAGATTGTAGCACACAACAGTATGTGTTATCTTTTTTACCGTATTTATTCATTTTTATTCAATAAATATATGTGAAACTAAATATCGGCAAGCAATGGCGGCTGTATGGAATTCGAATTAAACCATGTTTATTGTAATTTCAATTTAGCCCACCAGAGGGCGATCATTTCATTACAATCGCGGATTGTAATAGAACAGAATGTTGATGAATTTTCAAAATGTCGAAATATTGCGTCTTTTAATTCTTCTAATAAATTTATGAAAAGAAATGGGATACATTATCATAAAAGTAAATTATATTTGACTAAATTATGAAAAATATAATTTTTATGATCAGTTGCTTTGTTGTTATTATGAAATAAAAACTGTTTTGATTTTTAATGGAATACTTTTTTTTAAAGTTTGATAGTTTTTAAGATTTTATATTAGTAAATAATATAGAATTTTCAAAATTATTTTAAATATAGTTTGCAGCGGCGTAGGTAAAGAACGTTAGTTTTAGTATATAAAAAGAGTTTAACTTTAAATATTCACTAAATTAATAAATATAGTACAAGAAAAAGAAATTTGAAATTGTATCTACAGTTTTTCATTCACCTTTAGTACATAAATTTTATTTGCAATATTATCTGTGTGTATTCACTCGGAGAAAGACGGCCATTAACTGGTCAAATTGATCGTCTTTCTCGGAGTAACAAAGAAGTAACTTTATTTCCCTCCATGATCAATCTATGTCTTATTGCTATATATATCTATGCATCTGGTATGAATCATAGAAAATAACAGCGAAATATCATGGGTGCCACTGAACGCAGATTAAATTAGAGCTCCTGAAGATTATCCTGCCTAAATATTTATTAAAACAATATAGCCTTTTACTATATTATATAGCCTTTTACTATACTATATTACTATATTATATATATATAATATATATATATTTATTCGTTCGGAATATTTCATTTTGGACAGGGATTAAGTGAAGCGTATTAGTCAGAACAAATGTGAGTTACATACTTGCCAACCACCTCATTATGAACCGTACAATTTTTAGTACCCGCCTTTTTATCCACACCAGTCATTTTTTAGAGTAATTTTATTCTTATTTAATCGCAACAACATTTGGAGAGAATTACTCTAAAAATAAAACGGTGTTGAAAAAGGGGCGTTTTTTCAAGGGGCGTTAACAATTGTACGGTTATTAATGAGATGGTTGGCAAGTATGTGAGTATATTAGAAGAATAGTAATTTTTTTATATGTAATAGTTAATTTAATTAATTAATAGAGATAGTAGGTTTTGAATAAAATTTTAGAATGTGGATGAACCTAAAGATCACACTTAGATTCAATTGTAAATATTTTTCCTTTTGCTGGGCATTATTGAACAATAGAATATTTTCTATGAAGTTTATCAAACTTTCTATAATGAAATATATTTCTTGATCTAGTCTTATTATACGCCCTTGACCTTAATAAAAACATTTTATATGTAGTATCTTTTCTTTTTATTTTTTAATTACACATAAATTTGTTAAGTTTCCGAAATTTATCAGCAATTTTAACATACTTATAAACTTATACGTTAAAATTAATATATTTTTTTTGTTATATTAATAAATATGTATATTAACTTTTGCAAAATATTGCTAACAAAATAATAACAATAGTAATAATAATGATAGTGAATTTAATAGATGTACTTCTTTATCATTAAAATTTTCTCCGATCCAATAACTTATTAACATTTTCATATGTTTAAGTAAGTATATATATTAATTATTGAAACTAAAATTAAAATACCGATAACCGAAATAATAGCAATAATAGTATAAAAACTTAAAGCAGTATTGAACTATAAACCCACATCACAGTATTTAATGTTTTCTCCGATACTAAAATTTTTTCATTTTTTTTTTTTTTTTTAGCATTATTACTACAATAACGATTCAGTTTAGTTTAAAACACTCATAAAAACTTTTTATCATCAAAAAGACAGAAGTTAATATCATCGAAAAAAACTACTAATTAACACCTTCTTACAATTTAACATAGTATATATATATATATATATATATATATATATATATATATTTTCACCATCTACAAAACATAACGGTCTTAATTGCAGCCATCCAGTTGGTTTTTGAGCCAGGAACTTATAGATTTGGTGAACTGATTAAATGAGATTTTCTTCTCGTTCTCCCAACACTTATATTTTCTTTATTTCTTCTAATCACATTTTGCGACATGTGGTTTGTAACAGAGAAAATAACCACCGAATGTCATCATGGCCGCCAGCCAATAAACGCAGATTAAATCAGAGCTTCCGAAGATAATTCTGCCTGAATATTTATTATCTCAACAACATATACATACATATATATATATATATATATATATATATATATATATATCGTAGTAAAGAAAGCATTATTGGGATAGAATCGTTTTTATTTGAAGAAATACGATACTTTTACATGAATAGTTATTTTAATATAGTAATTAATTTTATTAAACAATGCAGATTAATAAAGTTTTTAAAATTTTAAAATTACAAATCTTTTAGCTGTATGATTTTTGCAGAAATGTTAGAGTGCGCATAAAAGTAAATAGCATACCATAAATTTTGTTGTAAATATTGTTCACTAGCCGCCTTCGGCGACCAGCTGGTTTACGATCCTTGAAAAATCCGACTTTACGAAACTCCCGCTCGGTGGCGCCCGCGGCGCCTTTTTCCCGTTTCAGGTCTTACAACAGCTTATTGACGTATAGTGAAAATAGCTTTATTGAAAAATTTAATCGCAGTAAATTCGCACTCGGTAGCACCTGCGGCGCCCTCTTCCAGTTTCAATATCTGAAACAGCCTGTTCGCTCACCATGTTATGATCTTTAAAATTTCTGACTTTAGCAAAGTGGCTCGGTGGCCCCTGCGGCGCTTTATCCCCGTTTTAGATTTTACAACACCTTCCTTGCTCAAGAGAATTTAAAATATAGAAAATTTAAAATATTACAGCGCCATCTGGCGGTAGAAATTTCTGTAATCTACTGTTCAATTCCAAATCAACAAAGCTTTCAAATGATGTATTACTTATGAAATTATTTCAATTAGTATCTGAGATAGAAAAGAAAACCTAATCAGGAGACCTTAACCCTTTCAGTCGCAGTGTTCCCGCTGATGGAACACCTAATTTTAATTCTCAAGTGCAAAAACTGATCCCGGAAATTTTTTAGCAAAAATTTACATTTATCACATAGCAGAAAAAGCCCTTTTTTTGACGTGAAAATTTAAAATTTCTTCTATTTCAATAATGTTCGTAAATTTCGGTGGCAGTGTAATTTAAATGATCCGAATTACCTTGCACCGCAAAGGGTTAAAATACTCCGGAATAAATTAAAATGTTGGTATCTATGCAACTTTTACGAGTTTTTGTTGTCGATAATGTTTACTTATAAAGTGATTTATTTATTAAATTAAATATTATTTGAATTTAATAAGGTTTACTTACAGATGTTTCAAACCGAAAATTTCTCGAAAAGGAACAATGCTAATTTTTTATTTTTTAAATATTTATGATCAGCTATGTGCCTAAAAGCCATTTTTAAAATTAGTTTAGTAATTTTTAAAATAAATTAAGTAGTGAACGTTAAAGGGTTAAAACGTGTAAATCGGGTGAAATCTCGAATTCCACTTTCGATGATATAAAAGTACTTTAAAATACCTTTCGAATGATGTATTAAAAATAATTTAATCGTAATAAGAATCTGAAATATTGAAAATTTAAAATATTGCAGCGCCATCTGGCGATAGAAATTTCTGTAATCTACCGTTCAATTTCAAATCAACAAAGCTTTCAAATGATGTATTATTTATGATTTTTTTTTTAATTAGTAGCTGAGATACAAAAGAAAACCTAATCATGAGACCATAAAACGTATAAATCAGGTGAAATATCGAATCCCACTTTCGATAATATAAAGGCACTTTAAATGTCTTTCGAATGATGTATTAAAAATAATTTAATCATAATCATAATTAGAATTTGAAATATTGAAATCTTAAAATATTACAGCGCCAATTAAAATGTAAATTAAAATGTAAATTTTTTGTTCATTGGCTGAATTCGATTACATTAGAACTGCAAGTTTGTCTTGTGATGTGATAACTGTATAGTAAGTTTTGTGTGCGACAAAGGAAAATTGAAGAATTTTGAAATTTGCAATTTTTAATCGCAGTGAAAAAACGCGGCCTCAGTCAGTAAAAGATATTTTTCTTTCGCTCCACTTTCGAAATATTGTCTGAGAAGTTAAAAGAAAGTTGCCATGGTAACCAATATACCAAGTGTTGTTCGACCCGCAAACGCGATAAGCGCTATTCAGAATCTTATGAAAAAGTACACCGATGCAGAAAATTAAGAAATTTATAACTGATTCAGTTTTTGAAATAAACTTTCAATCTTTTGAGATCTGATTCGTCTAATCGAGATCTATCTCTCTCTATATATATAAGAAATTATTTATCTCTAACAGATTTTGAGTTATAAAATGTTTTGTGAAAGAATCGATGTTTTGTAAAATCTAAAAATATGGCTCGCTAATCCGTATTTTGTTAAAATTTTTATATGGTTCGAAAGAGGATTAAATGACCTTTCAAAAATACTGGTTGTTAAGAAATGAGATTATTACTCTTTCGTACAAGGCTTTTCAAAAAACACGATCGAGAAAAAGAGAAATTTTGGACCCTTTTTAAAACTTTTTTTAAAAATATAAAAAATTCGTATTTTTCAAAAAAATATTTACCTTAAGAATCGGTAATAAATACTCTTTCTCGTGGTACAAGCGTATTTTCAATATCTGGAACCGTTTAGCTGGGATGGCTTTACAAAAACCCGCGAAATTTTCTCTCTCTGCTTTTTCTTTTGAGGAACGCGGTTCAGGGGAAAAATTATGGTCGCCTGGCTTTTTGAATCGTTTTTTGATTAGACAGGTTGACGTTTTAATTAATATCTCCGAATCTAATTAATTTTTTTAAATTCTTTTTGCACTATGCACTCGGGAAGGCTTCTGAGCACCTGCATGTCAAATTTTGTACTTCTGCGTTCAGTAGGGGCTGAAAATATAGATGCACAGACAGACAAAGAGACAGACAGACATTTTCTTTTATCATTATAGATTATTTTTATAAACCCTTCAATCTTTTCTGAGCAATTTGTGAAATTTTTGTATGATCAAATATGCATATTTTTAATCTAATCTTTATATGCATATATGACCATAATATGCATGCATGATCTTTTCTCAGTACATTGCAGCAGCTGCGACATTTTTTTTTTTTTTTTTTTTTTTTTTTGTTAAATTAAACTTTTTACTATTTTCTTCTATAGACATAAGTAAAAGTATTGAATTTTCGATCTTCGGGTTTTGTTGAATTTAGATATTTTAATATGTCCGGAACACGATTTGAATATTTTTTGGAAATGTCTGTCTATGTGTTTATGCGTCTCAAAAATTTTGTGGACGCTGGAATCTCTCGAACCAATTTAACCAAACTTGACGTTTAATTGGGTTTTGATCAAAGTTTGTGCTGATTACGTTTTCTAATAATCACTAAATAGATGATACTGTCCCCACTTTTTCATCATTTTTAATATGCAGTAAAGACAAAATTTCGCACAAATGTATTGTTCGTTTCTAATCGATGCACAAAAATGTAATAGGTATCATTCGACGGGGAATTGTAAGTAGTTTCAGAAAATGAAGTAAATTTTTGAATTGGGGGTCGTCTACATATTAAAACGCGCACAAACTTTGTTTTTTCAATGGTAATGTCTCATTTTTATTTTGTATTTGAATTCCTGGGATCGCAACAACGCGAAAAAGTATATTGGTTGTATATTTTACTTATTTTTTCACAGAGTTATAAACGTTCAAAGTTTGAAGGTGCTAATGTTAAATTCATATTTCAAACTTTTATTAATATCTTCATAAAAAATAACTTGATCAATATATATATATATATATATTACGAGATACAGTGAAGAAACTCAAACATAATCCATCATTACTTTTGATTCTGAAAAATATTTTTAATTCTGAAAAATATTTATAAATTCATATTCATAAAAATTATGAATTAAGACCTATTACATTAGGATTAATTTTTACATAAAATTAATCCTAATGCTGAAAAATATGGGTGTGCAAATTTGCAGCTCATTCTAGTTATTAGTTTTCGAGATATAAATAAATCTTTCTTTTGAAGTGGTTTAGGGGACCATCTCTTATACAGTTTTGCATGAGATAACCATAGCCTCCTAAACTAGGTGTCTGTCGCGTGGTTCGGAATCTTGGCAACAGTTGAAGTGGTAGACAACGCCACCTGGTACAGATTACGCGACTTTTTTATTCACCAATAATTTTAAGAAGTGATATATGATATATATAATAGACGTTTCTTCGATTCTATTCGCCTTTTATGTATATCATATCCCACTTAAAAAAATTTTTGGTGGCTGTTGAATAAAAAAGTAGCGCAATCTGTACCAGGTAGCGCTGTCTACCGCTTCAACTGTTGCCAAGATTCGGAGCCACGTGACAGGCATCTAGTTTAGGAGGCTATGAGATAACGAAGCAAATTTTAAAAAATAACAGAGAAAATTAAACAATATATATATATATATTTATTTATTTATTTTCGGGTCAAATTATATAACAACAACGTCAAACGCAAAGAAATGAAACAAAAATGATGATTTTTAGACAGTATTAGCATACTTGCCAACATACTAATTAATATTCCGTAGCATTGTTAGCTCTGCCTTCTTTTTCACACCAATATCTTTTTAGAGTATTTTTCATCTCATTTAATCGTGATTACATTTGAAAAATATTACTCTAAAAATTTACTGGTGCATAAAATATAATTTTATAAAAAAGGACAGGACTAACAACACTACGGAATAGTAATTAGGATGTTGGCAAGTATGGTGTTAGCATCAGGAATTCCTGTTCTCTAAAGAAGACAAGCCCCGCCTTTCATCGTTCTTCAAAACAAAACAATACCGAAAAGAAAAGTAAATGTGACTTTGGGTATTCCCGTTAAACCCCTTATTTTACGTTGACAAAAATATACATAAGTGGTATTTCCTTCATCGATTACTGGTGATAAATTTTGAATCTTTTAAACGAACACTAGAAGAAAAAATTAACTAAATAGGCGGGGTTTACTGTTTAAAATAGAAAAGTAGGTTGAATGTAAAAATTGTCAATTAAAAAAAAGAATGGAATTGAAATGCAAGACAGACTTGTAAAATCGTTCCGTAACTACCGTCATAGTTAAAGGCATTCATTTACTTTATATATTGCTTTATTTTTTTATTTTTATTTTTATTTTTTTGCAGGGTGAGGATTATTATTTTAAAGATACTTCAGTCTTTAAAATTTTATAAAAATATTTTAGCTTTATATATTTTTAAAAATATATTTAAACTTATATAAATGTATTTTAACACTTTTGCAACCGCAGGATTTTGTCTTTTTTAACAGTAATGTCCGCCTACGGGCGTTATTTTCTCAAAATGAAGTATTTCAGAACAAATTTTCTGTATTCACAATTATATTACAAATGAATATTTTATTACAAAAATATGAACACTGGGATAACACAAACATACTTAACACACAAATTACGAAAGAAACACCCACTGACAGAGTTACTGATTTTCAAATGACGTGAACCTACGTGAGCAGTCGCGAAAGCGTTAATTAAGAAATGATATTTTCTTAGAAATTATAAAACAAATCGTACAGTTTCAAAGAGTTCAACTGACCCAAAACTGGTAAGTGCGATTAAAATTGTTTAATATTTACTTCATGAAACCTTACAATAATTTATCCGAAACGATTTAGTTTATGTGTTGTTGTATATATACAGCTATATTATTAGCTATATTGTTTTAGTTCGTATATTGTATCGCTCCTACGAAAGAAAATTTAAGCTTTATTGGTGATCAGTATAGCCATGATAGACACTTTTTAATCGAAAAATATTGCACTTTTTGCAATGAGTATTATCTGATCAATCGTAAGTGTAATGTATTTAAATATACCTAAAATTATCTAAGAAAGTACTGAAGTATATACATATCTAAAAAATTCGGGTACTGTAAAAGTGTTAACTTCTTCGAGAGATTTGTTGAGTGCCGAGTTCCCGGGGCCAAATTGGTTGCCCCACACCTCAGCGAACAAGAATATAAAGTAACAGAATAAATACAAATACCAGATGATAATAATAATAATAATAAAATAATAATAAAAAAAAAACTGTTAAAGGTCACCAGTCGGAAATTAATTAAAATTAATAGAAACAATGCAATTTCAAAGTACCAGAAAAACCATTAACACTTTCGCGACTGCTGGTGTAGATTCACGTCATTTGAAAATCTGTAATTCCACCAGTGAGCGTTTTTTTCACAATTTATATGTTATTTATTTTTTTAAAATATACCCTATATACATATTTGTACAATCAAATATACTATGGATACAAATACTTTGATTAAAAGAATATAATTATAAAGTTGATGCATTTGTAATATAAATGTGAATACAGAAAATTTTGTTCTGAAATATTGTAACTTGAGAAAATAACACCCACAGGCGGACCTTTCCGTCAAAAAGACAAAAACATGTGGTCGCGAAAGTGTTAAGGAAGGTCAGAAACCTGACCTTCTTTAACACTGAATTCTTAAAAGACTTTACTGCAACTGATATTCGTTATCTCATCCTGAATATCTCCGAGGGCCTCCCAGAGAATGACTAGTTTATTAATGGTATTATCAGTATTTTTCATTTTATTACGTGCGGTTCTAAGTTTGATAATTAGTTCATTAAAGTTTTTAACTTTAAATTCAGTTGCTGTTTCATTGAGGATATCAGAAAGATCCAGGATTGGGTTGGATTTGAGTAAATTGGAGTATGTATCAGGTTTTTGTTCTGAGGGCGTGTCTTGTGAGAGTGAGGGAAATTCGGATTGGTTGAGGCAGTTTCGTTTTTCAGGAGGAACAATTTTAGTTATATGAGACTTATTCTTATTTTCCGGAAATTTGGGGCATCCTCTGTAGTTAGCTAAATGATTCCCTCCGCAATTGCAAAAAACAGGATTCATTTTTTCCTTTCCAAAAGAATCTTTAGTGGGATGCTCATCAGAGCATCGAATGCATCTCATTTTCATTTGACCAGAGCCTGATTAAGGTGGAAGCACACATTATCTCCGCTTTCACCGGAATATTTTTACAATTATTTTTTACTTCATGTCATAGAAATTCCACGCTTTGACGAGGAAATATTTTTTATAAAAAATGAACGGTGTAAAACAATCCAATTTACTCACCGTTATTAGACACCAGAATTCTTTTAAAATAATTTTTAATGAGAATTTTCTGTTTATTATAGCAGGAAAGTATTTGTTAAAAAATAACGGTGTAAGTATAAATAATGTGTGCTTTCCCCTTAATCAGGCTCTGCATTTGACAGTTTTTAGCAGTGTGAAAATACATCTGGCATCGATAACATTGAAGTGTTCGGGTGGGGTTTTTATACTGTTCAATTTGGATTTTGTGATACAAAAGTTTATCTAATTGGAAAATTGATTTACTGTGCTTGAGGTTATTTAACAGAATTTGGAAGAGGGGAAGGGATTTCTTAGTTTTAAAACCAACAAATTGATTAATTTTTATAACATCATAATTTAATTTTGATATTTCATCCTCAATATCTAACTGAATAGTTTCAACTGGGAGTCCTCGGAAGAGAATTTTAATTGAGGGGTGTTCCTTCCTTTCGTTTTTAAGATAATATTGTACTTTCATTTCTGAAAGCTTCTCAGTAATGTCGTAATGGATATCATTAGGACTGGGGAAAATTTTTAGGAAATCACCCGTAGGCTTAGCAATGAAATTGCAATGTCCTAAGGCCTTTTCTAGATTCCTGAGTAGCTGTTTTTTGTTTCCATATTTTACAGTGATAAATCGGCCTTTTGGTGAAGAAATTTTCTTAATTTGACTGGTTTTAGAGGTCTGTTTGCTGGCGCCACCTAGTGGTGCTTTTTGATCAGAAAGTACATTTTCATTTAACTCATTTTCCTTAGAAAGATTGAAATCTGAGGGTTTATTGCAGACACCATTTAGTGGAGCCGCTAGATCAAAAAGTTCATTTTCAGCTAAAGCTTCGAATCTGTTTTGAGTAGATATGGCGTAGTAACTATTACTTTTACAATTTTTGGAGGAAGGACTGACAGAGTCGATTTTTCTTTTAGTGGGTACAGAATTAATTTTAGTTGGGTTAGTGTTGTAGGTAGGAATGTTAGTTTGGTTTAATGAATCTAAATTAGCATCAGATACCTGGCTAGCAACCATCTTTTCGATGTTTGCTTCATCTCTCGTCCAATCAGTAGTTTCAATAGTACCGTATCCAATACTGAAATCTGGGAACTCGGAGATGAGATAACGAATATCAGTTGCAGTAAAGTCTTTTAAGAATTCAGATGTTCTTTTATAGGATTTGAGTTCATATCGAGTAAGTTTCAAGTTTAAGAACTTTTCATAGTCATTATCAGATAGGCATTCCATCATAAAACTTTTGATTTCATTATATTTTCCAGCCTTGTAGAAAAGATTCAGTAGTTCCAAATTAGTATAGCGCCTTCCCTTGAAGTAGTGTTTAGCATCATCTTGTTGTCTTGAAATCGGGGTAGTAGAGGTAAGAGAATTACCGACCTTCGAATCGGACTAAAGTCCTGAAAAGGACCCCCTAGGAATCATTGATGCTTTTCTCATGATCAGTAATTTAATTGGTAATCAACTGATCTTCATTAGTTTTCGAAAATTGGCTCTGAAAAGAACCTCTTACAGCTAATGGAACAGAGTTATCAACTTATCACATTAACATTTTTTATAAATCTTTTTTCTTAAAATATTTCCGGTGTAAAACAGTAAAATTTTGTTTATATCTTGTAAGATTTTAATTTTATTTTCTATATTTACAGATAACCCCCTATCACATATTTGATTATAACTCTATGAATACTAAAGATAAAGTATACAAACAGTATATTTTTACGCATTGCCAGACTCTCAGAAATTCTAATATGAAGTCAAAATTGGGTTTGCTATTAAAAAAATCAAAGTTGGCTCACATTTCAATATGTAGATAACCCCTAATTCAAACTTCGACAACATTTTCAGAAAGTGCATTTAATTTCCTGTTGAATTATGCCTATTAGATGTTTCTGCGTCAATTAATAACGAAACTACAGCGAGTGTTGCGTTTTTTTTCACCCGACTGTACATTCAGAAAACTCCCACCCCCTGATAAATTTTGCCACAAATTATCGTATAAGTAAGGCATTGGTGAAATCTATTGATACGTCTAGTTTTTAATGTTATAGTCAAATTTTGCTTAGGGAATCTTCTACATATTAAAACTGGTAATTTTGTATAAACTTTATACTTTTTCGAACGCCCATTTTTGACTTCAGATTCAAATTTTTAAATCAAGACTATTACAGTGCATAGTTTGCGCACTTTTAATTATTTCTTGATAGAATTGCAAGCGTAAAGAAATGTAAGCTATAAAAAATTATCGGTACATAAAAATATTTTGTTAATCCTTTCAGGGAGGGTTATCTCACCTAATTTTAATTCCCAACTGCTAAAATTCATCCCAGAAATTCTGTACTATGTTTTACTTTAATAATTAATAACATAGAGGGGGAGAACTTCATATATTTCTTGTATGTTAGACTTGTTAATAAATTCTAGTAGTTGTTTAATTTAGATGACTAAAATTTTTCAACTGACGCTGGAAATTTATCCTGGAGAATATTTATTTTATATATGTTCAAGAACCTCAGCCGTCTCTCGGTCAATGTAGTTTTCTATTTATAGTGTAGCAATTGTAACGGGTAAATTTCCGGTGTCAGTTGTTTTATACATTACCACAAGACATCCCCGTCAACCTAATATTTAATTTTCTAGCAACATCATCACAATAACAATTTTATTTAAACGAAATATTCATTAAAAGTTCTTTATAACATAGGTGCCAAGTCTCTGTTCTTTTTAACAGAGATTTCATACAGGAAAATTTTTATGCATGTTTTCAGTTTGTTTAATTTTATTTATTCGTCGAAAATATGTATGACAAATTCATTTTTAAAAATAGTGGTGAATAAATTTGATTTAAAAGTTAGAAATATTAGCAGCTATGTTATAAACATAAATCTAAACGTTTACATAATTTCATTATTATTATTTTGCACATTTTTACTATTTAGCATTTATTTCACCATTTTGAACACAAAAATCTTGCTATCATCTAATTGGTTTTAAAGCTAGGGAATCGTGGCTTTGGAGAATTGATTAAATGAGATTTTCTTCTCACTCTTCCAGTAACTTTCTTTTTCTTTCTTTCGGTTTTTTTTTTTTTTTTTTTTTTTTTTTTTTTTTTAATTTACCACATCTGCCTTGAAACGGAGAAAAGAACCAGCAAATACAATCATGGCTGCCATTAAAAGAACATTAAACCAGTCACAGGGCCGTAACTACCACCGGGGCAAGCGGGGCAGTGCCCCGGGGCCACCATGCACAGGGGGCCACCATAGCGATGCTAAAAAAATCTCATTTTTCATATTTTGAACGAAGGTTAAGTTAAGTATTTAAAATTCTGTTTTAGTTAGCTTTTTCTCATCAACCGATTAATTTCGAGGTTCATTTTAAAATTTCTTTCGAAAAAAGCTTATTTATCATTAATTCTTAATGAAATTAGTAATAGAAAAGGAAAGGTTCAAATTACCATTTAATTTGAGAAACGAAACTTTTGATATATCTATATAAATTAAACAAAAAAGACGGTGACTGGAATAGGACCCCGTCATCGAGGCCCTATCGATCGCATCGTTATTCACATTGTTTATTAAAAAGACAAACAAAAAACAAACCGACTGAAACTGAATGAAAGAGTTGGAAAGATTTTCAGCTGCGAATGTCAAAACATAAGAAATACTCTACTGGAAGCTGCTGCCCCCCCCCCTCACCCAGTATTTGTCTGCTAAGCTTTTAAACTCCCCTACAAATAAGGCCCGCGCTTTTATTATTACTGGCTGTCTCTCGAACCTCTCGAACTTTTGTCTTATATATTAAAAGTCATTAATAAATTTTGAAGCAGATTATGATCACTCTGGTTAACATTTTTAACAAATTTGTTTCGTGAGCGTGATTTTTTATATATCATGGAACTGGAACACAAACGTAAGCGTAAATATCATAGTGGTGCTCACGGCAGAAAAGAAAGAAAGAAAAGATCTGAAAAAGCGGCAAAAAGTTCAGAAAAATTACTCAGTTGGATATCAACTGGCTCTGGAACACAAACTTCTACGACAACCAATGATAATCAGTGCTGCCAGATGGAAACATCAAAATTTCCTTCATTTTGCTTTAAAATTTCCCTTTTTAGCATAAAATTTCCCTCAGTTGCGCAACATGCAAAGCTTTAACTCCATTATGTGTAAAACGATATTTGCACTGAATATGGTGATGATGTTGGTGTAAAGGTTAATGCAAATTGTCCTCACGTCCTAGAGGTCCCTTAATTGAATACTCCTTTTTCCCTTTTTTATTATTTTTTTAAACTTTAATTATTCAATCGAAAAAAAAAAAAACTGTAAAGGGTTATTGAAGTTTACTAATAAAAAATATGGTATTCAATTAAGACATGGCAAAAGCCTTGCATGTTGAACCTAGGCCTGGATTGATATCTTTCTAAGGAACCCTAGCCAATATTCGCGCGTGTTTTTGAGAATATCAGGGAATGCTTTGAATAAGTAGCCTGAATGATACTAAATTCCTAACTTTCTTCAGAGCGTTTTAAATTTATTACAAAATATGGAAAAAAAAAAAAAAAAAAAAAAGACTGCACAGATTTAAGAAAAGATCGAAAAAAACTGCTTTTAAGCTCTCAGCATATAGAGAAATCGGTTCAGATAGTCCAAGTTGGAGGAAAAATTTAACAAATATTGCTTTAAAATTGACAAAGTAAAATTTCCCTTTTTGAGATGAAATTTCCCTTTTTCCCTCAACACCTAAAATCACATCAAAATTTCCCACATTGAGGGAAATTTCCCTCAATCTGGCAGCACTGATGATAATGCAGGTAATGCTTATAAATTTATGTTCTTTTTTTCAAATGTATCGCACACAGGGACCAACTTACAGAAATGGGCGACCAGGGCAACATAAAAAACATTGATTGGGGGCCTTCTTCCACCCAACTATGGACAAAAGTGAGGGTGCCTACTCCCTCATAAGTATACTTTGGAAACTACTTTAAACTTTTAAAATTATTATTGAGATTAATTAAACAATTTATAATACATCACATTTAAAAAAAAAAAGCTTTTAAATTTACGTATTATATAAAAAAAAGTTTCTTCATAATTACATTGTTAATTATAAAGAACATAAAATATTTAGGTTGCATATATAGGATAAATATCATAAGGTCTTGAATTAAAATGGCCGTGAAAATAAAATACTTAAGATTTTTTTTTCCCCATAAATGAATATAAAATTAAAAATAAATAAATACTATGTGACTATGATACGGAATTTCTTTAATTACAAAATATAATACTTCCCACATTAATTCAAATTATCTTTATATTTATCTTTTTCTGGATTACATATGTATATCTGACTAAAATACTAAGTTCTTATGAATAGAATAAAATTATTATTACTATTTTAATTAAACTAAAGTTGTGGTGCAATACTAATAATTTTTCTTCATTTTTTAGTGGTATTCTATTTATCTTTTTTCTTTTTTTTTTTTTTTTTTTTTCACATGGATGCAGGGATAATAATTATTGGTTGCAATTATCTGCAAATTCAACTGATTTACAATTTGTAGTTTAGTTATTTTATTTGAAACTTAAAAGTAGGAATTACGGTTGTCCATAAATGACGTCAAACTTTTTTTTTCAATATTTTTCATTCCTGCTCCTTTGTCACAAAGTGTCACATTTCATCAATTGTATTTATTTAGAATGAAATAAGACTGGGGTTTACAACAAAAAACATAATTAATATATAATAGAAATATTTTTTCATCAGAATTCTTTCATGTGCTATGAAAATGATAATATTCTTTTTATTTTACATTCATCAAAAATCTAATGGCTTGTTTCGTTTTTCCTTGTTAAATGTTGGGTAGTAATTTTTAAAATGCAAATGTGTAAAAGAAGAAGCAATACAAACTTATGTTGATTAACCAAGAATGAGACTATTTAAACAAACACTATCAAAAACAGAAACACAAAATTTGTTTCGGGTTGAAAAATTAACTCTTTCGCCGCACTCGTGTTTATCAGTTTTCGCCTGATGAAGGATTATGTTTCATTTTTTCAACCCGAAACGATTGCTGCGAGTTTTTGCCTTTTATAGTGATTGTTTGCAAATATCTTATTCATCATGATAGAAGGAAGGCTGTATAAAAGATAAATATTATTTTTTAATGTGTTGACAATATCTTGTAATGACATACCAAAAATTTGCATTTGATTTAGAAATACGATTCTAGAATCTGCACAAACTCTGTCGCTATTTCTTATATTCTGATTCAGACAGTTATTCCTGAGAGAAAAAAAAATAATTTTCACGCTATTTATGGATCTATTAAATTAAAAGTAACTCTGTAACATTAAATTATTTGTTCATGTTAAAAATGCGAAAATTGTAAGGACTGTAAAATGTCAAATTTTATTATTCGAAATTTGGCAAATTAAGTGTTTTATATCAATATTAATGTCTCATTTTTTATATTTTACATTAGAATTTGTTAAATGCATAACTTTTTATAAACTTAGTCTAGCATTACATAAATTTAATCTTAGATTTTCAGAAAATCCCAGACCCAAATATAGACAGAACAGACGAATCTGAGACTATTTTGGAAGAAAGAACATTACCACAGGATGACTTTGATAAAAATGCAACTCAGCTTAACTCTTCAGATGATGAAAATGTATTATCCATTGAAAAGACTGACGACATAGAGAAAATTACAGACGAATCTGAGACTATTTTGGAAGAAAGAACATTACCACAGGATGACTTTGATAAAAATGGAACTCAGCTTAACTCTTCAGATGATGAAAATGTATTATCTATTGAAAAGACTGACGACATAGAGAAAATTACAGAGTTTCCGAACAGTATCGAAGATTCAGAGATGAAACATCGGATTATAGCAGCTGGTCCAAGCCAACCAGATGGTCTTTTTCCGAAAGACGAAACACAACAAGGCAGATCTTTTTCAAGCAGCTATTATAGTTATACAACTAAAGCTGGACTGAAACTTAATAGACATTGGTTATGCTATTCAGTAAAGCTTGATTGTGTTAACTGTCTACCATGTTGGTTGTTTCCTCAGCAACAATATACGCATGGAACTCCAACTATTAAATTTCGAACCTGTGGAGTTAGAGATTGGAAACATCTTTCGGAACGTATAATTAGTCATGAAGGATCCGAAATACATGCGCGTGCTTGTGTTGCTTATGAGCAGTGGCGTAAGCATAAAACTATAGATGAGACAATTGATAGAAGATTGAAGGAGGAAAAAAACTTCTGGCGCAAAGTTCTGGAGAGAATTCTGAATGTGACCCTAACTCTTGCAACATGCAATCTTGCTTTTCGTGGAACTAATGAGAAGTTTGAATATAACAACAAAGGGAATTTTCTTTCTATTATTGAGCTCTTATCAAAGTATGACCCAGTGTTACATGAATTACTTTTGCGTCCACAAGGTTCAATCAAATATTTAAGTCCAAAAATTCAAAATGAACCTATCAATTTGTTATCGTCGCAAATTAAAGATGATATCACTTGTGAACTTCGAGAGGCTCCATTTTTTTCTCTAATTTTGGACACGACCCAAGACGTTTCTAAAACTGACCAATTGAGTGAAGTTTATAGATATGTAAAAATAATAAACGACAAAAGGGAAAAACCTAGTGAACTGAAAATTTGTGAAGTTTTATTCTCCTTCAGAGAAATCAGAGATTAGTCAGCACAAGGCTTAGAAGATGAAACTATGAAATCTCTCAGCGAAAAAGGTTTGGATTTAACAAAATGTCGTGGTCAAGGTTACGACGGGGCAGCAGTTACGAGTGGGGCATACAATGGCGTGCAACAACGCATACTAAAAAAATCTCCACACGCTTACTATGTACACTGTGCAGCTCATAATTTAAATTTAGTTCTTAAAGATGCCGTTGAAGGAAACAGAGAAAACTGCAAGTTTTTCGAAATTGTTCAAAATGTATATTGCTTTTTTGGTCAAAGTACAATACGTTGGGAAGAATTAAAATCACAATATCAGAGCGGATCTTCCAAAGTTACATTGAAAATGCTAAATCCAACTCGCTGGGCTGGCAGATATGATACAGTTTATGCCCTGAAACATAGATTCTCCGATGTTATAAAATGTCTCACTCGCATAATTTTAACTAGCCAAAAAAGCAAGGAAAGAAATGAAGCCGTACAACTAAAGAAAAAATTAGAAACTTTTGACTTTATCTTACTGTTAGTTATCCAGTGCGAAATTTTGGAGTCCCTGAACATTGTGTCAAAGTCTCTTCAATCTGATTCAGTAGAATTATTATCTGCATATAATTTACTAGAGAATGCTCTACTTAAAATTACCAAAATGCGCGAAAGATTTGAAGAACTGGTATCTGAGGCTACAAAAACTTGTGAACGTTGGGGTGTAACTAAAGATTTTCGCCAGGGTAGATTTAGGAAGGTGAAAAAACATTTTGACGAACTATCTGAAAACGAAAGATTAAAGGAACCAGAGTCTCATTTTAGAGTAACTGTATTCTACCCAAAATCATAGATACTCTACGTACTCAGCTACGTCACCGATTTTTAGGTATGAAAGCTGTTCTAGACACTTATCAAATAGTTCAGCCTGAATTTCTTACCAGTGCTAGTGAAGAAGAAATTCACAACAAAGCAGTAGAATTTGTTAAAAAGTTTCCACAGGGATGTGTCCCCGTTGTTTCCTTCTCAAATATGTTCTATCAAAAATTCATTCCAAAATGAACTCGAAAAAATTAAGAGCGTCAGAGAACTGGCAGAACAATTAATAATTAACCAAAGTTCACTTTCAGCAAGTTATCCTGATGTATGCACCGCTTGCATTATGTATTTAACTGTTCCCGTGACTGTTGCTAAGGCTGAACGATCATTCTCAAAGCTCAAATTGATAAAAAATTTCTTAAGAAATAATATGGGTCAAGAAAGACTTAGCGGTTTAGCTTTGCTCTCTATTGAAAATGAATGAGCTCAGAAAATTAACTTCGATAAAGCAATAGATGACTTTACTTCAATAAAAGTTAGAAAATATAATTTTTTATAATCAAATATTATTCACTGATTTACCATAACCTTAATTAATAGCACGAAGCAATAAGTACATTCTAGTGTCAGTTTTCAATAACTTCTTAGTCAACGTTATTTTATATTTAACTTGGTTTTTTTTTATATATTTTCTCATGTATCTCTTATTTTTTACGAAAGACAGTACAAAGATATTAATTCTCTTTATGTACTTTTTCCACATTTTTCTTTGTAATAAAATAAAATTGTAGCTTAAAAAGTAAGTAAGTGTAAGTTGTAATTAAAAGGAAGCACCACAAACTGCTGTCCTAAAAATACTATGAGATATACATTTTGTTGAAGAAACACGATAAATTTTAAAAAAGACAACAACAATTGTTTTTGGTCGATTTGAATTAACACAACCCTTCATCAGGCGATGTAGATTATCGCGAGTGACCAGTACAAAATGATATCAGTTATCAGTTTGTACTGGTGCAGTTTGAAAGGGTTTATTTTAAAGTCAATTAATGACAACGAGAACATTTCTTTTTAAATTTCGACATTTTTTTCTCTCTTCCCACCGTTTTTTTTTTTTTTTTTTTTTTTTTTTCCCGTGCTAGTTTCCATGGAAGTCTTCAATATTTTAAGTGTATATTTTACTTCAATATTTTAAGTGAATATTTTAAGTTGCTCCGCAACCTGCAATTTACGTAACTGCTCTTTAAATATTAACTGTTGGACTTGTTAAAATAAAGTGATATAGGAGTGAAACAATAAAGAAAGAGGAGGGGGGGCCTCCTTTTCATATCTTGCCCCGGGAACTGAAACCAGAGCTCAAACAGAGTATTCTTATTAAAAATTTAGTATTTTAACAAGGTAGTCTTCTACTATATTTTTCTTCGTTTGTAAAATACTCATAAAATTATTTTCTAAAAATAAATCCAAACTTTTATACAATTCCACAATTATTATTTTGCACTCTTTTACTATTCAGCAATTGTTTCACCATTTAGAAGACAAAAATCTCGCTATTATTTAACCCTTTGTCGACACTAACGCTTTAATGCGTTCTAAACATTTTTGACAAAAATGAATTTTTTTTATTCAACTACCACCAATAAATTTGCCTTGAAACGGAAAAAAGAACCAGCAAATACAATTATGAATCACGTATGCCATTAAAAGAAGATTAAACCAGAGCTCTCACAGATTATTTTTGTTAAATATTTATCATTTTAGCAAGATAGTCTTTTACTATTGTTTCTTCGTTGGGAAGATACTCATAAAAATTCCTTATAAACATAAATCCAAACATTTATATAATTCCACATTAACTAATTTGCACTTTTTACTATTCAGTATTTATTTCACCATTTAGAACACAAAAAATCTTGCTATCATTTAATTAGTTTTTGAGCTAGGGAATTGCGGCTTTAGAGAATTGATTAAATGAGATTTTTCTTCTCACTCTTCCAACAACTTTCTTTTTTTTATTTCCACTAATCGCTTTTACCCCCATCTGCCTTGAACAAGAAAAAAGAACCACCAAATACAATCATGGTTTCCATTTCAAGAAGATTAAATCAAAACTCCACAGATTATTTTTGCTAAATATTTATTATTTTCACAAGATAGTCTTCATCTATATTTTCCTTCGTTGGGAAGATTTCCTTTTTGAAAAGGAATAGCACCAATTTAGTTAAGAAAAAAGTCTCTGTTATAAGAAAAATTATGAGAATAGAACTGTAATTTACTTAAAAAAAAAAAAAAAAAAAAAGATATAAGGAATTTTTATTAGTTACTGTCGTCGAAAAAGCTATTCTGAGCATAGTCGATTTTTATAGCATTCTTACAGAATTCATAAATAAAGTATACATGTGTTGCATGTTTCTTTCTTTCTTTCTTCTTTTTATTATCTATAAGGTAATGAGTCATTACTCAATTTAAACATATCTATGCTTGTAAATTTTCTATCACTTATTCAAGTACTTTCATAATTTGTATGTACTTCATTTTTTACAGCGTTTATGCATAATATATATCGCAATATTAGGCATGATATAGCGATACATAGGAGCGTCTTCTTGGAAAAAATAATATAAAATAAAAAAAGAAGAAAATACCATATTTTTGAACTTCCTAATATTCAATGGTGGGTGCCTGCCATTTTTTTTTCTTTGCGTTATATTTTTCTTTGGTGGATCTTCATATTAATTATCAATTTTTCTGTATTTAATTATCTGTGTTCAGTTTCTACGTTAAATCGCTAGTACTTGCAAATAAGAGACAGTTATAAATGAATCTTATAAATATATTTAAGATATTTGAAACGACAGGTGTAAGTAAAATAAGAAACAATTTATGCCTTCATTTGCAATTAAAATATACCAAAATTGAAAAGTTTCAAAAAATGTTTTAAAACCATTTTTATTTGCGAAAATTATAGACATTCTTCTTTACTTCCTTTTATGAAGTTTAGAAAGTATTGTAAAACCGATTTACGAAACTGATTTTGTATTTCGTATAACTGAAAATGGTTGGACGTTGAATGCTGCAAATTTATAATTGAGATTGATACAACATCTAGATATACACCTATAATGTTGGCCTTGATTTGTCTACAATCATAGCCTCCTAAACTAGATGCCTGTCGCGTGGCTCGGAAACTTGGCAACAGTTCAAGCGGTAGACAGTGCCACTTGGTGCAGATTGCGCGACTTTTTTACTCAACATCCACCCAAAATTTTTTGAAGTGGGATTTGATATACATAAAAGGCTAATAGAATCGAAGAAACGACGATTATATATATCATATATGACTTCTTAAAATTATTGGGGACAGTTGAATAAAAAAGTCGCACAATCTGTACCAGGTGGCGCTGTCTACCGTTTGAACTGTTGCTAAGCTTCCGAGCTACATGACAGGCATTTAGTTCAGGAGGTTATGCAACAATTTAGTCCCACTTTTGTGTTTACACATTTCTTCGGGTATGTAGTACATATGTGTGTGTTTATCTCGCATAACTCATAAACGATTGGCTACAGAAAATTGAAAATTTGTATTAAGTTAGTTAAAACTTATAGTTGTACACATTTCTTTTTTGGTCACTATATGACCTTCCGTTTTAAAGATACTCACGAAAACTAAAAATTTTGGTAGTCATATCACTCTGGTAATAGTGTCCACCTATTAATATTTTTATAAGCAATAAAACTTCTTTCCTTTATTAGACTGTCGTTCTGTGAAAATCCAGGTAAAAGCACGGAAAAAATAATGATGAAGGTTCACCTTGGCGACTTGGGCGAGCAAATTTGGCGAAAAACATTATTTTACGGTTGACAAAATCTAAAAGCTTTAACGGAAGCAACTATTCCCCCCCCCTCCCCCCCCCCTTTTTTTTTGCATAACTACCGAGTTTTTAACACTAACCTTCGTCAAAGCGTATTAAATGAGTACACTCGAGTGGATTCCAATGAATTCTCTGTGACAAGCTTTTGATTACTTACTTTTATTGCATGAGTAATAGTTTAGTGGATTGCTTCGTGATTAAATCTCCGAACAATGTGTATTTATTACCTAGAACATGCCAACCTGTTTACGAATAAGTTACTGTACACAAAAATGTCAACGTTTTCGTAACAAATATTTTAATAGTTGTACAAGAAAATCATGTTATGCCAACTTTTTTTTTGTTATGCTGTGTTGTCAGCTTATTCAACGGAAATTATTTTACTGCATAATGAGATTACTAACAACATAAACATTTGATACATAATGCAGAACATAGAATACTGAACTGGAGACTATACTCCTACGATTGATATTACTCTTTAAGCTATTATTTATTATTTTGAAAATTGACAATAGTTAATAAGAAGTGAGTGACGAACCTGGCCCGATTCGACTTCAACTAAAAAAATTTGTCCCAACTAAATTTGGATTCAGATTTCACACAAGGCCAAACTAAACCCATGCAGTTCTCTGGTTCGACGTAGATATTCAAAATTTTAAGATTTTGCAGGAATTTTCTCAAATGCATATTTCGAATTAAAAAAAAAAAAAAAAAAAAAAAACTAGAGTATATTACCTATAATACTTAGCTAAAAGCTACAGTTATTGTTTATTAGTGATCAACATTAGAGTATTTTAAATGTCATTCAGCGCGAATACATTGCGTAAGGAAATTTTTTGAGTGAGGATGCTGATATTTAAATTTGAATGAGTGATTTAAAGATGAAGACTTGCCAATATTTTTATTTGTTCCGGAGTGCTTTTAGCCCCGCCTGTACTTCATACCACTTATTTTTTAAGAATATTTTTTTCTTATTTTAACAAAGTTATATACAGAAAAAAAAAAATGTATATATACATATATATATTGGTGCGAAGAAAAGGCGGGGCTAAAAATACTCCGGAATAAATAAAAATGTTGGTATCAATGTTAAAATCCTTAAAAATAAACTAATGGGTGTATCATAGCCTTCTAAACTAGATGTCTGTCGCGTGGCTCGGAAATTTAGCAACAGTTCAAGCGGTAGACAGCGCCACCTGGTACAGATTGCGCGACGTTTTTATTCAACAACCACCAAAAATTTTTAAAAGTGGGATTTGATATGCATAAAAGACGAATAGAATCGAAGAAACGGCGGTTATATATATCATATATGACTTAAAATTTTCGTGACAGTTGAATAAAAAAGTCTCACAGTCTGTACCAGGTGGCGTTGTCTACCGTTTGAACTGTTGCCAAGTTTCCGAACCACGTAACAGGCATCTAGTTTAGGAGGCTATGGGTATTTGGGTATATTATATCCTTATATGTAACTGAACCAGCTGTCTCCGTAATCGCTACATTTGAACATTAACCGCAGTTTTCTTACAAATAATTAACATAACTGGCAGTTTTACTATTTTTTCTGGATATATCAGTTCCAATTCTCACATATATTTTTTAATTTTTCTTCTATTCCGATTTCGGAAGTGTAGTTTTAGCCTTGTTTAATCAAATAAATTTATTTCAGAAAAGTGCATATTCGAAAATAACAGTGTTTTAAATAAAAATAACAGACGGTCTCCACAATCGAAATCTTATGAGATTATTCTGAAATTTTGTCTACTTACAAAGGGCATTCCATAAAAACTGAGTGTAAAATCATAAAAAATCAAGAAGTATATTTACAGCAAAAAATACATCATTCTTTTTCAAAATACCTTCCGTCAGATGATATGCAACGGTCCCATCGTTCAACCCACTTTTCAAAACAAATAGAGAAGCCCTTTTCTGGAAGCTGCTTCAAATAACCCTCCACTGCTGAAATAACTTCAGAATCTGTATTAAATTTTCTGTCACGGAGCTTCTCCTTCAAGGTCGGAAACAGCCAGAAATCGCATGGTGCGAGATCTGGTCTGTAAGGGGGATGTGACATGATTTTAATATTGCATTTACTAAGATATTGGTGAACAGAAGTAGCGACATGCGGGCGAGCAGCATCGTGATGTAATGTCTAATTCCCTACCAGTTCATGACGCGCTTTCTCGATATGTGTTGTCGCAAAATTTTCAAAACTGAAGCATAATATTCACCATTCACAGTAGTTTTTGGAGGCACAGCATGCTGATAGATTACACCTTTATGATCAAAGAAAATAATCATCATGACCTTTCAAGCAGATTTGGTTTGTCGGATTTTTTTCGGAGGCGGAGAATCAG
The DNA here is from genome assembly GCA_963930645.1 of Salticus scenicus. Lineage (NCBI taxonomy): Eukaryota > Metazoa > Arthropoda > Arachnida > Araneae > Salticidae > Salticus > Salticus scenicus. Next base: position 15,358,875 of record OZ005659.1, on the reverse strand, counting down.
TATGTTTCCTACACTTGTTGCGGACTTGGTAAGGGGACCATAATGATGCACCCAAGTTTCATCACCTGTTATTACAGTCTTTAGGAGATTTGGATCATTTTGAAGCATCTGTTTCCATTCACAACATTGGTGAATTCTTGTTTTCATTTGTTCTTTAGTAAGGTGATGAGGGACCCATCTGGAACAAACATAGCGAAGCTGTAAATTGCGTAGAATGCGAAAGATCGACGTTTACGAAATGTTCGTTGATGCCGCTATCTCCTCACGTGTCATTCGCCGATTTTCTTGAAGGATTACCCACACAGTGTTAACATTTCGATTATTCACAACACTTTTTGGTCGCCCAGGCCTAGGAGCCAGTTCTGCAGACAAACGGCCTTTCTTGAAATCACCATGCCATCTAAAAATCGTAGACTCGCCAAAACATTTGTCGTTCTAAGCTTCTTTCATTAACTTAACTGTTTCTGCCCAAACGGTAGCAAAATTTTATGGCGCAACGCATTTCGTTTTTTAACTCTGAATCACTCATCTCCATTTCTGTAGCGCAAATAAAACAGTTCTTTAAACAAGCACGGAAATAGGAAAATAAAATCGTCTGTTTCCAAATATGAGTTCACGCATACTTGCGAGAGAACGTGGAATTTCCCAAAGTAAAGTAATGAATGTTTTGCGCAAAAACCAGTGTCATCCATACCACTTCACACCGGTACAAGAATTACACCGCTCAGATTTCCAAAAGCTGGTAACATTCTGCCGCTGGCTTTTAGAGCGAGATATTGAGGAACACCATTTCCTTATAACGATACTGTAGACAGATGAGTCACTTTTCACTCGGGATGGCATGTTAAATTTACATAACTGGCATCATAACGCTCAACAAAATCCATTTGTAACACGAAACTCATCGTTCCAGACGCGATTCAGCTTAAATGTTTGGCTTGGAGTGGTTGGTGATCGCGTAATAGGTTCACATGTGTTCCAAGGTCATCTGACAAGCAACACATATTTGGAGTTTCTAGAACATCATCTTCCAGGATTACTTGATGTCACTCCTGTATCCCAACAAGCGGAAATCATTTTCCAACATGATGGGGCCCCTGCACATTCTTCCAATGCCGTTCGGGACATCTTGACTCAGCAGTATCCGCGATGGATTGGTCGTAATGGACCAGTTCTTTGGCCACCTAGATCGCCAGATCTCACTCCATTGAACTTCTATGTTTGGGGTTTCGTGAAGCAAGAAGTTTACCGCACAGAAGTTGCCAGTTTGCAAGATTTAAGGAGCCGGCTCGATGATGCAGTAATTAAACTGGGGGATGAGCTTTCGCTAAGAGCTACTGTGGTTTTCGTTCGTAAGCGGGCAAGGGCATGTATCAGGTGTGGGGGTGACGAATTTCAGCAGCGGCACTAAATTTCACACATCCTTTCGAATGCATATGTGCTTTAACCATAAACGTAAGATACGACTTTTTTTTTTTTTTTTTTTTTTTGCATATTCCTTTGAGAAAGACGTGATAAACGTCATACTTCTTTTGTTTCCATTCCATTGTGTTTGTAAACTTAATACAACTGCTACTGTTCTTGTTTGTCTTTAAAACTTTCTTTTTTACATCTGACAAAACAGCTCGCTGAAGGCGGACATGAAATCAGGAACGACCGTGAGTCTCCTTCTCGACGAACGTCTAGTTCAGTAATGATTGTATTTCAAACAAAAGCTTAAATTTCTCCTGAACTAGAACACCGATATGGTTTATCGTGGGCTCATTCTAAAGCTTGTGGAATGGAGAAGTTTTTGGTAAATTTGGCCGATTGTAGCTTGAATGGTGTTTGCAGAATTGCCGGTTAAAGAATTTGGTGACAACTCGATTTTAAACTTCGCCAATGTTTTAGCGCTTGTAGCTTGCCGTCAAATTAAGGTATCCTGATGTAAATGGTGTCATCCGATAGCATGTTTTCTGCTCTTTCCAAATTTGTGCTTATTTTGCGTGTAAGTCTTTCAGAAAGCTCACAAATTTGGGTTTTTTCAGACAGGATGGAAAAAAAAAACAGATTTTTCTTCTATCTACCATAACTCGGAAACGGTTAGAGATAGGACAGGGTTTCTATGGTGTTTTATGCTCCCCATGGGCTGTTCTATCACCTCTTTTCGTTTGGCAGATTATGTCAAACTCACCCTGTATATTACAGGATGGTCACAGACCACATTTTTTTCCTAATTCTTCCACTAATATTTTTCTTTCGGAAATTTTAATTGTATGTTTGCAGCATTAATTAAGTACAAATTATCGAATAAATATTCTGGTGGATGAATCAGGGGAAAAAGACGGGTCTGTAACCACACTGTATTATAAGAATATTATTATTTACTTGTGATACAAAGTTCATAAAATGTTTTTAAAATCTTTTGCATACATGACAAAATTATTATTATTATTTTTTTTTTTTTTCAGTTTGTGATTTACTAAGTGAAGGAATGGCGGCTATGTTTGGACCACAGTCTAGTGAAGGAAGTGCCGCTGTTCAGTCTACATGTGATGTCCTCGAAGTACCTCATATAGAAACACGCTGGGACTATAGAACAAAGCGGGACAACCATTCCATAAATTTGTTTCCACATCCAACTGCACTGGGTAAAGCATACCTAGACTTCGTGAAGGCAAAAGAGTGGAGGAAGTTTGCTATCTTGTATGAAGAAAGCGATGGTAAGGCCATAGATATAGTAATAGACATAGATTGATTATTGTGGGGAAAAAAGTGATTCCTTTTCACTCGGAGAAAAGTCCCGTCTAATGGCCGTCCTCCTCCAAGTAAATACACATGAATAATTTAGCAAATAAAATTTATGAATAATTTATGTACTAAAGGTGAATGAAAAACTGCAGATATTCATTTTTCTTTTGCTTTTTTTTTCTTCCTTTCTTTCTTTTTCTTTTAATAAAGTAATCAAAGACATTTAACTTTATAATTCTTTGCTTTTACGTTAAACTTTTTTTATATATTAAAACTAGCGAGCTTTACTAGCACCGCTGCTAACTATATTTAAAAGAATTTTAAAAAATCCCTATTGCTTGTTAATATAAAATATTAAATACATACATATGTATATATATTTAATATATATACATATATTAAAGGGCTCGCGTTATAAGGGCTCGCGTTATTAAAGGGCTCGCGTTGGTGCGCTATAGCGCACCATTGACCCCAATTTTAATGAAAGAGACGCACTTTTTTTCTAATCGCGGGTCCCGAGGACCCGCATTTTTTTTTTTTTTTTTACTTTTTTTTTTTCTTTTAAAATGTATGTATTCTCTTCGGACGAGGGTCAATTGCACCCCTCTCTTAACCTGTCAATCAAATGACGGGCGAATTGCACCCGACCTCCTTCCTTTGTTCTTCTAATCTCGGGCGAGTTGCACCGCTTGGGATTTTTCGGACGAGGGTCAATTGCACCCCTCTCTTTACTTGTCAATCAAACGACGGGCGAATTGTAACGATTTACTGATAAGTCATTAGGATAAAAGATTTCTAGAATGTCAACTTAATTCCATCATAAAATATTCCTTATAAAAGCGCCGCATTTAAATTTAGACGAAGAATATTAAAATTGTAGATTACAAAATAACTCATATATTTTATAGAGTTTATTTATATTGTAAAAGCGCCGCATTAGTGTTCAGCATATGTTGTTAAAAAGGGAAGACACCATTGTACCGCCTTCCTTCCCTTTTCATCAGCCAATAAAGGTCCGAGGGTTGCCTGACAGGGTTTTGCATGTGCTGCGCGCGTCCACATAGTCATTAGTTCACGTAGTGTGCTGTCGTTAAGTCGTAAGGAGCGTTTAAGTTCGTTAGTAATAATGGAATTCATGTTGAGCGAAAAAGGACGTACGCTTATGGTTTACGGTAACTACAAATTTACGGTAACTACAGTACTACAAGCGCAAACGTTTTGAAATTTTGTCTGCCCTTCTTCTTCGCAACCAAAATGATCCTTTTCTGAATCGAATTGTAATGTGACGAAAAGTGGATTCTGTACGACAATCGTAAACGTTCAGCGCAGTGGCTGGATGCTGACAAGGCTCCACAACACTTCCCAAAGCCGAAACTCCATCAAAAGAAGGTTATGGTGACTGTTTGGTGGTCCTCAGCTGGTTTAATTCACCGTAGCTTTCTAAAACCAAGCGAAACCATCACAGCGGAGAAATATTGTAGAGAAATCGATGAAATGCATCAGGAACTTACACGTAAACAGCCGGCATTGGTCAATAGGAAGGGCCCTATTCTTCTCCATGATAACGCTAGACCACATGTTACAATGATCCCTCGTCAGAAGCTGCACATGTTAAACTATGAAGTTTTAGACCATCCACCATATTCACCTGACCTCTCACCTACAGATTTTCACTTTTTCAAACATCTCGATAATTTCTTGCAGGAGAAATGCTTCAGAAATCCAAAGGAGGCTGAAGCGACATTCAATGAATTTGTTGCCTCCAGGACAACTACATTTTATGACACCGGCATAAAAAAACTTGTTTCTCGTTGGAAAAAGTGTATTGAAGCTAAAGGTTCCTATTTTGATTAATAAAGTTTGTTCTGTAAAAATATATTCTTTCTTTAAGTAGACCATGAAAATCGGACATTTCATATGTTACAACCTAATAAAAGAATATGGCCTACAAGCAATAACAGAGGATGTCGTTTCCATGCATCTCAATCATGGTGGAGAAAAATTCAAGAACTTGGTTTATCAAAAGAATATAAAGACAAGAATTCTGATATTGGAAAGTGGCTACGTTGGTCATTCGGACTGCTTTATTTCAATCATGAGGAAGTTGCTGATTGTTTTGTAGAGGATTTCATGTCGGAAATTCCTCAGAATGAAAAATTGGAAAAATATATTGATTATTTGGTTGATACATATATTTCAGAAGATGCGAAATTTCCACCAATTATTGTGGGCTTCAGATACAATTGACGGAGAGAGAACAACTAACGCTTGTGAATCGTTTCACGCAAAATTCAATGCCGATTTCAGTGCACCTAGTCCAAATATTTATGCTTTTATTGAAGTAATTAAGCAAACACAGGTTGATATAAACGCTTTGAAAAATAGCGTAAATATCACAAAACAACCAAATAAATTTCTGAAAAAGAGAATGGAAAACATGGAAAAAATGAAGCAGAAATATACGAGTAAAGAACTTACAAGATTTGAATTTTTAAAGGCTATTTCCTTCTACAGTTCAAAGAAAGATATAAAGGAAACAAATTAAAATCTATGCATAAAATAAGACGACAGATGATCATCTTTCTCAAAGACAATGGGCATATGCTCGGCTATTAGACAAGGTAAACTTATTACCACCATGAGACAAAGAAAAATTATTCGCAAATTTTTTAAACACGCCATGGGTTTTTCCTAAGCCTGTGAAAAGTGTGAAGGGAAAATTATGCGATTATGTATACAAAAAATTATGTAATAATATCTTGGAGGGTGCAACTGGCCCCTTTGTAGAAATGGCTAAGCGGTGCAACTTACCCCTTGGTTCGAGGTGGTAAACGGTGCAACTCACCCCTTGGTTCAGAGAGTAAGCGATGCAACTCGCCCGTTTAGGTATTCTCCGGGTGCAACTAACCTACTCCCTTCGCTTCATCCTCCGAAAATATTTTTTATTCTAAGACAATAAATTTTCTTTTATTTAATTTCATTCCTTCATTTCTGAGCAATTTAGTTTGATGGGCTATGGTCTAAACTTAACTGACGAATCGCCAACAGCTGCATCTGCTCCGTAGCTCCGGTCGAACGTGACGTCACTTTTCACTCCTTCCTCGCCTCTCCTGTTCTGACGGAGCGAGTGCAAAGAGTCCGAGGTCTAGCATAGTCGTACGTTTTTTTTTTTTTTTTAATCAATTGTTCTCTTAGGTTGGAAGTATCAATTAATTAGAACAAGGAATCCATGTCAAAGCAACGAAACTATAAAAAAAAAAAAAAAAAAAAAAACTGGGAAAATGAATTTTCCTGGCTGGAATATCGCGACGGCAAAATGTTAAGCTAATTTTAAGAATGCTTTTACGGAAGGTTGTACTAACTTTCGGAGAAGTGCACTTGTGCGACATATAAGCATCGAGGGAAAGGATGGAGCATCAGGCCAACACTTAAAAGCTATAAAGATTACAAAACAGCAAGCCCTCTTCAAAAAGTGTGCAGAGAATCAAACTAAAAAAATAGATTCTTTATTAGAAAAGCAGTTACGGACTGTCTATTGGTTAGCAAAAGAGGAGCTGCGAGAAGTAAAATTTTCTTCATTAATATATCTGCAAGTAAGTAAAGCTTTCATTAATATTTCTTATTTATTTTCTTTTACATTAAAATATTTTCTCATGTAGATGAGTCGCGTATAGATAATGGAATGTAAGAACACCTGCCTTTTACATTTACGAAATTTACAGCTATTAATAATCTTTTGAATCAAACCTCTCTTTTTTTTTTTAATCATATACGAAATCTCCCCCCCCCTCCTTTTTTCCCCGTTTAACCCATATCCTACCAAGCATTGAAAAAATGTTTTTCAGTGTCTGTGTATACACACAAAATCAAAAAACTTACCAACTTTTCATTAGTTTAATCGGTACAGGCTGTCCTAAAAGTAGGACAATAATTTAGGACATTTGGAAATATAAAGAAAACAGACCATCTATATATATAATAATAACAGGAGACTTGGCGTTGGAATATTAAAACCCGAATAAACTACTACGTCAGAAACGCCAAAGAAAAATATTGGAAATGCATACAGCTGTTCGTATACGAGCACTTCTCCTGATTCAGAATCCTTTTTGCACTGAAGACGGTACATAGGCTACCGAAACAGCTGTATGCATTTCCAATATTTTTCTTTGGCGTTTCTGACGTAGTAGTTTATTCGGGTTTTAACATCTATCTATCTATCTATCTATCTATCTATCCATCTATCTATATATATATACTTATATAATTGTTTTACCAGTACAAAGTGTAGAATATTACTTCAATAAATTTGTATATCCATTATTCTTGAATGTAAAACCTTTTAAGTAATAATATGTTGAAAATGTAATGAATAAATCTTTAAAAATCGTCATTTTAAAAATTAAAAAACATATATTAAACGTTAATTTAAACTAACGATAAAGACTCATATGTATTTATTGGACTTTTAAATAATATATCGTCTTTAATTTGAATTAAAATATTCAAAAGAATTTATATAAACATCACTTATGCATGGTGTCCTATTTTAGGACGAAGGTGAAATATGGGTTAAACAGTTTCACACACTTTTATAAAAAATTATTAGTCTTTAAGTTTGCATTAAAAAAAAAAAAAAAAAAAAATGTTGTGAGATATTTTAGTGCATGAATAAGAAATACTTGCCTATTTCTTGTATTTACAAATAAAAAGGATTTTTTTTTTTTTTTTTTTTTCAAGCATGTCAAAAAGTAATGGATTCAGGTTTCATAATGGCCTGGCCTTAGTATATATATATATATATATTTTTTTTTTTTCTGAAAAAGGAATTCTGAGTATAAATAATAACCAAATGAACCTAATAAAAATTTCCAATATTTTATTCAGTGTCTATTTGTGGACTAATTTAAACATTTCGGTTATAATGTGAGAATTGAAGGTGTTTGTCTGCCCTTGGGACCTAGGTTCGAGGGGAGTACACTCAATAGCAGTTTTCCTGTGAGTTTTGGAGAAAAAACACAGAAAATTCCGTACGGCTGTGCGAATGGACATGACCTGGTTTTGAACTAGCTTTCTACGAGTCGGGTGGACTTGAGAACATCATTCAAAAAAAATTTACAATTCAAAGCATAAATTTGTAGACATAATTATAGCTCTTTAACTGATTTTAGACGCGTGTCGGAGCTCCGTTTTCCTATACGCGGATACCCACCTGAAAAAAAAAAAAAAAAATCCGTGTAAGCATGACAAAAAAATATCCGTATACGTTTTCTTTCTTCAACAAATCGAAAACTGATCATCTATAGAAATTGTATGAAAATTTTAAAGTACTGTATTAAAATTTTTATTTACTATTGTTAATATATATGTATATATATATATATACACATATAAGAAATACAACATAACCTTGCTTTTACGTTTTGAGAATTTAAATTATTTCTTAATTTACATTTTTTTTTTTTTTTTTTAAGATATCTTTTTTTTCAATGAATTTTAATCCTCGCTTTTATGTTAATGAAATTTTGAATTTTCTTCCATTTACATTTGTATATGCAGAAAATATACAGGGAATAGTTGTTGTAACTTAATTAAAAAAAGTAATGTAAAATAAACACATAAAGGAAACGAATGCCATCAAGGCAGATTATATTCTTTATCGCCTTCTCTAGAACAAATAAATAATGCACCAAGCAAAACTGTCACCGGAGGAAGCTAAGTTGCTGATTATGGGAATTTAAAGTGATCAATGACCCTTAAATAGCAGATGTTTAACGTGAATCACATACATGCTACACAAATTACTATAGTAAAGTTAAACATCCACATTGGAAAAAAGCAATAAAGACTAATACATCATTTTTTCCCCAGACTATAAGTATTAAACAATAAATTACGAACATTTAAATTGAAGTGCATTTTTTACTTTCTTCTATATTCAATAAAAGAATTGGATTCATAAAAATTTTCGACTTCGAGTTTTCGACGGATTTACACGTTTTGAGAGGTCTAGAACACGATTTTATCATTTATAGAAAATGTCTGTCTGCCTGTGTGTGTGTGACAAAAATTTTGTGGCGACTGTATCTCCGGAACTACTGTTCAGAATTATATATGAATTTATATGTAGAGGCACCTTGACCTAAATTAGTGCCCATCAATTTTTGTCAACCGATCAACAGGTGGCGCTGCTATCAGCAATTTTCGAGATTTAGGAGGAGGCTATATCTCAGGTTCTATTGAGTATAATCAAACAAAGCTTGAAATGTGAAAAGGCTATTACGAGACATTATGATGATCCAATTTGAATTCTTATCGGGTTATAAAAACGTACTTTTTAAGATGCCATTTATAGGCAATAAAAATGCATACTTTGGATATTTAGTGTTAGTTGTCTCTTAAGATGCAAATCGTTTGCATTCATCCTGCTAGATAATAATAATAATAAAAAAAATAATAAATAAATTATTTGCACTTAGTAAAATATAGGAAAGTATAAAAGAAAGTCTTGTGGTGGCCACAACGTACTAGTTTACTCTTGAAGTTAACAATTTACATAAATCGTTAAAAATTATCATTGATCTATTTTTCAGATTTTTTAATTTTTAAACTAAACAATTAGTGATTACATTTCAAATTATTTTTTAAATAATTTACCAACTGTATGACAGTGAAAATTTACCTTATTTTATAATTAAAAAAAGTTTTGTATGATTTTTAGATGAATAAGTAATTTTTATTTAATTTTCGGGTTTCGGGTCGGGTTCGGGTCTAAAGACAGCGGGTTTGGGTCGGGTGCGGGTCGTAAAAGTTTCTCTACTGTGGGTTCGGGTCGGGTTTCGGGTTGATATAAAATTCATCTGTCGGGTTCGGGTCGGGTGTGCAGGACTCTAGGTTAGACCTTAAAATTTCATAGCAATGAGTGAAAAGACAAAGTATAAACAGAAAGCAACCTGATAGCTACGAAGAAACCGAAACTAATTACAAAACGCTTATTCTACGCTTACGTCATCAATAATCGATTGTAAAATCATTCGATTATTAAAATCATTCGAAAGCAAATCACTCGATTATCAAAATCATTCGATTATTCCCATCTCTACCGCCTACACTCAGTGATGCCAGATGGTCGAAAATTATTTCCCCAAACAGGTCTTCAAATTTTCCCAAATCAGGGTGTTTTTTTTTTTCGAAAAAATCCCCAGCTTGATTTCTACTAAAGAGAAAAAATAAAAATTCTTCAAAAAAAAAAAAAAAAAAAATCAAGCAGATTTTTCTATGATTTAAGCTCAGATTGTTCCCCAAATGAAGGCAATTTTTGAAAAAAAATCCCCAAATAACAATAAAGCTATTGAAAGTCTCTAGTCGTAGGGATAAATCATTATGTTGCCAACATTGACAGAAAGTTGAAGAACTCCCCAAAATAGTCCCCACAAACATTTGGTCCCCAAAATTGTCCCCAGAAGCCTCGAAAATCCACAATCTGGCATCACTGCCTACACTGTAAAAAAAAAAAAAAAAAAAGAAAAAAAAAAGAAAAACTGTATTTTACAACAAAAGGTGCTGGCACCGTGGCTGCGAACACAGTTGCTGTAAAATTTACAAGCTGCTGCTTTTACGGTGCTGTAAAATTTACTGCACTTTGCTGTGAATTTTTCAAGATGTTGTTTTTAGTAGTGCTGTAAAATTAACTGCACTTTGCTGTGAATTTCACAAGATGCTGTTTTAAAAAGTGTTGTAAAATTAACTACACTTTGTTGTAAATTTTACAACACTTTTTAAAACAGCATCTTGTAAAATTCACAGCAAAATGCAGTTAATTTTACAGCACTACTAAAAACAGCATCTTGTAAAATTCACAGCAAAGTGCAGAAAATTTTACAGCACCATAAAAAACAGCAGTTTGTAAATTTTACAGCAACTGTGCTGGCAGCCGCGGTGCCAGCACCTTTTGTTGTAAAATACTGAATTTTTTTTTTACAGTGTAGTTGATAACAGAAGTCTTGTAATTGTTACAGACCAGATTTTTTTTTTTTTTTTTTAAGATAAATACACTCAAATAAAAAGCACAGAGTTCTAAAAGAGAAACGTTATACTGAATAATTCTATTCTGAAAATGAACAAAAGTTAAGATTAAGCAACTGTAAATAAGCAAAATCCCTGCCACCAAAGAAATAGAATGAAAATTCATTTCAGCATCATATAATTGTGAATTAGGATTTTTACCTTCACCTTAATTAACAGTAAAAAGAGAAAGATTTACTATGAAGAAATGAGAGATTTACTTTCAAATATTAACTTAATTATCATAACATATTTTTCAGAAATTTACAGTAATTTCTGGTAGATACCCCGCAGGTTATATAATACAGTTTTGCACGAGAAATTTCAATCTATATATATAAAAATGAATGTTTGTCTGTATGTTATTTATAAAATCGTAAACGGCTTGACCGATTTCGATCATTCTTTTTTTGTTTTTTTCCTTATAGGTCAGGGATGGTTTAGGAAAAAAAAATTGAAAAAATCTTTAAAATTAATTAAAATATGAAAATAATAAACTTATTGACTTATATTGACTTAATATAAGCCATTTAAATTTTTAATTGTTGCCAAAAAATGTTTACGAGATGTATTTATTTATTGTTTTCAGCATAAAATGAAACATGCTTTCACGCGAAAAATAAGAAATTACTAAATTTTAAATTGGTCGATGAGAAAATGACACTTTATAATTTTAAAATAAAATAGTAATATTACAAATCTAACATATTTCTTCTGAATTTTATTTCACAGCATTTTTTTATATACCTCAACTTCAGATTTTTTTTTTTTTTTTTTTGTAGTATGGCGGATGAAACACGCTTGGCATAAACGCTAATTCAGCAATATATTAAAGGTATTTTCTTATTGATAATTCTTGACAATTTTTTATAATTTTGATGCTGAAGTAGATCGGACATTTTTCGCCAAGGAAAAGATAGAAAGAAATACGCAAGCGAAGTGATGACGTCACTGGCCGTTCGTGGATGCAAGAAAAATATTTCCTGTGTTAAACGCCCATTGGATTTTTTGTAAAAAAATATTAAAAATCGAGGAAAAATATTTCCCGAATATAATCCCCGTATTTAGGTATAGATATGTAATAGTTATCATGTCCATGCATTATATTAAGTTATTTTTGTAGTAAAATTGACAAAATTTGAATTTTTAATTTCAAAACTCTAGAAAAAAAAAATGGCAAATTTCCATATTCGATTGAAAACACAAACATTTCATTTCAAAGGATGATATTTACACAATATCCAACTAATATACTGATTGAAAGGGAAATGATAAATATTCTATCATAATTTGAAATCAAATTTGTTTTCAAATGTCTAAATAAAGTATGTAATATAAGATACTAATATGTTGTAGCGGAATAGATTTGATATCGGTCATCCTTGATAGAAAAATAAAATATCGCCAAATTATTTGGCGAACATAATTTAATTCCTTTCAAAAATCATGGTTATTTTAACAACTTATTTTAAGACAGCTATAGTATTTCCTCTCAGCTGAATTTGGCGATTTTTCTTTGGCGCCGATTTGAACGATAACGATGTCGTTCTGGATTGTTTGCGATATAATATGGCAGCCTGCATGCTATTTATTTTGGATTTATGATTTATGATTTATAATTTAGCTTACGATTTTATCATTTATGCTATATGATTTATGATTTTTAGATTTATGATTTAGCCATAATCGCCAACGAAAAATCGCCAAATCTAGCTGAGGGGAAATACTATAGTTGTTCCATGAATAATATGAAACAATATTTTGTACAATGCATATTACGAAAATATACATCTGGCATGTATATTTTCGTATTACGTTTTTGATCACCAAATACAATAAGCGCCAAGAACGACAGAGTTTTGAATTTAAAATTAAAATTTTGTCAATTTGACAGCAAAATAACTCAATCTAACACATGCACATGATAACTAAAACATATATGTACCCAAATATGGGGATTAAAATCGGGAAATAATTTTCTTCGATTTTTAATCATTTTTTACAAAAAATCTAATGGGCGATTAACATAGGAAATCATTTCTTGCATCCACGGACGGTCAGTGACGTCACACTTCGCTTGCGTAGGAACAATAATCGCATAAATTATATTTTGGTCTAAAACGGCAACAAAAATTTAAAAGTCGCCAAGGGCATTAAGGCTGTACCATGATCAAGTTTACATATTAATTTATTTATTTTTCTATATACCAACTACTATTAACTAAGCTTGAAGTATATATAACCACAAAATAATAATAATTGTCTCATGCGATAGAAGTAGCCGATCATAGCATATTGTAATATTATATTTGGCTTGAAATTGCTGTCATTCTATGGTTGATCGATTAAATAAAATAAATATAGAGAATAACTTGAAAGCAAATATTATGTACATCACGTATAATGTTGCTCATATATAACTAGGATTCAAATATAAAGGGCTACTTCAAAATTTTCGATACTGTCCGTATCGAAATTGTCATATATAAGCACCTAGATAAGCACCTAAATGGAAGGCCACGGGTAAGTCATTGTCGCAGGCAATAGGGACAGGTATTTCAGAATGCGAGGACGAACAAGGCGATGCCGAAGGTAGCGGGAACCCAAAGCGAACTTTTGAGCGATTTCAGTATTATTATTATTATTTTTTTTTTCATAAAACTATATAGAAAAGAGTTTCCTTTAAATATAGTGACCAGCGAAGCGGGCAAAGCCTGCTAGTTGATAAATAAATTTATATTTGTACGAGCTCTTCCTTCGAAAACGTATAGATTTCTCTATTAAATAAAATTTCTGGTGGAAAAATGACACATCTTACCTGCGGGTTATCTACCAGAAATTACGGTATATATATATATATATATATAGTGCGCCTACAACTATTTGTAAGATTTTAAATGCCTCCCAATTTCAAAAAGTTTGAGAATCATTGATTGGATAACAAATTACTGTTTTATCTTATAAAAACTTTATAGTAGACGAATTGCTGAAGTTCTATTTCCATCAGATTATATAATGCGGTAACTTTTACTAATCACTTTCATTTAATATCGAAAGCTACCAGAACTTATTAGCAATGTTAGAAGAATATAAATGGTAATAGATATAAATGGTAATTTTTCCAATAAGTTGTAAAATTAAAGTTATGTTAGAAAATGTCGGGAAGAATTCATGCAATTGGGAATAAAAATTAGATGGGAATAGTATTTCTCACTACATTTATTAATTTCTTATTACATTTTCTTATTACATTTATCTCCCGGTTCAGGCATTATTTTTACTCAGTTGGAAAAATAAATGTTCAATAGTATTTCTCACTGCTAATGAAATGGTTTATTATCCAAAATGTCCTTAACAAAATACATCCTTAACAAAATATTTAGCAATTAAAAATAGTGATACAACACACTAGAAATTTTTAAGAATGTTTATGTACGCATTTTCATTTCATTTCATTTCATTTTTATTTTATTTCTAAGTTGTCAATCTATTGAAAATTATTTTAACATGTAAATCACGAATACCTCAGAATTTTGTTTCCTCTGTAATCGATATTAGAAGTATAGTGTGTAAAACTTTCCCTCGTAATTCGTCATCTATATCCTAAGAGAGAAAAAAAATTACAGAAAAAAAAGTGTTTAGTATGTATATATAAATATCATATCACTTTTTCAATCTCAAATTTTATAGCTATTGAAAAGTACGAGATATTGAGATATACTTGTAAATCTAAAACTCTGTTTAGTAAGAAAAGAGCAACTTGTAGTCTTTTTCACTTGGTGTTGACAGTTTTAGGGACTTTTTATTTAATATCTACCACTAATGTTCAAGTGAAATGTTTGCCTAATCGCATTGAAGACTAAGCGTCTATCATATCTTATATATCAAACATCACTCTTTAAAATTATTGGTGTCTATTAAATAAAGGACATCCCTAAATTGAGCAACATTGTTTTCAATGTCAATTTTTCCATCTGAATGATTTTTGAATCGACACATATTTACAGCATATGCAAAATTAAATTTACAATATTAAATAAAATAAGTTTTTTTATTTAATTTTTCTTAAATTTTTAATACTTTTAGAATTACATTATACTTTTTGTTGTCAAATTTCATAGATTATTATTGAATAATGGACTTACATTTTTTATTTTACGTTTTGATATGGGTTCGTTTGAAACCCGAACTGAATTCTCGTGTTCGGTACAATTTAGTAACTGATCTCAGATAATCGACATATTACACGTTTACAAAATTTTTTTCAAGAATCTATTTATACAACAAAGACAAGTACTTGTCATTGACAAGTTCAGCCATTTTATATATCTAATATCTGCTTAGCTTCATTTTTCACCTGAAGGATTAAATACATGTTTAAAGTGCGTGAAAAGGGCCTGCAACAAATATATATACAGGGTGATCAGTTTAAAAGAGTACCCGTTGGTTTTTCTTATTACCCTTAAATCTGACGGGTATGGCAACTATTTCAACCTTGAAGTATCATTGTTTGAATCTTCTTTAAGTTGGGAGGCAATTTCTATCACTGTTGGACTGTTACAAATTTATTTGTGAGGTAAAAAAGAAATGGAGACGCACAGTGTTTCTTAATCCTGTGATAATTTTATTTTTGGAAAAAAATAATTTAATTCAAATTTTTTACTTTATCATTCCTTACAGAAAATGTTGAAAATGTTTACCACCATTTTGAATGCAAACATGAACACGTCGAACCAAGTTTTTTTGACACACTTCGCAGTATTCTGGTGATACTGACGAGATTTCTTCACTTATGATCTGTTTTAATTTATCGGTGTATGCAGGATTTCTCTGGGAAACCCTATGAAATAATAATGTAAATACGATAATGATAATGTAAATGTAATGTAGGAATGATAAAGTAAAAGTTTGAATTAAATTTTGCTTTTTATAAATAAAATAATCACAGGATTAAATAAGATTGTGCGTCTCCAATTCTGTTTTACATCACAAATAAAGTTGTAGCAGTTCAACAGTGTTGGAAATTGTCTCCCACACTTAAGCAAGGTTCAAACAATTATATTCAACTGTTAGAATAGTTGCCACATCCGTCATATTTAAGGGTAATAAGAAAAACCAACGGGTACTTTTTTAAATTGATCACCCTGTATGCATATATATATATATATATGCATATATATATATATATATCCGCTTCAATACGATTACAAAAATACTCAAAGATTCCCTTATATGACGTAGAGTCAAGTCGTGGTTCGCCAATTTAATCAATTTTGGATTCCTAGCTTTTTCTTGTTTACATTTCCATCTAATTTTCTTTCATCCTATACAAATTTTACAGTATACGAAAAAAAAAAAAAAAAAAAAAAAAAAAGAAAACTGCAATTTAAAAGAGAAAAAATGTTTTTAACCGTTTGTTCTCGAATGTCGCCTCTCAGGCGACATTCTATTCATTACTTCAACTCGAACGTTGCTCGAGAGGCGCCATGACCAATTTAGTTACTATATATCTTATATCTACCAATAATGTTCTACAACTAAAAGTGCTATAATAGGTGTAATACTTCGTTAAGAAAGATACTGCACCTACATTTTTTATTATTACTTGCCTTGGCCATTGGTAAATGGCCAAGTATGCTTTGCAAAATATCACACAGTACATCGTAATATCCATATATAATGTTTGTAATATGTAAATATACATCAAATATAGAAATAAAATGTTTATATTTAAAATTCTTATATTTCATATTTTGCATTTTTTTATTAAAACTATTGTCGGGTAGCTCGTTACGCTTACTAAAAGAAGGTTCAAATGCAAAAGGTTAATTTTCCATCACACTTCAGGCCCACACATTTGGAAAATACAAAGTGATCGACTTAAAGAGGCCACTGACAAAAAAGAAGGCGCGGCCTTCGTAAAACGGGTATAAACTTCCATTATGCTAGCCTTTTATTACGCGGCCAGCATAACATAAGGACAGCCAGATCTTATATTAAGCTAGATTAGCTAGATTAGATTTAGCTAGACTAGCTAAAAGGCGGAAGCTACGAACCCTAACTGTACTTCTATACTTTTTGAATAGATCTCTTACACAATTCTAATTCTGTTCTGAAGCCACGCCCTTTTAAAAAGTATTTTCTAGTACGAACAATTATTCCATCTGTACCGGAAAAATTAGGAAGTTTTATATACGGGTCACCAAATATCAGGATAGGTTCGAGTTGGTTTACCCCAGGGGTGCAGCAAATGTTTTTACTCCCAACATTTTCCCCAATCCATATGAAAATTTCCTCAAAATGAAGGAACAATTTTTACAATGAATTTTATAATTTGCGGTTAAAATCTATATCAATTGTATATTTTTCTGCAAAATTTCCCCCAATCCTAGCTTGGACATATTCTGCACCCCTGGCTTACCCTTGCGAAAAAGGCTTCGAGAGCAAACGGTTAATTCCAGCTTTATGAAACTTACAAGAGTTGCTCAGCAATCTATTCATACGGCATTGACAAATCGTGGTCCGACACAGTATTTTTAAATTTCTAGCATTTTTCTGGTTCCACTTTTGATAAAATTATTATTTACAGTTCATAAAGAAACAAATTTGTCCTATTAAAAAAAATTATTTTAATTTCAGCTTTAATACGTCTACAAGAATTGCTCAAAGATCCATTTATACGACAAAGACAAGTCGTAGTTCGCCAATTCCAGCCTCATCAAGAATATCGGAAACTACTGAAAGAGTTAGGTCGAGCAGGAATAAAAAATATAGTGATCGATGTGCCAACTAGGAGCGTGCAGACAGTTCTGAAACATGTAAGTGTTTTTCAATTCTGTTTGAATTAACTTAAAACTTGCTTTGCCTGGGGTCATAAGTTTTCTACGAAAACGACATTACGAATTACGACATCACCAAAGTATTATTATTATTATTATTATTTTGATGGTGTCATAATGATGACCAGAGTTTTCAGACTGGCTGTTCTCGATGCTTACAATAAGTTTAATTGGCAATAATGAAAATTAAAAATTACGATTAAAAATCCAAATTTCAGCTTTTACTAATATGAATGAAAACTATTATAATATCTATACTAGGGGTTTTTCCCAGCTCTTATTTTTAGAGCTCAATGAGCTTTTTTTCATAATTTAATTTTAAAATAACATTAAAAGGAGGCGGTATTTTAGATTAAAATTGAAAATCCAACTTCAGCTACACTATTATAGTATCTTTTTTAATATCTGCTATAACAAATGTATCTATTCGTATTTTTATAAAAACAATTTTAGATTCGATAATAAATAAATAATTATTATTTCTCGATAAATATGACAACATTATTGTTATATTTAACGTTCTATTTTTGAATTTCTACCCAATTGTTAGACACATTTTAGCTTATATAAGCTAAAATGACAGGTTTCGACAGGTAAAAATTCGACAGGATTTTCATGATAAAGTTTCCTGCAAAGAATCAAACTTGTAACGACATGTCTCCGGACCAATCTAATGGGTTGATACCTAGATCGTCACCAATTGCACACTGCGTAGCTACAGTGTTAAATGACTTTAAACCCAATCACTCATGATAAAGCTGCTAAATTTATAATTAAACTAAATGGACCTTAGGATACTAAATAAAACATTAAAATGTGGTCTTTTGAAAATTTATGGAGTGAGACTTTCAGTTTAAACATCTTTTTATATTATATTTATGTTTTAGAAGAGTTTAGATCTTTCTAACTGTTCTGGGAAAAGTATTCTGGATCAGTCCTTAAACATGTAAATTCTGAACCTCAGAAGCTGTAGGCATTTCTCTGATAGAATATGTTACGAATTGCTTAATATTAATATATATATATATATATGTTGGAATTGTGTTCTTCGATTCTTTGTATCTTTGTGACGGTATAAAGTATTATATATAAGCAACATCTATGAAATATTTAAATTTTAGAACCAATATTATGTGTAGCGATCGGTTTTCCTATCTCTGTTAATTTTCCCCATCTTTTATTTTATTTTATTTTTAGAAATCCGCCTTTATAATGTAAATTCGTGTTCATTCAAAATCGTTTATGCACAATATTAAGTGGAATTAAAGTTAGTATGTTCAGAATGTTATGCTTATAATATGAAGTGCCGCCACCCCCCCCCCCCACCACCTTTTTTTTTCTTCTTCCTGAAATATGAAAATTTTCTGTATTATTACAGGCTCAACAAGTGGATATGATGTCAGAATACCACAATTACTTTATTACATCTCTGGTAAGTGCCTTTCTTTCTTGTCGTTAATATTCCATAAAGTTGTACACAAGGCGCGTATAAAAAGCCATTTTATCTCTCGAAAAAACATACAGATGATTATGTTTATTTGAACGATTATTTTGACAAAATACGTCATATAATAATAACAGGAGACTTGGCGTTGGGATATTAGAACCCGAATAAACTACTACGTCAGAAACGACAAAGAAAAATATTTGAGATGCATACAGCTGTTTCGGTAGCCTTAAGCGTACCGTCTTCAGTGCAAAAAGAAGCATGAAAAAAGTCGTCTTCTTTTTGCACTGAAGACGGTGCGCTTAAGGCTACCGAAACAGCTGTATGCATCTCAAATATTTTTCTTTGGCGTTTCTGACGTAGTAGTTTATTCGGGTTTTAAAAATGCGTCATACTAATAAGAAAATATTAGACTGTAGCAACATATTACCTTATACTCTTTAGCAGTAACTATACATATAAAAATTTACAAATGCTAATAATGTTTATAACGAATTGTTTTATAAAATGTGATTTCAAGTTTTGAAAGTCAATTTACACTATATTAATAAATCAAAAGTTATTAAATAAATACATTCAAAAACATAAAATGTTGATTCATTAATATTTTTCATCGCTAAAATTTAAATAAAAAACCTTGTTTGTTAAAAAAGAAAATAAATAAATGCCTTTAATTATTTTTTAAAACATTAAATGCTAGCACATTTTCTGCTAAAATGTTTATTTTTAAGGTAATTTTTGTTTTAAGTTTCACTGCTTTACTTATAAATAGTATTAAATGAAAATCATCAACAGGCATTATGATTGAGGCATGTCTATAATTTCATAGTTGCCATATTTCAATGTAATAATTTATGCATAGACATATAAAAGAGATGTAATAACGAAAATGACGATAATAATAAACTACGCCTAAGCTAATAAAAACGAATTTTAGGTTTTATGTTGTATAAATATATTTTTTTTTAATTGGATTGAGGCAAAGACCGAGTTTAATTAAAAAAACATTTTTCTAGGAAATAAAATTACTAAAAAAAAAATATCTACTTCACTTACTATCGATTTTATGAGTTATTAAACAGATACACTAAAAATCTACTCCACAGTTAAAAGGTTAAAATATTGCTATAACAGAAGATTATTCATAATAAAACTAATGCTGATACTTCGTCCGTTAGATTGAGAAGTAATATATTCAAAACAACTGAATAAGCAGAATATAATGTTACTTTAAATTAAACAGAAATATATGAGTTAATCACAAAAATATACATGTATCTTTGAAAATGGAAAAAAGAAAAAAAAATAGCCCAAAGAAATAGGTCAAAGCATTTTCGTATCATTCTTTTTTCCAATATTTGCATTTCATGTAATAGCTTGAAATACTGACAAATTTTCTTCTTCGTTACTGTTTTAAAGAAATTTACTTTAATTTTATTTTTAAGAAGCAATAAACCAAATGTAAAGGAATTTTTATTTTAGAAATCTGTATGAAAAATTTTAATAAATGTTTTACATTTTTAAAAACAAAATGTTCTAAAATTAATTATATCTTATTAACTACAATGTGTCTGTTATTAAAATTATATGAATATTTATTTATATTAATTAGTTACCCACAACTGAAATTCTAGTAAAAAAAATATTCAAATATTCAAGATATTTCGACTGAAAGGAAATTAATTTCAATTTTCAGGACCTCCACACAGTGGACCTGGAGGACTTTCAGTATGGCGGGACCAATATCACGGGGTATAAGCTGGTAGATGAGGACAACCCAGCTTACGCCGACGTGTTAGAATCATGGAGAAACCCTGTATATAGAGCTACTGGAAGAGAACCAACACTGACGGTAATTCACAGATATAGCAACAGAAAGAACTTTAATATTTCACCCTGTGTTTATTATGGGGAGATAGCAATTTTATGAACACAATGATATACACTTTCCACTGGAAATTATGTTTAAGCGATGGCGCATAAATGCAAGCCTAAATAAATTATTTGACATTTGAATTGCTATATAACGCCTTTCAAAAGGGACTGAATTACATTTTCATTATAAAAACTCATATACCGGGGAAAAAAATAATGAAAAACAAATTTGTAGTTCAATTTTTACGCAACTTACAGTGATCTTATATGCCTTTTAAAATTTCAAGCATACGTTAATTTCATCGAAGTTATTATGGAAAATTGATAAAATTGTCCTTTTCAACTGTATGTTAATTGGCATATATAAAATAGATAAATATATTGTTATAATAGGTCTAATTGAAAGGAAAGGCTTCCATTTTGTATAAAAATTAACACAAGAAATTTTTTTCTTGATAATTTTAGCTTTTAAAAGAATGCATTTATTCAAGCATCATATAAATATTATCAAACAGAAATTTCCTGAATCATTTTATTAATTAAAAAAGACAGAATTTTCCGGAAGATCTGATATATAATTCTTGATCAGAAGTTACTCATTTTAAGTCATTGACGGCTAGCTTAACAATTTATCTAGCTTAACACGAATTTATCAAAAAATAAAGATACGACACTCCTTTTATTGAACGAAAAGTACTATATTTTAGAAAATGCTAGATTACCATATTTAAATTCTTTGGGTCAATGAGCGACAATTAACATAGTTTGGTTATGACGTTTTTGTATTTGGCGTTCCAGACCAAATTTAACTTTTTTTTTTTTTTTTTCCCTAGCTTTTCTGTTGTGATTCAGTAGCTAAAATTTCTACCAGTGAATTAAATACAATGTGAACTAATTTCTGTATTTTTGTTTTTATTATTAATATTATTATTATTATTATTATTATTTTCAAGAAAATCGGCGATTAGCACTTGAAAGAGTTTCCTTGTTAGAAAATGGGAAAACTAATCGTGTAAAACGTGAAATAATGTGTAGACACAAGACAAAACTTTAGAAACTGAACGGCGGCAAATAATTAGAAATATTTAACTGAATGAATGACGATATAACGAATGCTAGTAATTAAGCACTTTCTCTTGTCTCTGCTAACTTTTGTTAACTTCCTTTCGAATTGGTCGTTACTTATATACTGGAAATTAAATCCAACATTTCCCATTTCAAATAACTTTCATAAATTACGCTTGAAAATATCCGCAAAACTTCGCTTAAAACCATACTTTCACACAAGATTCGTAGAACACTTTTAAGAATTTTTGACTAAAATTCTTTTAATTCCAAACCAATACCTCATTCAACGATTTAGTCCAAAATGTCTCATGTGCTTCCTTCTGCTTCCTAACAGACGGAATACAGCTTTGAAATCTAAGTCAAACGCCCCAAACGATTTCATGCGCTCCAAAATCCATTGCGATTATTTTTGTGAGAGTTTACCCGTCTACAATTAATAATAATAATAATAATAATAATAATAATAATAAATTTAAGCAAATACCATACATTGAAAATTCGCTACAATTGTTGTTATCATTTTCATGCTGCATTCGTGCTTAATATTTTGCGATGATGAAGGGTTATAATATCATAGCTACCAACTCTCTCTTCCGTTTTTACCATTAGATTTTATAAAAGATTTTTACATAACTTTTTTCAATTTATTTTACCTTAGCGAATCAATATGACATATTTCTCCATTAAAAAATATTGGTAAACAATATAATTCAAAAATTGAAAAGTTTGTTAGTTAAATAATATTATAGTTGCCAACGTTTTAATTTATTCCTGGGCATTTTTAGTCCGCCTTTATTTCGCACCACTTTATTTATGGAATAATATTGCCTAATATAAAATTACAATAACGTAAGAAAAAATTAGTCTTGACACTTTCGCGACTGCTAACGTAGATTCACGTCATTTGAAAATCTGTAACTCCGCCAGTGGGCGTTTCTTTCGAAATTTGTATGTTATTTATTTCTTAAGAATATACCCTACACAGGGCCTGATTAAGGGGGAAGCTCGCTCTTCAAACATTATTTATACTTACACCGTTAATTTTTAAGAAATATTTTTCTCCTATAATAAACAGAAAATTTTCATTAAAAATTATTTTAAAAGAATTCTGGTGTCTAATAACGGTGAGTAAATTGGATTGTTTTACACCGTTCATTTTTTATAAAAAATATTTCCTCGTCAAAGCGTGGAATTTCTATGACATGAAGTAAAAAATAATTGAAAAAATATTCCGGTATGAGCGAGCTTCCCCCTTAATCAGGCCCTGACCCTACATACATATTTGTGCAATTAAATATACAATGGGTACGAATACTTTGATTAGAAAGAATATAATTACAAGGTTTATCCATTTGTAATATAAATGTGAATACAGAAAATATTGTTTTGAAATATTGTAGCTTCGGAGAATAACGCCCACAGGCGGACCTTACCGTCAAAAAGACAAAAACATGCGGTCGCGAAAGTGTTAAGTAAGAAAAAAGTGTATGGAATAAAGGCGCAACTAAAAATGCTCCGGAGTAAATTAAAATGTTGGCGACTCTGTTATTTCGATTCGAAACAGTTGCTGCAAGTTTTTGCTACTAATAGTATTTGTTTCGAAAATTTTTATTTACTATCTTTCAACTTCTGTTTTTCGGTGTATTTTACTGTTACTTACTATTAATGGCAACATCATTAATTTATTTTTAAATATTTATTTATTTATTTATTTTTAATTACGTGTATAGAATTGCCTAATTTTTAAAAACGCATTCTTAAACAACAATTACAAATATAATGAAAAACTTCTTTTATCTTTTAGTGTGTGCTTTGCTATCCAAAATTTGACGTCAAATGGGGTAATAAGAGCCCGGTTTTGAGAAATCTTTAATATTGCAAATCATTGATTTGCATTATTAGATTTCAGGAAAATGTTATTATTATTATTATTATTATTATTATTAATTTAAAAAGAAAATCGGGGTGATTTTGTTATTGAAACCATAAATGTTCATACAAAAGATTACTGTACTAAAATGAAGTGCACAAATACAACCAACGTAACACACAGCTAGATAACTGATTGCGGTTAAAAAAGGAGTATAGGGAGCGCGATATGTTTCCATACTTGCCAACCATATCATTAATAACCGTACAATCGTTAACGCCCCCTGAAAAAACGCCCCTTTTCTCCCACCATTATACTTTTAGAATTATTCTCTCCAAATGTTGTAAATAAGACTAAAATTACTCTAAAAATTATTGGTGTGAAAAAAAAAAAGGCGGGTACTAAAAATTGTACGGTTCATAATGAGATGGTTGGCAAGTATATATTTCCGTCAGCTAGTACTTTTAATTATTCTCCAACAGAGAGCGCATTCAAGTGCTTTCATTGCAATCGCGTTGAAAAAGGAATATAGAGGGCGCCATGTGCTTTCACCAGTTAGTAGTTAAATATTCTCTCCACCAAAAATGATTCAATCATGAATAACTTTTTGATCGAATCTACGTCTAGTTTGCTTTTGTTTTTCATAGTATTTACGTTACTTTTAACTTGGTACTACAAAAAGCGATTTTTATAAATTCATTTATAGACTTTCATAATTTTTCTTGCTTTTATTTATAGACTGAAGCTGCCTTACTTTATGATGCCACGCGTCTTTTCTCGCGCGCTTTGACAGATCTAGACAGAGGCCAGAAAATTCACATTAAGTCATTGTCCTGCGATACTGAAGAACCATGGCCACATGGAATCTCACTCATTAATTACATGAGAATGGTGAGTTGAAAGTTAATACGCAGTCCTTTTAATTTATGTCCAACATTCTAATTCTTCTAATTTTTTGCACAATAAAAAAAAAAATACTTATTTTACACCAGAAATTCTTTGTAATAAAAAATTATGCTTTATTACTTAAAACAAACTAGTAAATTAAAATTTCTGGTGTTAACTAATTTATCTGGTTTACACATACCTTCCAACATAATTAATATTTCAAAGTATTCTTAGTTTTCGCCCTTTAATTCACGCCTGTCTCTTTTTAGAGTATTTTTCTTCTTACTTAATCAAAATTACATTTAGAGAAAATTGCTTTTAAAATAAGTGATGTAGAAAAAAGGGCGGTACTAACAGTATTACGGAATATTAATTAGTATGTTGGCAGGTATGTTTGCGAATTATTCCGCATAGTTATCAAATTTTACGATTTTTTGCTGCTGGAAAATTTTAATAGAAATTTTTATTTTATTTATTTACTAAAAAACTATCACAGAAATACAGGGTAGTTATAATTAAACTTCCCCTATAAACAGCATGTTACAGCGCAAACTGGAGAACGGAATGGAACGAAATTTGGTATATAGACTATACACGAGATGCGTTCACGGAATTTCTAAAAAAAAAAAAAGTTCCAAAATGTCCACTAGAGCGCGCCTTTTCCAAAAAAGCATTAAATTTAACCCAATAAACGACTAAAAAGGAATACAGAAACAATATTAACAATCCAGAACAAGAATTATAAGTAATAAAATGTAAAACCGGGAAAAGCTGTCAGTTCTAGGAAAAAAATGTCGAGATTTGAATACTTGCGAAGAAGAGGAAGCTTTATGCAAAACAGGTTAGCGTATAAAACGTTTGCAGACATTGTCATGTTTTATGTTGTTTATGGTTAATATTGTTTGTATATTCTGTTTTGGTCGTTTATTGTGTTAAATTTAATGTTTTTTCCGAAAAAGGCGACCTCTGGTGGACATTTTGGAACTATTTATTTTTTATTAATTTAATTTTTTTTTTTTTTTTTTTTTCGAAATTCCGTGAGTGTATCTTGTGTATAGTCTACAGAGCTGCCAACCTAATCCGGCAAATTGTTAGTACCGCCCCTTTTTCTACACCACTCATATTTTAGAGTATTTTTCTACTTAATTCATCATAGATACATTTGAAGAGAATTGCTCTAAAAATTAAGTGGTGTAGGAAAAGGGGCGTTTTTCAATAGGCGTTAACAATTTGCCGGATTAGGTTGGCAGCTCTGAGTCTATATACCAAATTTCGTTGTATTCCGTTTTTCCGTTTGCGCGTAGGATGCTGTTTATAGGGAAAGTTTAATTATAACCACCCTGTAAATAAATAATGTGTATTAAAATTTTCCGATAGCCTAAAACCGCGAAACCTGGCAGCCATTTACACGTAGGAAATTGAGGTAATTCGTGATTGATATGCTACAGTCAACAAAATGCATGCTTAATTTCTAACACTTCTTAACATTGAGAGGTATTTAGGGTTTCGATTCGCGCACGCCTCTCTTGCGCTCTTTCATGAATACGCTAGGATTGCTTCAATAGTTATATCTGTTATTAAAAATTACTATACAATGTATAGCATTTCCAGCTGTTTTTAGGATCACACAAAATTATTCAGTGATATATTAATCCTTAAAAGGTATTTTAATCACAATAAACTGTTTCAAACACAGTAAAATTGTCACGTGTTATAGAAAATCACAGCAATAAAAGAATTTCATAAATGTTTTGAATTATCAAAAGCAGTTGCCAAAAATATTAAATGATTGTAACCAATTCCAAATTGAATGAAAATGATATATGTTACAGTGTTTTATTAAAATATACAGAAAATAACACATTTAATATTTATGAACATTGTAAAGATTACACAAAATGAATGGTTATATGAGATTACAGATTCATTATGCGAAAATCACAGTAGTTGTATAAAACATTACAATACGTCGCAGATAAGTGTTTGACGTACAGGTTTATATTGGTTATATTATTTCGAAATATTTTACAGAATCCAGACTTTCAGAGCATAGTCATTAAATATGGACTAGAGATTAAATAAATTTGAAAAAGGCTTGTCCAACAGAACATTTTATTAAAAAGAGAATATCTGTGGATTAAATGAATATGTTTACATAAATTTGCAAGTCCATCAGTGAATAGGGTTTGGTGAAGAATCAAATTATAAGACAAAAATATTCCATAAGACTAAGTATCACTCTTGAAGCTTAAAATATTAAAGTTTTCATGGCAACAGTCACTTTAAAATAAAATTGGACCTCAGTCTGTACATGGAAAATTCAAATTGACAAAAGAGAGATATCTGCTTTTAGATAACTTCGGCTACTTAGGAGAAGATTTCAGCTTTTAAAATCATGTCTAACCCATATGCTATTTGAAATGTAACAGCATTACCTACCATCTCCAAAAGCTACTATCTTGAACTAACTGAGTTTTGAGGGCGTAATTATTCTCATTTTTCAATCTTTTCGTTTTATAATTGATAGTAAGGGTTTTAACCTACTAAAAGTGTTTTTTTTTTTTTTTTTTTTTTCCCTTGGGTGGATGGATTTTTAGTAGATACCACTCAATCAAATTCTATTTCATCAGGAAAATGTCTTCTTACGAGGAAATAACTGTCAGGGAGTAGACTGTCATAATATCCGGTGATGAAAGAAGTGCTTTAGCGCTTCCTATGGAAAATTTATTGGCTGCATATTTGTCAACTTAGCACCTTTTGGCTATCGGAAAAAATTAATCGAGTTATTTATTTTATTTAAGCATTGAACTGCAACAGCTTTCACTGATAAAATGAAATTAAAAAAAAAATGTTAAAATTTTCCTGTAGCCAAAAGGTGCTATGTTGGCACCTATAATTGGCTGTATGACAGCCATATTTTGAGCAGATAGTTACTTACGTATAAGATTTGATTATGAAAAAAAATAATATATATTGAGTTTTTGTGTTGGGATTTGGTTGAGTTGGTTTGTTGTATCGTCTGTTTTGCGGGTTGTTAAAAATTAAATTTGGTTTCTTTAAATATGTGTGTTTCATCCCCTGATGGTCCCCCCCCCCTTTTCTGGGCTTCTCCTGCATGGAGAAATTGTTCATTCTTATTGGTCTTTGTGGTTTTGGTGGTCTTGTGTCTGTTGCTTGGCTTCTAGTGCGCTTGATGGGTCATTATTGTTCATTACAGGGTTCTCTTTTTTCACCTTGAAATATTGTTCTAGAGTCAACCTAATTTTCATCAGAGTCTAATTACACGGTCCTATTTCAATTTTAAACAGGTATTGTTGTACAGTGTATTGGCGTCAGTGCTATTGTTGAACTTGATAATTTAATCAATTTGGGAAATTTTGTTGCTTTGTTTGGCGTGTGTGTGTTTCTTTGGTGAATTGTTTCACTAACTATTCTTCGTTCTTATTCTTTGCTTCTACTATCAAAAGGATTATATAAATATAGTTCATAAGTAAGTCGGTAAGAGTGAAAAAGATGCTGCGGTGCCACTGATTAACATAAACTTAAAATGTACTATTTCACCTTAAATAAAGAATTCGTAAAGAAATTAAAAAAAAAAAAAAAAAACACTTTACTTGATAAGATATTGCGCGCTAATTTATTTTATTACAGAAATAATAATATTTCTGCCGCTATGAAGGCATTTTCCAGAGGAAAAAATTTCAACTGAAGCTTCATTACTATTACAGGGGTCGTACTCTCCGCCCTTTTTTCAGGACACTCTCAGGATTAAAAATTTTAAAATTTATTGCCACCACTATTTTTATGCAATAACATCTAACCTGCATAATCATGACACATTGTCATAAATATATCCATAAGTATTTCAGCATAAAATTAACGGTGGAAAGGAGGTTGAAATTTCTTTTCTTTGAGAGTGTCCTGAAAAAAGGGCGGAGAGTACGACCCCTGCTATTACAAATACAGTAGTACCTCCGAATAAGGAATCGAATATCTTGTCCCTTAAGTAGAAGTGTCATTTCTTCAAATCTATGAACATGGCACGTAAATCAAACTGTTCTTAAGAAATTTAATTTAAATTGATATGTAAGTAACACAAAACTTAAAAGACTCAGAATGCACTGTAATAAAGTATCCATTTTATATTTAGTTTTTAAATTTTCCATTCATAATAAATAAACCTCAAAACCTGTAGCATCTTTATTTTCTAAAAATTATATTTATTTTAATTTTATTGATTTTAAAACATTAGAATCAGGCACGGGAAAAAAAAAAAATGGTAATTTAAAAGCATCTTTGTGATGGTGAATATTTTTTGATAATATATGCATAGCACTTTTCTCCTTTTGATAATTTATTTTAAATCGCTAATAACATCCGTATGTATCATTTTATATATTATTTGTAATATAATATTTTTATTTAATTTTTGAATTTCAGATCAATGTAAAAGGTCTCACTGGAGACATAAAATTTGACCATCATGGATTTCGATCTGACTTTAGACTTAAAGTACTGGAACTTACTTACGATGGTTTGAAAGAAGTAAGAAAATTCCACAAAAAAATTCTTATATAAAACTTATTATTCTTCATTGAAAAATATTAAATTTCCAATTTTTTTTTTTTTTTTTTTTTAACGATACTTTATTTTTAAAAATGTATTTTGTTTCCTTAATTTTAGTTTGTTTGACTCTTTATAGAACTCTAGCATATATAAAGGAGTGAAATTTACTGTTTCGATTGTTGATGACAAAGTTTCAGTTATTTAATCATGAATTTGTGAAACAGTTTCATGTTTTAGAGAAACGTATAAAGACGTGACGTATTACTCAAAATAGAAATGATTTTGAACAGTATTTCCTTTTTATTGAATATTAAACACTTTCGCGACCGCATGTTTTTCTCTTTTGGATAGTCTGTTCCCCCTGTGGGCAGGGACTGATTTTGACCGGGGCACACATTATTTACATTAACACCATTATTTTTTAAGCAATACTTTCCTTTTATAATAAACAAAAAATTCTGATTAAAAACTATTTTAAAAGAATTCTGGTGTCTAATAACCATGAGTAAATTCGATTGCTTTACACCGTTCATTTTTTATAAAAATAATTTCCTAGTCAAAAAGTGGAATTTCTCTGATATGCAGTAAAAAATAATTATAAAAATATTCCGGTGAGAGAGTGCCCCGGCTTAAATCAGGCTCTGCCTGTGGGCGTTATTCATTCAAACTACATTATGTCAGAACGAGGTTTTCTATATCCATATTTATTTTACATATGAATATACGTAATAATTATACTCGTTCTAGTGAAAGTATTTGTATTCATACTATTTTGTTTATATAAATATGAATATAAGGAATATTCTTAAGAAATATTGTGAAATTGACACACAAATTGTGAAAGAAACGCCCACTGGAGGATTTACAGATTTCCAATGACGTGGATCTACGTCAGCGGTCACGAAATTGTTAAATATCCTTTCTCAGATTTTAGCTTAAATCTTGTTATCTAGTATATTTTTGTATATTATATACCGTTAGTTTGTACGCCTAAAATTAAAGGTAAAACTTTATAGTAGCACTTTCATGCGGGGCTTACTGTATAAAATAAAAATATACGGTCGCGAAAGTATTAACTATTCGATTTCGATGTTTATTAAATACAAACCAATTAATAACCTTTAATTCATTTATTGTTTTATAATTAACATTTCTTTACTTTTTTTTCCGGCGTGAAACTTAATAAATAATGTCAATTGAGTGGTAAATCATGATTTATTTTTTCTAAATGTATAGACGGCCCATAATACATTTTCACGTGTAACTCTATTTAGAATTAATTTAAAGTATATAAATAGGTATGTGTTCCGAACCGCCTTGAACTCAGAAATCTGAATATGAGCTCAAAAATAGAGGTTGAATTCAAAAAAATAAATTTATGCCTGTTTTAATATGTAGATGACCCCTTAAGCAAAATCTAACTATAACATTAAAACCTAGACGTTATTACAGATCGATAGGTACCAGCCGCATGTTTCTATGATAATTTACGGGGGATGGCTTTTTTTTTTTGTTTTTTTCTAACTGTACTATTAAATATACTATGGACAGGGACTGATTTAGACCGGGACACACATTATTTACAGTTACACCATTATTTTTTAAGCAATACTTTCCTTTTATAATAAACAAAAAATTCTGATTAAAAACTATTTTAAAAGAATTCTGGTGTCTAATAACCATGAGTAAATTCGATTGCTTTACACCGTTCATTTTTTATAAAAATAAGTTCCTAGTCAAAAAGTGGAATTTCTCTGATATGCAGTAAAAAATAATTATAAAAATATTCCGGTGAGAGAGTGCCCCGGCTTAAATCAGGCTCTGACTATGGTTACAAATACTTTGGTTCGAACCAAACAGCCTGATAACAGTATGAAAGTATACACACACACACTTATGTTTTATTGTCGTATTAATGATTGTAAAACTTTTGAAACCTTAAACCCTCTCTTCTAATATAATGTTCATATTTACCTTTGTGGTTTAAGACTAATGAAGCAATTCTTGTTTTAATGCAGGCTGGCGAATGGAATGTTTACACGGGGCTAAATTTGACCTCTAATTATTCCAGAGCGACTGAAGAAATCATGCAAACACTTAAGAACAAGACATTATTAGCTACAACTATACTGGTAAGTGACTTTGTCTGTAAATCTCACAATAAAGATTTTACGTAGGGAATTTGGTGCAATTTTAATCAACAGATGCTGAGATGTAAACATGTGAATCACAGAATGTTAGTAATAGCAGCATTACCTGTCGGTCGACATACACTCAAATTATGTCAACGTTCGTTTTTATAATGGTTATCTCGTATGCGAAGTTTTGTTCATTATATGCCATAGAGTTTGTGATTCAGCCTTCTTATTGACGGGATAAACTTAAGCACAGCAGTGCCACCTTTCGGCTTATGCTTCGGATTAAATAAGCATAGTGTTTTATAGTGGCTTTCCCACATACCAAGTTTTGTGCAATTATATACAATAAAATTTGAGACATATCCTTTCCCCTCTCGGGAAAAATTGCAACATAGCAGCGCTCCCTATTGATCGATATGCACCCAAATTGAATCACTATACTGTTTCATAATTGTCCTCTTCCATATCACACAACCCTCCCTTAAATGGCAGAAATCGCAGTATAGAAGCGTTGATTGTTGAGCGATTTGCACAAAAGTTGAGAGGCATTAATTTGTGTGAAGTTGTTGTGATTTGTTGTAATGTAATAATGTGGTGTAATTTGTTGTGATCCAGCCTTCTTATTGACGGGATAAACTTAAGCACAGCAGCACCACCTTTCGGCTTATGCTTCGGATTAAATAAGCATAGTGTTTTATAGTGGCTTTCCCACATACCAAGTTTTGTGCAATTATATACAATAAAATCTGAGACATATCCTTTCCCCTCTCGGGAAAAATTGCAACATAGCAGCGCTCCCTATTGATCGATATGCACCCAAATTGAATCACTATACTGTTTCATAATTGCCCTCTTCCATATCACACAACCCTCCCTTAAATGACAGAAATCGCAGTATAGAAGCGTTGATTGTTGAGCGATTTGCACAAAAGTTGAGAGGCATTAATTTGTGTGAAGTTGCAATTACATATAAATTTATATGAAATTCTGTGCCGCAGTTCCTGAGATACAATTACTGCAAAATATTTTCACGCACATAGACACACATACACAGATTTTACATTTTAAAAAAATGGTAAAATCGTATTCTCCAACTCTCAAAACGTGTGAATTTGTTGAAAACTGGAAGTCAAAAATTTTCACTAATCCAAATACGCTAATGTTGATTATTTGTCATGATTTCAGTTCACAAGTACTATTCAGTATATCAGAATAATGTGTTATATTTTTATAATATTTGCTACATAATACATATTACTTTGTCTTACCTTAGACATAACCTGTCTTTATTTTACACACAATAACCTGGTGATAAATTTTCACATAAAATTGCAGTAACAACTGATAAAACAGACTTCTCTTTTTTATATAATAACCTGGAGATAAATTTTCAAATAGAATTCTCCATACACGATGCTAAAGGAAAGTCATCATGAGCTCGAAGGGAATGATAAGTACGAAGGCTATTGTATCGACTTGCTCAAAGAGGTGTCCAAAATCCTTGGATTCAAATTTCAGATCAAGCTAGTGGATGACAACAAGTATGGAGAAAAAAACGATCATGGCGACTGGAACGGAATGATCAAGGAACTTATCACTGGGGTGAGTAAGAATACGATTAAACATTTTATATTTCATTACATTTTAAAATGGAGATATTTTGTGGTTTTGAATACTATCTGAAATTCGCGTTATACAGAAACTGAAACCATTGCTTTTGGTCAGTGTTTGATGATATCGCATACTGTTGCTTGATTATATTGAGAATGCAGAAATAAAGAACATTGGTTCTTTCTCTCACACACACATTTTAATTTAGCGTACTTATTTTTTAATACTATTACATACACATTTTAATAGTATTGCATACGCATATTATAACGTATGTATTGAACAAAGCACATTTTAATATTATTAAACACGCATTTTAATTAAAATTATAGTTCAATTACATTGTACATTTTAATTATTATTCATTTACTTAATAATGTATCATTTTTTATGTAACTATATAAAACACCTCAACAATATCATAATATAAAATTCTTTATCAAGTATAAAAACTTAAATTGTTCAGTTACACATATGTTAAAGCATTTTCCTTAGTTACATTTTATACTAAGCGAATGTACTTTAACATATGTACATGAACTTGAACATGTTTTTAAAATAATTTTTATTCAGTTATGAAGAAAATAATATACTCTGATAGAGACTCTACAGAAAATGTTGAATTGTGAGCGATATTATTTTAGAAAGAAAAAGACATTGGTTTATAACGTTTAAAACAAGTTCTAATTTAAACTTTTAAGGATTATAACATTTCAAAATAAATATGGATTTTAAATTAAAGGAATTTTGAATTTTCACTATTGATAAATGTTTTAAAACTTGTATTTATAATTGTAAACTCGAATTCAGTTATAAAGGAACATATAAACTCTGGTGAAAACTCCACGGTATAGAGAGTCGAAAGCTTTGTATAAAATGGGACTAATGAAAATACTTTAACATATGTGTATATGAATAATTTAATAAGTTTTTATACATGATAAAGAGTTTTACATTATGATATTCTTGTAGTGTTTTATATAGTTACATAAAAAGTTATACATTGTTAAGTAAATGAATAATAAAAGCATTTTAATATCATTAAATGCACACTAAAGTATTATAAATATATATTACACATCCACACACATTTTAATCCTAAAAGTAATTATGATATAATGTTTTACTGGAGGGAGGGGGGGGGGGGAGCATAATATTATTTTCGCTCAAAAAAAAAAAAAATAATAATAATAATAATAAATAAATAAATAAATATCTTTTTTTTTTTTTTTTTTTTTTTCTTGAAAGCAGATTGTAACGCATTTAGAAAAAAAAAAATATGCAACAAAAATATATTGTGTATATATCAATTTACATTATGAATCTTTACAGAGAATTTTCAGTTAATTTAAATAATGTTAAAACTAACCAGAAAAGCATCTCTTATTTTAATAATAAAAAAAATTTCAAACAAGCATAAATCAAAACAGCATATATAGACATGTTTTCAGACGCATAAAGAAATTGCCCTCGTCAGCTCGCTTTCCAATTACAAATTATGAAAGTTCGCAAATAATAGGTGTAACCACGCCTTAATCGATAAAATAATGCTTTAAAAAAATAATGAATGAAATCCAAAATAAGCAATAATCGAAAGAGCATGGACAAACGTGCTGTTTGATGAATAAATCAGTTGCCTATTTCTGCTTTGAAAGACATTCTACGGATATATAATGTCACAAAACTTGCTAATGTAAATCTAAAAATTGATAAAAGTCATTGTTCTGACACGCTCTATTAGGACTCCTCCCACTCCTTTCTCTTTGCTACATTTTTACTCAAAATTAAATATAGTTTTCTTGAGAACGGCTCACGAGGGCAAACAGCTTACACGTCGAAAATCATGTTAGAGGATGCCCTCTCGAATGAACATAATTTAACTGATTTCTATTTCTATTATTACACTATTAAGATGGTTTGCTGGTTAGTATGAGCTTAAAAAAAAAAAAAAAAAAATAGTGGAAAAATTAAAAAATATAATAATAAATATAATAATCATATTGAACATAGAACAAAACACCATATACGTATACATAATTTTAATCGTACAGCAAAAATTTAATAACAGTTCTTCTTATTACTATTGTAATTTTGGTTAGGAATCTTTTGATCAAGTATATGTCAATGCAAAAGTATGTAGCAATATTGTTTCTTGAATATTTATTTAGGCAATTTTTCCTTAAGTGTCCACATTCTATTTTATGTTCGATAAAATTTTATCTGTTTTTAATTAAATTTTAATTGTATACCAAAAATCTTCAGAGACTAATCCTTTGATCTTTGTAAGTCATTAACACCATTCAATATTTTAATAGTCTAGATCAGTCATGAAAATGAAGAAAATGACTGTGTAGTGTATAATTCTAAATCTCCACAGGTTATTTATTTTTTTGTTTTACAGTATTAACTTCTGTTTTCAAAAATGAAATATGAGTCATAATTTAGACATTTCAAAATAATATTTCCTTCAAATTACTTAATAACAAGTTTTAATTTATGGCAAATGGAATATTTTTCGTACGTTATAAATGTTGACCAATATAATATTTTTAATTTATGTCTGCTCCATAGCTGCCAACGGTTTCAATTTTTGAATACCAGTTTTTTTTAAAAGAAATCTTTAATTTATTCTGTCCAAGAAAACTGCTACAAAAGCTTATAAAAATTCTGAAAACCCACACAGCCACTTACATCCATAAGCATACTTGCCAGCATCCTAATTAATATTCCGTAGTGTTGTTAGTCCCGCACTTTTTTTCACACCAATAAATTTTTAGAGTAATATTCTCCAAATGCAATTACGATTAAATAAGAAGAAATATACTCTAAAAAGATACTGGTGTATAAAAGAAGGCGGGACTAACAATACTACGGAATATTAATTAGTATGTTGGCAAGTATGTCCATAAGACATCTATAAAACTGAGCTGCCAACCTAATCCGGCAAATTGTTAGTACCACCCCTTTTTCTACACCACTTAATTTTTAGAGTGTTTGTTTTCTTAATCAATCGTAACTGTATTTGAGGAGAATTACTCTAAAAATTAAGTGGTGTAGGAAAAGGGGCGTTACTAACAAATTGCCGGATTAGGTTGGCAACTCTGATAAAAGTTTTAAAAAATGATCCATTAAACTTCTATAAACATCCTACAGATATTTATTAACATGAAAAATGCCACTCTTTTCTACATCCATTAGATGTTTGTTAAATATCCGGTAAACCTCCAAACCTCGAATAATTGGACCAGAGATGCCAAGTTATTACGGATTGTCCGTAATCTTAATACCGGAATTTTTTTAATGTATACTTTTGTAATAATTATCTGCAATTTAATAGGACAAGTTTTATTTTATTTTATTTTTTAAAATTGTGGTATGAAATTGATTTTTCGTTTGTAGTAACTTGGCATCTCTGAATTGGACTTGTGTAATGAAATAGGTATTGAAAATATCTAAACCTTGTTTTGATCTAACATGTTACATCTATTTGAAATTGGAAAAAGCGCGTCTAGCACGCCTAAATTTCGTCTACATTTCAACATATAATAGATATCTATAATTAGTTCCGGATTTCACGACTTTTAATCATAGATATAGTAATAAGACATAGATTGATGGGCGAGAGGGAAAAAGTGATGCCTTTTTTTTCGGGAAAAGTCACTCTAATGGCTTCCTTTTCCCGAGTTAATCACACACAGGAATACACACGGATAATTTAGTAAATAAAATTATGAATAATTTATTTACTAAAGGTGAATGAAAAACTCCAGGTACAGTTTCAAATTCATTTTTCTTTTTTTCAATACTCTCTAATGGCTGATTTTAGGACTTTTTTCGGCATCAAAATTTTTTGCTCGATAACATGGGCAGAGCTGCCAACCAAATCCGGCAAATTGTTAGTACCGCCCCTTTTCTTACACCACTTAATTTTTAGAGTAATTATCTTCAAATATATTTACGATGAATGAAGAAAACAAATACTGTAAAAATTAAGTGGTGTAAGAAAAGGGGCGGTACTAACAATTTGCTGGATTAGGTTGGCAGCTCTGCATGGGGATGATAGATCTATATATATTACTATATCTATGCTTTTAATGGACATTCTTAAGATATTTTGTACTTTTTATGGATTATTTAGATGTGTAATGGATAGAAGTGGCTGTGTGGGAAAATACCGGTGTCAAAAATTCGGAACAGTTGGCAGTTATGGTGCTCATTTCATCTAATTACATTGAAATTAATTAACTAGCCTTAAATAAAGATAAATAAAAACTGTGAAGGAAAATTTATCTTAAGTTACCTAAAGATACTATACAATTTTTTAAATGATTCTTACTTTACATATATACATATTATTTAGACAAGAATAGAACATCCAAATTTTTCTATTTGCAGAAAGCTGATGTCGCGATCGGTGACCTCACGATCACATTCGAGCGTGAGCAAGCTGTTGACTTCACGATGCCCTTTATGAACCTTGGCATAGGTATTCTCTTTAGAAAACCCACCAAGAAGGTAAGAAAATTTCTCATCATAGATTTTTTACGGTTAATAATTATGTGAAGAAATAAAATTACACTAGCTCTTTGTTAAATTTCCTCCGTTGCGTTTTCTCTTCAATAACGATTTTCTTAATTGCGCTTGCGTTTACATTTCAAAATTAACAGAAACGCAGATTAATGAAAATCAAATGCAATAAAAACACTTATATAAACGACATTACATAGACCTTTAAAATATTTTTGACGCTATAACTTTTCAAAAGCGAGACCAAAAAAAGTAAATTTCATGTGTGTTTCTAAACAGAAGGAAACAAGATAAATATGTTATTATTACTACTTTGCAATGTGCAATATATATATATACACATGTGCAGTTGTCTGTATAATTTAAATTTTAATCTGTCCAAAATTAATTATAAATTTATTTATTTTTTAATTTAATTTTAAAATGTAAAATAAGCAGTAATTATTTCAGTTACACTTACATATTATATTGACGACATATTTCCCTCATTTTGTGAACAAAACTAAAAAACTGTGAATATACCGAGACTAGAAACTTTTGTATATAAATGTGGATATAAAGTAAGTTTGCAAGTGTGTTTTTATTTATGAAATTTGCTTTTGCATATAATTTTACATGTAAAATATATCTAATGATTTAATTAATTTTAATTATCCCTCTGTGAAATTACCTTAGAAAAGATTCAAGACTATTATAACTCTCTTAATTAACATAGTAAAATTAGAAATTGTTAGAAAAAGGTATGTATATTTTTTTCGAATATCTTTAAAAAGATTACGTATATTTTCGACACCTGATTTTCGACCCTGATTTTCGACAGCATTTTGTTTATTTGTCTTAAAAGTTTCCATTTATGGCGCGTAGGCCCCAGTCCAATGAGCATCAGTGTGCAAAATATGACTATAGAGGGACAACCAAAACCCAAATAATTAATGGTATTTAGTGTTGAAAAAACAGAATTGATATAAAAATTTGGTAAAATAATCGTATTTATAATGTATGTAACCTAAATTTAAACTTTTCTGATATGAAATATCATACATTTAAAAGAATCTATATCATACATTTAAAAGAATCTTTTAGACTATTCAGTTCGAATAAGTCTAACCATACCAGCTGAAAGCACCATTGGTTAACGATGCAAAAAATAATGCAATTGAAGAGTTGATAGCAAACTCTGCGTAAATGCCGTCTTATAATTAGTTTAAAATTTATTAATTATGTTAATCATTGTGTCAGGAATAGGGACAAAAGATAATTGAAAAATATAAACATTGTGCCATTTATTCTCTTGTTATTATGGGTATTGGATTTTTTCTAGAATTTTTTTTCTAATTATAAACTCAAATTCTTGAAAATATCTTCAAATAATTCAGATCTGTTTTTGAGTTTCAGAAGATTTTTTGAGTTAAAAATAAATTTCTAAATGTATGATATTAAGTGGTACAAAGTTCTGTTTTAGAATTTTAAGCTAGATTAAATCATTAAATAACTAAATTAAATTTTCGGGATTTGAATAAAATTTTCGTAGGTATTTCGTGAGAAAAATAATTTTATTACTTCATTTGTAATTCAAATAACTTAATTAAATTGTCAGGATTTTAATAAAATTTTAGTAGGTATACTGGGAAAAAAAATTATTTCTTCATTTTGCTTTTTAAGTTATGTTATGAACCTTCTTTTTATTTATACTAAACTTTTAGGCCACTATAGGGTATATACCGAAATTGTAGAAAATATGCAGCCTTGATAATAACTATATATTGTACACCTTCTCATTAAAAGTAAAGGAAAAAAGATATATATATATATATATTAGATTTCTCTCTTCATTATTAAACAAAATGTATTT
This sequence comes from Salticus scenicus, assembly GCA_963930645.1. NCBI lineage: Eukaryota > Metazoa > Arthropoda > Arachnida > Araneae > Salticidae > Salticus > Salticus scenicus. The sequence goes on along the minus strand of OZ005659.1, from coordinate 15,319,400 downwards.
TAACCTCTTAACGCGCGGTGTCCTCGCTGCGAGGACGCAAAATTTAAGATCCAGCTGCAAAAATTCATCCCGGAAATTTTTTAGCAAAATCTTACGTTTATAACCTATCAGAAAAGGCCAGTTTTTTTAACCTTAAAATTTAAAATTTCTTTTAGTTTAATTTAGTTCATCAATTCCGGTGGCAGTATAATTTAAATGATCCTAATTGTCTTGCGCCGCAAAGGGTTAACGTGTTATTATAGAGCTAAAGTCGTACTACTCACCCTTTTTTCAGGACACTTTCAGGAAGGTAAAAATTTTGCTTTTTTTTGCAATCTCTATCCAAACGGAAATCATTAGGATAATTTTACAGCAATGTGCCGTCATCAAATACCATAGAGATTATTGTGTAAAAATAGTGGTAGCAAAAAAGGCAAAGATTTCTCATTCCTGAAAGTGTGAAAAAAGATCTAAGACCTCAGGCTAAAATACATTAAATAATGTAAAAGGTAGATACAAATTAAAGTGCTTTATAATGTATGGAAATTCTATTACTTTTACACGCTTTCATTTAGTTTGGAATGTTGTTTATTTAAGCGTGTGGTTCTAATCTAAATACTGAATGTTCAGTTCTTTCCAATCATCTGATTTAGCTGAAATTTTGAATACATGTCAGTGTTGCCAGATTTGGGGAATTTTTTTCTTCTATAACCACCACTAAATTTTAATTGCAATTGTCGCCTAATCACTTGAAGATAATTTGTCAATTATATATATCAAATATCACATCTATAAATTATTGGTGACTATTGAATAAAAAAGTTCCTAAGTCTGACATCACTGATAACACATGTATAACTACGACGACAATACATCTCAAGTAGTAACAGATCTGGGGGGGGGGGGGGGCTCTGGGGCCCTGGACCTCAAACTCTTGTTCGTAATTAGTTTTTGATTTTTAACACACTTCTTCCTGTTCTATTTAGCTGAAATTTTGCATACATGTGTAATATCGACGATAATATATGTTTAAGCCAGTGTTGCCAAACATACAATAGTACTTAACAACACTGCTAGTTTTAAAATTAGTTTTCACACCAGTATACTTTTATAGAAATAATTGATATCAATTTTCCATGATGAAATAAAGTGAAATTCCTTATAGAAAAATTCTGGTGTGAAGTCTTCCTTCGAAATCAGAGATTTGGCAGCTTTGTGTACGATAATTATCGAACGGTGCTGGCTCAAGCAGTAACGGACTTAGGGAGCGCTTGGATGGTTGAATGCACTGTTTACCACTCGAGTTTTGCCTACACGTTATTATCCACATCCACTTAATAGGAGTTTTTAGTACATTTTGGAATAAAACCGTGTTTTTAAAATTTTTAAATCTCTGTCATTATTCTGACTTGCTTGGTATATTTCCATTTATTTTTGTAACTTTTCACTTATATTTAATTTTTTTCCCCCACAGATACCGAGGCTTTTCTCGTTTCTTTCGCCGCTGTCTTTGGAAGTATGGGTCTATATGGCGACCGCTTTTCTAGGCGTCAGCCTCTTTTTGTTCATTGTCGCTCGATTTAGTCCATACGAGTGGACCAATCCACACCCATGCAATCCTAGTCCTGATGTGCTGCAAAATCAATTCACTCTTCTGAACACTCTATGGTTTACTGTCGGATGTCTTATGCAGCAAGGCTGTGAACTTACACCAAGGTAAGGAATTTTTACTTCCATTACCCTACTACCGTAGGTAATGGAAGTATTGTATTCGGTCTGACAATTCGACATCGGGTTTTCACCTGATTTACACGTTTTAAGGTCCCCTGAATCCAAAAAAGTGGTTTTTGGCAATTGGACAGTGTGTATGCATGTATGCGTGCGTGTGTGTGTGTGTGTGTGTGTGTGTGGGGAGAATCTTCTGGCTATTATAGCTCAGAAACTAACAAAGATAGAGCTACGAAACTTTAGAATTGAAATACGTCTGGTGTACAGATGAAATTTCCAAATTTTGGTGAAAATTGAAAAACCGGAAGGGGGACCGTAAGTCCGTATCTTAAAAACGGCTCTAACGATTTTCTTCAAACTTGCTATATAAACACTCTATTAGATGTCCTTTCGAATGATATAGTTGGTTAGTTCAGGAAAATCGATAGGCGTCCTGTATAAATAGCTCAATTTCAAGCCTCGCAAAGGTGTTCCTTTAAAAATGGTTGTACGGATTCTTTTCAAACTCGCCATTTTAACTCACTTTTAAATATGCTTTTGTATGCAATTATTGTTTTCCTGTCAATAATTAAGTTTAACCGGAAGTGGGACCGTAAGTCCGTATCTCAAAAACGGCTCTAACGATTTTCTTCAAATTTGCTATATAAGCACTCTATTAGATGTCCTTTCGAATGATATAGTTGGTTAGTTCAGGAAAATTGATAGGCGTCCTGTATAAATAGCTCAATTTCAGGTCTCCCAAGGGCGTTCCTTTAAAAACAGCTGTACGGATTTTTTGTCTTCTGATCACATTATTTTTCCTGATCACATCTCCAAAAAATGCTTTTAATGCGTATAATTGTGGGTAATGGAAGTCGTGTGGTTGTTTCACACCAGATTTTTTTTTATTATTATTTGATAGAAAGAATGTTTTTTAAATATTCATAATAATTTTTATTCTAAATGGTTGTTATAAAAAGTTTTTATTTGCATTTGTAATATTATTTTTCCCTCTTTTCTGTTGCACTACAATTTATGCAGCCGTTGTTTTTTAAAACTTCGAATAAATCTCTTTCCTATATTTTCCCAGTAAATATTTTTTTTATCATTTCCATACAACATAAAATGTTCCATTTGTGTTGCAAAAACGTTACAACATATTTTCGGAATGTTTTCCTATGCCATTTTGAAACGATGCCCTTTCAATGTTTTATATGTTAAATATCTGACACTTTTCTGTTACGTTTCTGATATTTTCTTTCTTTCTTTCTTTTTTTTTTTTTTTCTTTTTCTGTTACGATTTCGGATATTTTTACTTTTTTAAAATTAATCTGAAGACAAACTAAGCACTTTGAAACTTTTTGCAATCGTGACAATATTTCAGTGTTATCAAATTGCTGGTTTTCCAGAGCATTTGTGCTGTTAGAGATCCACCTTTATTTATTCTAGTTAAAAGTTTCTACCCGCTTTGCAATTTATTTAATCATAAAATCCTACTCACCCTGACTTTAAAAGCTTTCAAGCTTTTGCGTTAAGTCGGGATTTAAAATTAATCGTGAATTCAGCCGTTAGAGAGTTTGAAGTTGGGTTTCAACCCAGCTCAAAAGAGAATTCAGGAAGTGTAGACTTCAATAATTGTTCTTACTAGCAAGTACAAACATACACACACGCACACAAAAATGTTGTATTTAAATAACAAACAAACTTTCTTTTTGAGGCTATATCAACAACAACAAAAAAAAAAAAAGTTTTAACAAATTGTTTTGTTGTTATAAAAAAAAGATTTGCTAAAACAACAAAAATTTTGTTAAATCAATCTAATTTTCATGTTGATATAGCCTCAATAAAACATTTTTCTCCGTGTATAGACCTAACAGGTTCTTGTTGACTGTGCATATATTTTAGGATGACCAGTATCACCAATTTTCCTAAAACTTGGTTGTCCTTCATTCGTTTTCTGATTAGTTTTCTGATCGTAGACTAATCCTTGTTATTTTGAGGTATAATAAGTCTATTATCCTGTTTCTTAAAATGTTCACTTCGAAGTGAAATAAAACGAATTGTTAAATCAAGATTGAAACAGAGAGAAAAATTATCAATAAATTTGAAATTTTGATTTTAAATAAGGTCGTAATTTTATACTTAACTACTTAATTTTAAAGAACTACAAGTTTTTGGTGAGTTCGCCAAATTAGACAAAAACCAAAGTTATCGTGCTCGTTCACGCATTTCCTTAACCGTTACCTATCAGTGAAACCACAACTTTAAAGAATAGTTACTTGCTGTGACCTTCTGAATGGAAAATGTGTGACAAGTCGTGTCATACTGCAATAGATCAACTTATTAGTATCAAGTTATGCTATAAATTGGAGAAAACGATAACCGTGTCTTATACAACGCTAGTTTATGTGTATAGCACGAAATAGCCAGTAAAATATATGTTTACGAATGATAAAGAATTTTGCTAATTTTCGGTCAGCTTGAATACGACACATCATCAATAGTTTCTTTCAGAAGCATTTGAGAACATCGTAACAACATTTTTAATTCGCTGCATTTATTTTATGCATATGCATAAACTTTGTAGGGCCTTCTTCACTGTTTTTTTTCTCCAGTCTGTACCAGAACTTGTTGCTTAAACGTTGCTCTCCAGCTAAAAAATAAAATAAAATAAAATAAAATAAAATAAAATAAACTGCAGAAAAATCTGCAGATAATCTGAAGGTATTTGGAACAAAAATCTTAAAATTTGCAGAATAATTGTAGTTTAAAAGCAAAAAATTTGCAGTTTCGAAGCAAGTAATTTTTTCCCTCTAAAACGTATTATTGTACCAAGTACCTTCAGATTATCTTCAGTTTTGTGCAGTGTTTTTGCTTTTTTAAAGTTTTTCTGTTTTTTTTTTTTTTTTTAACTGGGTCCATTTCACTATGACACACGCTGTCACATGTCTTTCATTCGAATAGTCACAATAAGTAGGCAGCACTTGCAGACATATAGAAGAGTTTAAACATGCCCAGATGATTCAATTTTTCTACAATAATACTGTAATTTTTAACTAATCATCGTTTTTATATATTCATAAATATACGCAATTTATAATCAAATTAAATTTATCAGGGAAAAATCAAAGAGCCTTTTTTTTTTTTTTTTTTTTTTTTTTTTTAAGATCATATATTATAAGGTCGTATATTATTAAAGTCATAATTATAAATAGATTTTTCATTTTAGAATTTATATGCAAAATTTCAGTCATATTTAAAATCAAAATTTTCAGATCTCTATTTCTGTCTATATAAAATATATGTTTGTGCGCATTATTATCATTATTATTATTTTACATCCAAATAAACGCTTAAAATAACATTCATAACAAACTGAATACATATGAAAACAACAAGGGTAAGTGTACAATCTAAATAGGTGGGTGACCACACCCATCATCATTACGGGTGAGAAACATCCAGATCGGAACTTGTCCATGTGCTTCAAAGTTCTTTCTCTAATTTCCAGAGGTATATTTTTATCCAAAAGCCATTAAAACTAACATTTTCTTTACTAAACACATTCATGGTAAAGTTCAAATGAAAATCTATATTGGAGCTCATAATCTGACTCGGAAATAAAGTAAGGGTTCTGTGAGGACCTTGCATACTTGCCAACCATCTCATTATAACCGTACAATTGTTAACGCCCTCTGAAAAAACGCCCCTTTTCTCACACCAGTATATTTTTAGAGTTATTCTCTCCATATGTTCTTACGATTAAATAAGACTAAAATTACTCTAAAAAATTATTGGTGTGAAAAAAAAGGCGGGTACTAAAAATTGTACGGTTCATAATGAGATGGTTGGCAAGTATGCCTTGGTTTAGGCATTGAGATCGAACTTCTCAGTAGGTTTTCCGTGCTAAAGCTCAGAGTCTCAGTAAGGTGTTATTTAAGATTTGCGACAAATGTTGATTATATGGGATTGTTGTAGCAGAGAGCAACTCCAAACAACTGGGGAATGAATTGCAGGATTCGCATAGATGAACTAGAGGGCGGAATGGTTGGTAGGAATTCTCCCCTAATGTTATTTTTCTGAAAGAAAATATAAAAGTGTTATTAGACAGCTTCACAAATCTTGTTAGATTACTATAAAAAATAATTGTACTTTAAAAAGGCATATTTGTACATCGCTACAAACCTGAAAAAGGTGTATCTCTTTTAAGTATTCATAGTTCTATTATTATAGTTCAGTTTTGCATATATAAACGTCAGAAATTAAATACGCACACCTTTACATAATTACAAACACTACCATTACTACTATTGCTAATTTTTAAAGATATTTTGAATGTATATCGAATACTTTTTTAATTTAAGAGTATATTTTAACTATGTCTACCGAAAGTCCTGTTCTTTTGCATTAATAAATTGACACCGGAAATTTTTGTTTAACATTGTTTATATGTAGATTTTTCAAAAGTATTTGTATATCGTATTTTTAGCAAAAACGGTGAGTATTTGCATGTTGTATATGACATACATTTTTTTAAGTACTTTTGCTCACCTCTGTATATATACTTAAAAATAATATTCATTATTACAAATAATATCCTTATTATTTTACAGAGCTTTATCTACCCGTGTCGTCGCCTGCATTTGGTGGTTCTTCACTCTGATTATGGTTTCTTCTTACACAGCCAATTTAGCCGCTTTCCTCACTGTTGAGAGACTCGTCTCACCAATAGAAGGGGCGGAGGATCTCGCCAAACAGTCGCACATCCAGTATGGGTGCGTCGATTCGGGATCCACGCAAGCCTTCTTCAAAGTAACTTCTAAAAAATTTCTCTTATTACATTATAAATATTGATCATGGAACAATATATTTATTGTTTTTAAATGGTCTTCAATATACATTACTGATTATTTTATGCTTAAGTTGTTAACCTGCCTGAGAAAGTGAAATTTACAGATATTAATCGTTTCAACTGAACTATAAAAATGTAATAAAAGAAATAATTAAGTAAAGCACATATAAATCCAATCACTTTTAATTAAGTGATAAGGAAATGGATTGTCTGAACCACATTAAAAGAACACGCTAATTTTCTATTACAAATTGAAATATATCACAAAATGCATGCAATTAAATGAATAAAAAAAATATTGAATAAAAACAATTATTGAAATAAAAATGAATAAAAAAATTATTGAAATAAAAATGAATAAAAAAATTATTGAAAATTCACAATTTTCTTATAAAGAAATTTTCAATTGGTTTAGAATCCATTTAATTGCAGAAGTATAAAAACATTCATATTTTCATTGAAACATTCAGAAGAAGTATAAATTTTAGAACAGAAATAATTTTTTTTCCAGATAATGCATTATTTTTTAACACTCTATAACATTTAGAAAAATTTTTATGAATTTAGTTCGTCTGCTTGTTCGCATTTTCATTTCCATAAATCAGGGATGCTATACTCCGTATTTTCCAGAACAGGATCAATTAAATTAAAGACTACTGTATGAATATATTGCTGGAAGAGTCAGGGAGAAAAGGCAGGTCCGTAGCAAGCCTGTTAAACATTTTTATATAATGACTTGAAATTTCAAGTATTCAGGTTTATTTAAAACGAAATATACACATACTGTTCAAAGCAATTAAAGGATATTGTAAGTGTAATATAAAATAACGGTATAAGCTAAATTGTTTTTGCAAAAAAAAAAAAAAAAAAAAAATGGAAGAAAATAGCCAGAAATGCAAATTTTCACTTTTAAACTTTGGAGTAAATAAATTTTAAGTTTGGCGTCAAAAACGACACTTTAGCTGCACCGAATGAAAGGCTTTCAACTTAATGAAAGACAAAGCTGAAAAGCATGATCAGCATTCAATAACTGCGTTATTTTGGTGAGTGCTGTGTCATTTAACCGATTCAAAAGTTTGGAGCCTAATGGTCTGTAGAGGGGGAGGAGAGGCAAACTCCAGTCGAAGTAGCAGAAGCCAATGGAGTTTCACAAAGTATGATATTCAGGATTGGAACCATTTTTTGAAGACTGGAAATGCAAGCCAGAAACCGGGGAAAGGTCGTAGAAGTACAACATGAAGATTGATATTTTAACCCTTTGCAGCGCAAGACAATTCGGATCATTTAAATTATACTGCCACCGGAATTCATGAACTAAATTAATTTAAATGAAATTTTAAATTTTAAGGTTAAAAGACCCGGCCTTTTCTGCTATGGTATAAACGTAAGTTTTTGCTAAAAAATTTCCGGGGTGAATTTTTGCAGCTGAATCTTAAATTTTGCGTCCTCGCAGCGAGGACAGCGCGCGTTAAGGGGTTAAGCTAATAGCTCGGAGACACCGAAATATGAATGTCACTTTCCTTCACCAATACTTTCGCTCGGCTACTTGCGTTTAGACTCAAATAATCCGAAATCTGCTTCACACTGTAGTTCTGAATGCTAGCTGACCAATAGTATGTGTTACGTTAACCGCAAGACACCTTCGCGCACAGGGAATCGCCGACAGAATATTGTTGCGTACTTGAGCTTCGTGAGTTGTCTCTCATAATGAAAAGAGAAACTTGCAGAAGTTTATTTACAGAAAATTCGAGAAGATTACAGGTCTATAAACCAAGTATCAGCTTCAATTTCGCTAGTAAACACAACTTAAATAACAGCCGATAACAGCAAATTCACAATAAAACTGTATTTACAGCATTAACACACGCAGCAATACTTTGCAAACAAGAGACTAGTCAAGAGCTCTTTATATAAGGCAGTTCGCCAGAAACTGACTATTTGGCCGCATTGGGCTTCCTTTTATACCCTTCTATAAAATCCAGAATGTTCTGGTAACTCGTAAAATATTCAGGTTAGAGCTTCCATATTTGATGTATCGATAATAAGGATTTTCTTGCCAAGGTCGTCAAATTTGGCACCAAAGCTATTACCTGTGTTGGTGAAGCTTTCTAACGTGTTTTTAACGGGAAATGAGCTATTTTAATGTAAAAACAAACTAGAAATGCAGAAAATTAACATTTTATAACCTGACTAAGCCTTTTTGGATGAATTTACATAAAAATAACTATAATTATTTACAAATTCGTGACACTGCCCCGCTCCCAAGGACTGCACGTCCCGGGCAGAATAACCCTTGATCAGGAGGTGAAAACTGAGCAAACTAAAATACAAAAACTAAGTTGCATATGACAGTAAAATAACAATAGGGATTACAAAATTAAAAGATTGAAATATTTATAATATTTACAAATAAATACAAATATCTATATACAAATATTTACATTATACACAATATACAAATTTTAAAAAAAATATTTAAGTTAAAATTTAAACATTACCGTTAACTATGGTATGTCGCTAACCGATCATAATGCACTACCTTAGGTTTTGATGAAGATGTTTTAGTAATTCTTACAACGGCATCATTCAGTCTTTTTAGGGCTGTATAGGGACCGTTCCAGTTATATTGTAGCTTGGCAGAGGGTCCTTTTCATCGAACAGGGTCCCACAACTTTATCTTCTTCCTTGAATTCATGTTTTGTAGCTGTTAGGTCATGTCTAGCCTTCATTCTCTCCGTTGCCATGTGCATTCATTCCCGAGCAAAGTTGTGCACGTCTTCTAGCCGAGCCTGGAGATCTTGGATGTACTCCTCGGACGATGAAGGCGCATCGGAGAGTGTGAGTGCTTTTTGAATGTATGGATTCCACACGGCATCGATGAACTATTCTACGACCAAATCATTGCGAATTTCATGGTGACAGTCCAAGAAAGTTAAGTGTGATAGCCTCTGAATATTTGATGCACGTTCTTGTAAACTTTATCCTGGTTTCTGATGACGTGACTTTAATTGGAATCGACTGTATTCTTTACACCATTTTCCTCCAAAACGCAGCTCCAGTGCTCTGGTCAAATCCTCGAAGTCATTTCGCTGTTCCTCTGAAAGGGTTTCCAGTATATCACCTGCGTCGCCCTGATTCCAACCTGTCTTTCATTGCACTCATCTGCGCAGCTAACCCTTCGAGAAGTTTCTTCATGTCTTCCTTCATACCTCTAGTTATCCCCATTCACCAGTCAACCTCACTCCTGACCAGGAGCGAGGCGGGGTTCTGAAAACTATGGAACCGTCGAAGCGAAGCGCTTCCAAAAGCAGAGGAAGAATCAGTTCAGTCTTTCGACAAGGCGACGTTACTTGATTACTTTTTAAAATCTTAAATGTGGGAAGCGCTGCTTCCATCGCTTCCATGGACGCTTCGCCACTGCTCCTGACACCAGAACGGTTGCGTACTTGGGGTTCGTGAGTTATCTCTGAATGAAAGTCAAAACTTGCAGAAGCTCAAAAGTTTATTTACAGAAAATTCGAGAAGATTCCAGGTCTCTAAACCAAGTACCAGCTTTAATTTCACTAGGAAACACAGCTTAAATAGCAGCTGAAACAATAAATTCACAGTAAAACTGTATTTACAGCAATGCGCTGCAAACAAGAGACTATCCAAGAGCTCTTTATTGTAAGGCAGTTGGCGAAAAACTAACTACTTGGCCGCATTGGGCTTCCTTTTATACCTTTCTATAAAACACAGAATGCTCTGGTAACTCGTAGAATATTCAAGTTAGAGCTTCCATATTTGGTATATCGATGATAAGGATTTTCAATCGCCGAGCGAAAAAGTCGCCAAATTTAGCGCAAAGAGACCATTCCCTGCCTTAGTGAAGCTTTTTAATGTGTTTTTAACGGGAAATGAGCTATTTTAATGCGAAAACAAACTAGAAACGCAAAAAATTAACATTTTTTATACTGAGTAAGCCTCTTTGAATGAACTTATATAAAAATAACTACAGTTATTTACAAATTCATAACGGTATGTAAACTGGAGGAGAAATGAATGGCGCAGTACTCCTTCTTAAAAGGGGTCCCGTTTTTCTTTTCATCCTGATAATAGATGTATTTTTATCTGGATTGAACGTAGCACTAGATAAATCCTACGCTCATGTACAGTAGTATCAGATTTGGCGGGGGGTGGGTGTTTTCTGCCATCTCCATTTATGGGCGCACCGACCTCTACATCATTCGAAATGGACTTTGACCTGTCACCTATATAGGGATGAGAGCCTCAGACCTATTGCTATAGCGTGGAGCCAGTTTCGGACAGTTTGAATCGAAACTGAGGTGCAAGCAGCCGAGCGAATCGTGGTGTTGATATTTCAGTGTCTCCGAGCCATTAATTTTAAATATATATCTTCATTGGGCGTTGTTGTACATCTATAACATAGCCCTGGTCATCAATCTTCATTTCCAGTCTCTGAAAGACAGTTCCTGTAAATCACACTTTGTGAAACTCCAGTGGCTACTACTACTCCGGCATGCGTTTGATGTCCCCCCTTCCCGACCAAACAATAATTTTCCTTGCCACTCAATCGTTTAACCTTTTGAAAGGGGCTGTGACAGCATCTGTCACGCTTCACCATAGGATTTCGTAAGAGCCCCTTTCAAAAGGTTAAGTGACTTCGTTGAGTGTTGACACTCACCTAAACAATGCACTTGCTGAATGTTGATTATTCTTTTCCGTTTTGTCTTTCATTAGTTGAAAGCCAAATTTCATTCGCTGCAACGATAGTACCATTTTTGACGTCAAAATCAAAATTTGCATACTCCGAAGTTTGAAAATAGGAAAAATTTACATTTGCGACTTTTCCATTTCTCTTATACCGTTATTTTATATATACCTTTGACTGCTGTGAGCAATATATACTTCAAGATGCTGTTGCTAGGGTAAAACAGATCCATACTTAAATAATGGAACGTCAAGTACAATGAATTGCAGGGTTCGTATAGTTCTTGAATTTCTCTACACTTTTGTAATATATAGAGACATAGATATCTTAGAAAAAGAGTTATTGTTCGAAAATACTGGTGGAAGAATCCTTTAAAATAAGAGTAACAAATTTACGTTTTTGACAAGAAATATTTACTTAAATGGAACAACATATAATCAATAAAAAAATAATAATATATATATATAATTACATGGCTGTAACATATATCAGAGTTTTCGATTCTTAGCCTCGGTCACTGATACAGAGCTTCAAACTCTAATTAGATGTTCTGCAATTTGCCGCACTTCTGCTCTCGTTAAATCTATTGCATTAAGGTCGAAGATACAGGTACCACATCTCTTCAGCGATGGTATTTGCGAGATTTATCCTGTATTCGTTCTGCGTTAATTTTGCTGAATGTAAAAGAGAAGAATTTTATAGCGGGGTATGTCCATAATCAATTTCTAAATTATTCTTACATCCGAGATTTAGCATGGCCTCAAAAATATTCTAACGATATTTTTCTCTGCCACTTTTGATTTCCTATTCGATGAAAACTAGAAGAGTTTGTCCTATGCATAAATGCATCTCAGACCATGGCAGATTGAGGTTACTGACAATGTAACCTCGATCAATAACAATAACCTTGAAGGAATGATATGTAAGTAAAATTGACATGTCAGAAAAAACATGAAGTCAAAATCGTAACCGCAAAATCTATTAAGTAATACAACACAATATTTTGTTTTGCCGGACGAATAATACGATTTTTATTTTTTAACACCACTAATTTTTTAAAGTATCAGTCTATTAGTTCAGTTACATCGCTTTCAAGTTTTGTATAGAGCGTTTGCTTTAATATAAAATTAGTTGTGTCAAAAAATAAAATTGTAGTATTCATAAGGCAATGCTGGCGTCAACACCTTTTATATCTTTCCACCAAGGTTCAACTCTTACAGATGTACCAGAATTCTTTGCAGTACCCATCAGTCATTATAATTATTATTAACCTGTTCAAAAGTGGTCATTATATTATCTGTAAATATGAAATATTACCACACTTGATCTGCGGCATTTTAAAAAGATTACTCAATAGCATTTATTTTCTTGTTATCTCCAGTCAATGTCTTTATTTGAGTTTCGATTATGAATCCTAACTTCTGTTTGGTAAGGTTTTCAGGCACATTCCACGTAATCTAACGCAGGTTCAACTACCTTTCGAATGAAAATTCTCGGATATTCTTTGATGTTTATTTTGATGAGTTGCTGAATTCGAAAGGCGTCTGAAAACTATACTTCGGCGTTCGTAAAAGAGTGACATTAAACTGAAACCACTTTATAATTCTAAAAACAGTTTGAAGATGAATATTGAATATTTCCGTACTTTGAAATTAAAGATTATAAAACTTAAAAAAAAAAAAAAAGAAAGAAAGAAAGATTATCTTATCATTTATTTGGTGTTTTCTGTTTAACAAAATGCAAAATATAAAATACTTTTTATTAATTAAACTATTTGCTTGATAACTGAATAATAAATTTTCAATATATTAGGAGACTTAAATATAATTGTTTAGGAAATTGGCTTTTTCAACAAAATAAAATTTTCACCCTGTAAAGAAAACAAAAAATAAGCACGAAGTATGCTGAGGCAAAATTTCATTTATTAATGAAATTCTTAAGGGCCCTCTTCACTCACCGTCGCCGGAAGCCGAAGCTAATATTATTCTATGGGAAATTTTCTTTGCTAATAACTCATTAACTAATACATATTTTTAAATTCTGTTTTAACATTCAGAAAATTCCCAGCTGTTAAATTGACGTACCGTTTCTAAAAATATACATTTTAAAGTTTTAATATTTTATTTTGAAGCTGTAAAATACGAATTTTCAATATGTGAAATTTTCCATTTTGCAATTTGAAAATAAGTATTAAGAATTAAAATAAATAAATAAATAAAATACATTTTTAAAAAAGGTGCGTCAATTTAACAGTTGGGAATTTTTAAATATGAAAACAGAATTTAAAAATATGTATTTGTTAATGAATTAGAAGTAAAGAAAATTTCCTATAGAATAACATTGGCTCGGACTTCCAGAGAGGGTAAGTGAAGAGGGCCGTTAAGTTATCGACTTCAACATAAATAGATACAAGCTATTGCATGACGTTATAAGTTACAACTAAATTGGCTTTATGCATAGTTGTCAAGTTTTTCGTAAGATATGTTATCACCACAGGCAGAGCCTGATTAAGGGGGAAGCACACATTATCTCCGCTCTCATCGGAATATTTTTACAATTATTTTTTACTTCATGTCATGAAAATTCCACGCTTTGACGAGGAAATATTTTTTATAAAAAATGAACGGTGTAAAACAATCCAATTTACCCACCGTTATTAGACACCAGAATTCTTTTAAAATAATTTTTAATGAGAATGTTGTGTTTATTATAGGAGGAAAGTATTTGTTAAAAAATAACGGTGTAAGTATAAATAATGTGTGCTTCCCCCTTAATCAGACTCTGACCACAGGTGCCAACTTAGCACCTTATGGCTGTCGGAAAAATTTAATAGAAAAATTTATTTTATTTAATCACTGAAGTATAACGATTTTCAATGATAAAGTAACATAAGGAAAAAAAAAATTAACATTTTCCGGTATCTAAAAAGTGCTAATTTGGCAATTATAAATAAAGTCTTTTATAACCATTCTCTACGAACTCTCAACAGTTAACTATTTTGAAAAATACTATTAGAAAACAGCTGTGAGATTTTATTAAAAAAAAAAAAAAATTAAATAAACTTTCTAAAAGTTGGCATTTGTGATATATGACTGTTATTTTACTTAAAAAAAAAAAAAAAAAAAAAAAAGGTCATTGCATAGCTGCCAATATTTTAATTTATTCCGGAGTACTTTTAGCCCCGCCTCCATTTCGCACCACTTTCTTAGAAAAATTTTCGTCAATATATAACTTCGATAAAATAAGAAAAAATTACTTTTAAAAAATAAGTGGTACGAAATAGAGGCGGGGCTAAAATTACTCCGTAATAAATTAAAATAATTGCAGCTATATCATTTACCACTTTAAAAAAAAAAAAAAAAACATTAACGATTACATTCTGTTATAAAGTACAGGTATGTATGAATAGCATGTATAATTTTATACATTCACAGGAATCAACAATTCCGACTTTCAAACGGATGTGGGCTTTCATGCAGAGTGCTCGCCCGAGCGTCTTCGTGGAATCAAACAGCAAAGGCGTGGAGCGAGTCAAGAAGGAGAACTATGCCTTCCTCATGGAATCCACCTCCATTGAGTATATAATTGAACGTGAGTGCGACCTCACACAAATCGGGGGGTTCCTCGACAACAAGGGCTATGGGATAGCCACACCTTCTGGTAAATAATTGTTTTCATATAAAGATGATAATAGCTTATTTTATTTATTTAAATAATAAACAACATTTTATATATCCATACATGACAACCATCTCATTAATAACCGTACAATTGTCATCGCCCCTTGAAAAAACATCCTTTTTTTCACACTACTATATTTTTAGAGTAATTCTCTCCATATGTTGTTACGACTAAATAGAATAAAATTACTCTAAAAAATGACTGGTGGAAAAAAAATGGGCGGGTACTAAAAATTGTTCAGTTCATAATGAGATGGTTGGCAAGTACGTATATCCTAATTTCAGAGTTGGATGTTTCCACTAGGGCTGGAGTATTTATCAATATATTCCCAAGTATCAATATTTTTTTAATATCGCAATAACGATATTAAAGATTTTGCTTTGCCGATATATCCCTCTAACGATATTTCTTAGTGTGCACTTAGCGATCGATCAATGCGCCGAAAAATAATGTTGACCCCACTAGCACCCATCACTACGCACCGAACAAAGCGATCCCCGAAGAGCTTATACTAATGCAACCCCTTGTGCGCGCTCCATCGATGTGCCGATAAATAATGTTGAACGCCAATCTTAAGTACCTTCTTCAAATTCTGCTTTCCCCTCATTGACTGAACAAAGCCGGAACAAAGAGAGAGCTGAATAGCTTATACTAATGCAAGATGCAACCCTTTTTCTTTTTCCCTCCTATTCTATTGCTGACTAAAATAGAGACGCATAATCCCAACTCCCAACTCCAAACGATCTCTCTCTTTCATTAAGAATAAAACTAAGTTACCGCAGTGTGTCTACTTTCTTTATCTTTATTCGTGCTACCTACCAAATCGAAAATATCACTGTCCAAAAAGTCTGAATGATATTCATCGAGAAAATTAAGTTATCACAGTATATTGACTTCCCACTCTACATTCATGCATTTCCCTGACCCTAAACGATAATATGAAAGAAATACTACCGTTAGTATAAGTTCTTTGATAATATTGCACATCACCGCTCGTGAATCGTAGGTGATAAAAAACCACAGACAAGGCGATACAAAAACAAACGCTTATTATGACGAATGAAAACAATATCTTTTGTTTTAGCTCATTTCCTCCTATTGGTTCATTGATATTGGTCTATTTCAAAGTGTCGATATTTACTGGCCAATAACATACGAGCTTCAACATGTGTTTAACAAAGATCATCAAAGCCGAACTGATATCTACTAGAAGAGATTTTTACAAATTTTCTTAGCGTTTAATAAAAAACTTCTGAAAATATAAGCAATTATAGAATGTAATTTGTTTTAATATTATTTTATTATTATTAAATATTTCGATAAAATATTTTTTTTATTAAGGCTGTACATTAGTCAGATAGCTCCCTTTCTCCTTTCCCATGTTATCCAATGGGATTTTCGTTGCTTCGTTTTATAAAAATATCTCATTCAAAAATGAAGTTTTTCTAATTCTGTTTTTGGAATATTACTCTTTGAACGAGTCGCCTTTTAGCTTAGTGAGCAATTTTTCGAAAAAATTAATTTAAATATTTTATTTCAATAAGTAAATTATGGACTCTAAGTGTGGATCTCTAAGTAAAATTTTTAAATTTATTTTTTTGAAAAATTGCTCACTAATCTAACAGACGACCTGTTCAAAGTGCAATATTCAAAAAACAGAATTCGAAAACGTTCATTTTTGAATAAAATATTTTTATAAAATGACGCGACAAAAATCTCATTGGATAACATGGGAAGGGAGAAAGGGTGCTATCTGACTGATGTAAAATAAAGTTTTATCTTCAGTAATTTTACAGTGACAGTTGTTTTATAGAATTATACAATATTGAATAGTTTATTACTTTTTTTATGTCGCATTTATTTTTTCTCTTTCTTTTCCTTTATTTATTTTATTTTATTTTATAAAAAAAAAAAAAGCCAATAAAATTGGTTTAAATGCAAAATGAGTTACAAATGAGTACAATGAGTAACAAAATGAAACTTTAACATGATTTTGTTTAAATAATATAATTTTTATACTAACAATGTATACATATATATATATAATAATAATAATAAAAGAAGATGTCTGTCTATCTGTCTGTGCATCTATACGTTCAGCCACTACTAAACGCAGAAGCACAAAATTTGACATATGGGTGCTCAGAAGCCTTCCCGAGTTTATAGTGAAAACAGAATTTAAAAATTTTAATTAGTTCCGGAGATATTAATTAAAATGTAGACCCATGTCTAATCAAAAAGCGATCTCAATTACTCAGAATTCACCGCGATTGCATAAAAATAGATATTTTAACGGAGTTAAAAGCAGAAAAAATGGAAAATAAATTAGAAATATTAGTCCGATCGTTACGATTTCGGTACCAAATGAAAGGGGATTTTTTTCTGAATTTAAGTGTGCAAGCGGCTTATCGGTACAACAATTAGATTTTTTAAAATTAACTAAAGTATGAATTTTTTGTGGCAACATCATTTCAAATGCCAGACGAACGTCTGGAAAAAGGAAATGATAGTAACCGATCAAGATGTCACGTGTTTTACAGTGGGGATAAAAATTTCAATTTTCAATTTTTTTCAAATTTTCATTCACGTTACATTTGAATTAATGTTCGGCTTAGACAGCATATTATAAAGCTACTGTTCAATTTTCATGAAAATATCCGGATAAACAAAAAAATTAGATTAAATTTCGTTTTATATTTTGCAGTATATATTTTAAATTGAGATATGCCGTTGAAATTTCGTAATATTTGGTTTTAACGCCCGATAATTCGATTCTGAATATTTTTGAAAGTGTAGAATTATTAGGAAGGGCTTCAGGGGGAGGGGGGGGGCGATGGAAAAAAAAAAAGAGTTACAGCGTTTGAAATTGGTATTATTAGGTTCTAAGGAAAGATACATCGATTGCGAATATTTTTAAGTGTAAAATTATTAGAAGGGACAGAAAGTGGGGGGGGGGGAAACGTAGAAAAAGGACGGTTGTTTCGGAGAAAACAACGGAAAACCCAGAACGCCTTTATTCTTTTATATTTTGCAGAGTTTCGAATTCTGATACTCCTTTCACATTTCGTACTATTAATTTTTAACAGTATTTAGCCCAGAATTACGCAAGTTTCGGAGAAAACCACGAAAAAGTCAGACATAAGTCGTTTTATAATAGTGTTTATATCATTTTTGTATCTCAGCTTCTAATTAGTATAATTTCAAAAGTAATATGTCATTTTGAAACTTATTTGAATTGAAATCAAAAGTAGACGCCACAAATTTTTGTCACCTTCCATTAACCGACTACCGTAAGTAACGGAATTCGAGATTTCACGTGATTTACACGTTTTGAGGTCTCCTGAATCGGTTTTCTTTTGTATCTCAGCTACTAATTAAAATAATTTAATTTTTAAAGTAATACATCATTTGAAAGCTTTGTTGATGTGGAATCGAACAGTAGATTACAGAAATTTCTACCGCCAGATGGCGCGTATTTTTGGGCGCCAGATGGCGCCCATTGGTTCATTTTTGAATAAAATATTTTTATAAAATGACGCGACAAAAATCTCATTGGATAACATGGGAAGGGAGAAAGGGTGCTATCTGACTGATGTAAAATAAAGTTTTATCTTCAGTAATTTTACAGTGACAGTTTCTTTATAGAATTATACAATATTGAATAGTTTATTACTTTTTTTATGTCGCATTTATTTTTTCTCTTTCTTTTCCTTTATTTATTTTATTTTATTTTATAAAAAAAAAAAAAAAAAAAAAAAAAAAGCCAATAAAATTGGTTTAAATGCAAAATGAGTTACAAATGAGTACAATGAGTAACAAAATGAAACTTTAACATGATTTTGTTTAAATAATATAATTTTTATACTAACAATGTATACATATATATATATATATATATAATAATAATAAAAGAAGATGTCTGTCTGTCTGTCTGTGCATCTATACGTTCAGCCCCTACTGAACGCAGAAGTATAAAATTTGACATACGGGTGCTCAGAAGCCTTCCCGAGTTGATAGTGAAAACAGAATTTAAAAATTTTAATTAGTTCCGGAGATACTAATTAAAACGTCGACCAATGCCTAATTAAAAAGCGAGCGGATCGTAATTTTCGCCCTTCAGCGTGTTTCTCAAAAGAGAAAGCAGGGAGAGGAAAATTTCGCGGGTTTTTCTAAAGCAATCGCTTCCGATCTGTTGGAAATATCGAAAATACACCTGTACCACGAGAAAGAGCATTTATTACCGATTCTTACGGTACAATTTTTTTTTTTTTTTAAATACGGATTTTTTATATTTTTAAAAAAAGTTTTAAAAAGGGTCGAAAATTTATCTTTTTCTCGATTGTCTTTTTTGAAACGCCCTGTACGACCGAGTAACTGTTCCATTTCTTAACAACTGGTATATTTGGAAAGGACATGTAATCCTCTTTCGAACCATATAAGCATTTTTACAAAATACGGATTAGCGATCCATATTTTTAGATTTTACGAAACATCGATTTTTTCACAAAACATTTTATAACTCAAAAGCGTTTAGAGATAAATCATTTCTTTCTTTCTTTTTTTTTTTTTTTTTTTTTTTTTTTTTTGTATATTGATCTTGCTTCAACAATTGAATACCCAGAAGATTGAGAGAAAATTTCAAAAACTGAATGAGTTATAATTTTTTTAATTTTCAGTATCGCGGCAGTTTTCGATGAAATTCTGAATCGATGTTTCTGAAACTCTTGCAACTGACCTTGACAGAGAAGAGAGAATAAGATTCTTCAGTGCCAGGTGCTAGAGGTCGGGAAAAAGTTTTTCGCCCACGTGACAAAGTATACTGGAAATAAAAAAAGCAATTTTTGAATTTTTTCAATTTAAAATCGATCAAAAGCAGAACTTCGAAATTGCCCGTCATTATGGCTCACCTGTATGCAGTTAAAAAATCTAAAGTACAGCTTTAAAAATAAAATAAATAGAAATATTATATTTATTTAAATTCATTTTTAATTCATCTGTTAATGACACCATTCACCAATTTCATCTGTTAATGAGTTACTTTTAACAGAATAATATTGATTTTTTTTCCTTTTATTTTATGAATTCGGTTGTAAAGAAGCAGTTCTGAAATTCTTAAATTTTAGATGGATTTCAATAGAAATCGTTAATCGCCATTGATAGATTAGCCATTTTCAGTCTAAAATATATCATAGATATTCATTATTGTAATACATAATACATCATTCAAAAGATATTTTAAAGTATTTTTATTGCAGGCTATTAAAATGATATAAGCCGTTCAAATTCTGTACGAAACTTTCGGAGAAAACTACGAAAAAACCAGAAAATTTTTATTCTTTTATATTTTACAGAGTTTCAAATTCAGATTTTCGCTCACATTTCGTACTAATAATTTTTAACGATATATAGCCCGGAATTAAGCAAGTTTTGGAGAAAACCACAGATAAGTCAGACACAAATCTTTTTTTAAAAATGTTATACGGCGCCGCAGGCGCCACCGAGCGGGACTTAGCTAAAGTCAGAAATTTGAAAGATCATAACATGGTGAGCGAACAGGCTGCTTCAGATATTGAAAAGAGAAGAGGGCGCCGAAGGCGCTACCGCACGGGAATTTACTGCGCTTTCAATAAGCTATTTTCACGATATATCGATAAGCTGTTATTAGACCTGAAACGGGAAAAAGGCGCCGCAGTCGCCACCGAGCGGGAATTTCGTAAAGTCGGATTTTTCAGGGATCGCGAACCAGCTGGTCGCCAAAGGCGGCTAGTAATATATATAATTCAATTTTCAATTATTGTGAAACTATTACAAATGTGAATTGAACATATATATTTAAAAAATATTGTAATGATTTGGTAAGCAGATACAAAAATAAAAATGACAAATAACTGACATTTAGGATGTATATAAGAGTTTTAAGTAAAAAACATTACTCTCTACGACCAAAAAAGGTGTATTCAATGGCAATTCTGAACTATTTATAATGGCAATTCTGAACTATTTAAAATGATTTTCATTTTTATTTAATACCTACATCTTAAGACATTTTTTCTTAATCTTTATTTTTAGTGGAATTTTGAATTTTGATATACTTGATAAAAATAAAACACAGATCACATATTAGCTGTATTAAAATATGATTTTAAAATAATTAAAGCTTAAAATGGGAAGAATAGAGGACAAACTATACAGAGGTGTACTAAAAAGCAATAGTATAAGTAATAAGAAACGCAAAACATTGATTCACTTTTCAAGGTTTTTTTTTTTTTTTTTTTTTTTTTTTTTTTTATGATAAAGTTATGGTAGTAATATATCAGAAAATACATGGAAAACACTCTATACTTGTATACTTTAAAATTCGTGTGCATATGTCTTTAAAAAATAACAAATGTTTATTTTTTCCTATCCTGAAAGAAATATCGCAATATATATTAACGATATTAACATGGTGATATGTCGCGATATTTAATTTCTGATATCGTCCAGCACTAGTTTCCACCATTTTTTCAGGACATTTTCAAGAAATTTCTGACTTTTTTGCTTTCATTGCACAATAATGGTTGAAAAAAAAATGGCGGAAATATCTCATCCCTCAAAGTGTTATGAAAAAAGGGCTGAGACTTCATGCTCTGTAATTTCCAGCAAGTAATCTGCAAATCAAATGAATCTATTTAGAATAAAAAATTTTAATTAATAAAATTAGATTCTACTGATTTTACTTTTATTAATACACATTAGAACAGCAGCTCTTATCACAGTTATAAGATTTTACGGCTTCTTTATTAACACTTTCGCGACCGCATGTTTTTGTCTTTTTGACAGTAAGCTCCTCCTGTGGGCGTTATTCTTTTATATTACATTATTTTAAATCAATCTTTTCAGTATTCATATTGAAAATAGAAATTAATACACATTACGATTATACTCTTTCTAATCAAAGTATTTGTATCAATAATGAAAGGATAGCACAAATGTGAATATTGGGTATAATATTAAACCTTAACACTCGGCATATTTTCCTATTTTGAACAGTAAGACACGCCGTTTCGCGTTCCTTTAAAACGTCACACGTATAGTTTCCAACGTACTACCTTTTGGCTTCCGAAAAACTGTAATAATTTGTTTTATCTTACTTCATCATTAAATAAAATAAATCTTTCTGTTAAAATTTTCTGGTAGCCGAAAGGTAGCCTAAAGTTACACGTTTTAGAAAAATAACATTCCATTTGCATCTTAATGCGTGGCTCGATTTTTTAATGTCCCCTCAGAAGGGACATACGAGCGATAAGGGTTAATAAATAATGTAATCTATGTAACCTAAAGAAATTCCCACTGGCGGTGTTACAGATTTTCAAATGATGTGAATTCACGTCAGCGGTCTCGAATGTGTTAAATATTATTTTATATGATAAATTTCTAGTATAAAATGAATGTGCCTGATGCAGTGTTGCCAGACTTTATATAGCAAAACTGGGCCAGGAGCATTCATTTCATACCAGAAATTTCATTAAATAGAATATAACATCTTATAAAATAATGTCTCCGTAAAAGTCGCAAAATTCGGCAACCATGGCTCTTATAGCCAATACCCACACGCCTTTCAGCTTATGAAGCCGACATGACAAAGAGTTGAATTTCGAAGCACTTATGGCATATGTCCCTCGCCTTCCGCTGCGTAATAACATGAAAAGATTTACGGTGAGGTATTTGAATTAGCTACCATTAAGGAGAATAACATAAACGATAAAATGAAACAACAGTAAATATAATAAACAGAAATTAACAAAAATTTTTGAAACACAATCACCAAGGTTTTGAAACACAATTAAAATCAAAAAGGTTAACATTATGATCCACGTAAAAAGTTAGGGATAGACGAAATACTTTTGTGTTTTTTAAGGAACGTTTCGTGATTTTTTTTTTTTTTTTTTAAACAATTAAACATAAAAAATAACAAAGTATGAAATTTCCGAAGAGAAGTCAAAATCATACGGCGATAGAAAAGATTAGGGAGGAGGAAAATAGATTAAGAAAAAAAAAAAAAAAAAAGAGTTAAAGAAGGAAGTTAAGATGGGGCATACGTCTATAAATTGGAATATTGTGGTCATGCGTAACTCGCTAGTGTGTTGAAAGCAAGATTATCTATTGATTATAAAGCCAAATGAGTGTTAATATACAAGTGTTGAATAAACTCGTTTAATCCACTAGATGCAGAGCTGCCACAGATGACAGTTTTTATATTCTTTTCGTACCACAAAATATCGTTTCTGAAAAATAAAATTTATAATATATTTTCGCAATTTATTGTGCACTTTTCCTGCATAAATTTATTATAAATTCCATGTTATAGAAATATTCGTATGAAAAAAAAAAAAAAAAAGAAAAGTCGCCTGCGGCAGCTTTGAGATGCGAAAATTTTAAACTTACCAAGAAATGTTATAAAATTGCTGAATAATCGTATTTTCTGCTTTAAAGAGTAATTTCATATGCGTTTCGGCAACATATTTGCAGTGTTGCCAATTTTAGGGGCTTTTTTTTTTTTTTTCAAAAACAACCATTAATTTTTAATTACAGTGTTTATGATAATCACACCGAAGAGCAATTATCTATTTCATATGTCAGACATCCCTCCACAAAATTATTGGTGATCATTGAATAAAAAAGTCCCTAAATTTATAAACTGCATGCTAATGCATAGCTGCCATCTGTTTCGATTTTTTTACACCGATCCTTTTTATGGATTTTTTTTTTTAAATAAATTTTTGTAGCAGTTTTCGATTATCATATAAAGTGAAGATTATTATAAAAGAAATACAATAAAGAAAATAAGAACGGTTGGCAGCTGTGCTAGCGTAGCTGAGAATGAGGAACTCATAAAGAAGGATTTAGAAAGTATACAGATAGAAAAATTTTATTATTAGAGCTTTTATGAAGGAAGTCAAAGAACACTAAGTTTTATTTGATAAATTCTCTTATGTAAAATCGATAAGCTGGAAAGCTTGTTGATTACATGCTGAAAAGTTCAGTGTGCAAGCTGGTTTACTTATTCACAATTTCTTCTATATTTACAGGTTCTCCTTATCGTACCCCGCTGTCGAGCGCAATCCTGAAATTACAGGAAAGTGGAACACTTCATGTTTTAAAAGACCGCTGGTGGCGACAACGTCAAGGTGGCGGCAGGTGTATCAGAGATGAAACAAACACTCCAGGTTCTGCAAGCGCCCTCAGCCTTGCTAATGTAGGAGGTGTCTTTGTTGTATTAGGGGCAGGGCTAGCGACAGCTTGTATAGTAGCCATTGTTGAATTTGTGTGGAAATCAAGAAAAGTCGACAGCGAAGAGAGGGTACGTATATTGTACTATTGTAGCAAATTATTAATTGTTAGTATGTTAGAATGAAAGTGTAAGTTACAAATAACAGATTATCTGTTATTTTCACCAGAGCCTAATTAAGAGGGAAGCACACATTATCTCCGCTCTCACCGGAATATTTTTACAATTATTTTTTACTTCATGTCATAGAAATTCCACGCTTTAACGAGGAAATATTTTTTATAAAAAATGAACGGTGTAAAACAATCCAATTTACTCACCGTTATTAGACACCAGAATTCTTTTAAAATAATTTTTAATGAGAATTTTGTGTTTATTATAGGAGGAAAGTATTTGTTAAAAAATAACGGTGTAAGTATAAATAATGTGTGCTTCCCCCTTAATCAGGCTCTGATTTTCATTTATTGAAAATTGTTGTTAACAATGGTTATTGTATACTGATTCTAAAGATTCCTCTACAACGACATAGTGATCGCAATAATGCTTTCATTCACTAAAAGAGCGTTATTTAATGCAGGGAGTATATTTTAAGTTGTAAGATCCATGGATTTACAGAGATCTATTTACACAACCGAGGGCTGTGGAGCACTTATAATTATGTCCAATTACCATCAATTTAAAAACTCTTCTTTAATAAACTCTTATTACAAGTTGCTAAAAATGCCATTTTAAATAACCTAAAAATATACCGTCTTCCCATCAAATTCCGAAAGGAACCAGATTTCAAACTGAAAGCGTTATATAATATTTTCCCATCTTGAACTCCCACTCAAAAGAAAGTCATAAGCAAAAATCCTTTCACTTTAGATTTTCTACCAATTTTTTATCAAGATTTTCTTTCCCAATAACATTGTTAAAAAATAATAGGTACTGCAATAATTATAAGACCATAGCTGCCAACATCTAAATTTATTTCGGAGCATTTCTAGCCCCACCTTTATTACGCACTACATTTTTTATAGAATAATTTTCTCCAATATATAACAACGTTAAAATAAGAAAAAAAAAAAAAAAAAGCTCTTAAATAAAAAGTGTTACGAAATAAAGGCGAGGCTAAAAATGCTCACTGATAAATTAAAATATTGCAACTCTGTAAAACTTTGAGGTCACCACTTAAACGCATATTTAGTTTCAGCATTTGAAAAACAAAATAAAACAGAATTTAATATTTATAACTTGCTCTCCTTCTAATTTATTCTATTTCTCGTCATCTAAAAAAAAAAATTGTTAAAGAGATTTCCCTCCCAAAAGTACACTGAATTTTTTAAAATTCAATTTCATATTCTGTATTATATCTATATATTTAAATATAGAATTATTTCTTCATATAATTAAATTGTTAATTACACATCTCATAGACACATACAAAATGAAAAAGAAAAAGAAAATTACCGAAAGAGTAAAGAAAAAAATAAGTCTTTCTGATCATTAAGTTTGAGAAGAGAGTAATACCGACTAGTGATGTTGCTCGAACACTTAAGCTTTATTTTATTTTATTTTTTTCTATGCAGTAAAAAGATTCAAAATATTTTGAAGCTCCTTTCCATAGAGAGAGAGAGAGAGGAGGGGGGGGGGGATTGCTTGCATGAGTCCTGAATGCTCCACCACAAATTCATAATACGTAACATAATAATTTTATCTGCTGGATTTGCTATTACATTCATATTTCACAAATTCTGAACATTAAAAAAAATATCAAAAGGCTTCTGTCTTTTTATGACCTATCGAAGGCCGTCATAGTAAAATTACAGAGAAGAGTTGTGGGTTTCTTCAATCTATGACTTCTTGATATCATATAAGTCCCTATTAACAGCTGTAGTTTTAAAAAAATGTGTACATAAGGATAAATTAATATGCAGTATAATTTTTTCCAGTATTTAGGTTATTTCTTAAATAACTTAAATATCCAGTGTTACCAATTTTAAAGACTTTTTCAATCAATATCCACCACTAATTTTTAATTGTAATGTTTGTCTAATGGTGTCGAAGGTTAATCTTGGATATCGAAAATCACTCCTTAAAATTATTAGTGATTAGAGAATAAAAAAGTCCGTAAATTTGAAAACACTGTAAATATCTCAATGTATAGCAGTGTTCCTAAAATTGTATGAGAGTTTTATTATACTATTACCACTATTTTCATTTTTTTTTTTTTAAACATTTTAATCCTAAATTAGTATTTAAAAAAGTTATTGTTCTTTAATAATAATGACAAAATAATAAAACACATGTAAAAATTCCTTCTAGATAATATTTTAGAGCAAGTTCTCAAAATCCCAACAATTTTTTTTTTTAATTATCATAACTTACGTTGTATAATCCGCAGGCCAAATTAATCACTTTTTACACCAGAAATTTTAATTAATCGACGCAGTTAGATTTGTAAGAGGCATTTCTGAAAAGAGCTTTCAATGTTGCGTAAAATTTCTAATGTAAAACTGCTTAATTGATCCTGCGGATTATACCATGCAAATTACGGAATAAAACTACTAAAGTAAAATTATGCTGTTCATTCGGAAATAAGCGATAATAAAAGAGAAACACATAGACATTTTGTCTTCAGAATATCTTAAAATTAAAGTATTTGCGCTGTTTACACATAACAACGTTTATTAGCACTGTGTAAACAAAATAATGGAAATTTATCCGATTTAACATATTTTCTCGATTATTTAAAAAACTACATGACGCACTAACAGGGTTCCCACATGTAGGGTTTCTAACCAATTAAGGTCATTTTTAGAAAACTCGACATACTAAATTGGACAACGCGTATTGCAATTTATAATATAAAAACATTAAATTTTTTATAAAAATAAATGAGCATTTTAATAAATGATTTTTAACTGCTCATATGTAAATGTTAACAAAGTTTTGTTAACCTAAATTGTTATGTAATATATAGAGTATTTATTGCGTAATGTATAAAATGTATAGAGTTACTCTATAAAATACGTTAAACAAATGATTTTTAAATTCAAAAAGTATACGTGACAGATTGACATAACTGGCAAGTTTCTGTTATTTTTAACGGAAAGTTCAGGCCAGAAAGCTTTTTAAATATTTTAAGTTTATATAATTCTACACTTCTGCTCAAAAGTTTACCAAGATTTGCAAACGATCATTTTTTTTTTTTTTTTTAACTTATATCTCAATGAAATGTTTTCACATGTAGGGTATTTAAAGAACTGGGTCTCCCTTAGGTTTTTCAGTGAAGATTAAATTAGGACAGTATTTAGGGGGCCGGTAACGAATTGAGATAAATAAATAAAGTTTGTGAACACCCTGTATCGTTAAGTGAACGAAATTAACTTTAGCTTTAGGATATGTTAATAGATATCCAGTTTAATTTGTGGATGAATTTGTGTGACGATAGTGTATTAAATAACGGAGATATAAGCATTTATTTTAAAACTCCAAAAAAATCAACTTGTTTTTTATTTATGATATACAGAGTTTTTAACAAAAATTATTACCACTTTCAAATAAGTTGGAAAAACACTTTTAAAACAATATATCGCAATTGGAATACAAATATCTTAAATATCTCATGAAATATTAACATTTTTAAGAAAAACATTTTTATTACGCATGTACGAAAGTTGAAACATTTTTTATTGTATAGGTTGAAAGCTAGATGTACTTTTATCAACTTTTATCAAAAGTGCATTTGAATAGAATAAAAATTTAGCGAATTGTACGAAAAAGAATGAGCTAGATTTTAGCTATTTTCCAAAAGTTGAAATTTCTTAAGGGGTTTTTCACATGCCGCGTAATTAATTTGAAGATCCAATTATTTCAACCACACTCCAAATATACTTTTCTGTGAAAAATCCCTTATAAGCTTGTAACTCAAAAAATCAGCATGTTTTTTGTTTATAATATAGAGAGTTCTTAACATAAACTATTCCCACTTTCAAATAAGTTGGAAAAACACTTTTAAACACTTTCTGCAATCAGAATACAAATATCTCAAATATCTCATGAAATATGGACAT
Organism: Salticus scenicus; assembly: GCA_963930645.1. NCBI lineage: Eukaryota > Metazoa > Arthropoda > Arachnida > Araneae > Salticidae > Salticus > Salticus scenicus. The sequence goes on along the minus strand of OZ005659.1, from coordinate 15,291,141 downwards.
TTTTATGAAAAACTGTCCATGTGCGAAAGATAAAAAAAACTTATTGCATAGTTTGAATGCTAGATATATTGGACAACTTTTGTCAAAAGTGCATTTGAATAGAGTAAACATTAAGCAAAATTATCCGAAATAGAACTAGCTAGATTTTAGATATTTTCCAAGAGAGTAAATAAACAAAAATGTGTTAGAGTTACAAGCTTATAAAGGGTTTTTCTTTTCCCCAAGAAGTACATTTGGAGAGTGGTGGATCTTCAAATTAATTACGCAGCATGTGAAAAACCCTTAAGAAATTTCAATTCTTGGAAAATATCTAAAATCTATCTTTTTCGGATAATTTGCTTAATTTTTGCTCTATTCAAATGCTCTTTTGACAAATGTTGGCCAATATATCTATTTTCAACATATGCAATAATTTTTTTTTATTTTTTGTGCCTGCGCAATAAAATCGTTTTGCATACGGATATTCATATTTCATGAGATATTTGTATTCCGATTGCAGTATATTGTTTTAAAAATGTTTTTCCAACTTATCTGAAAGGGAGAATAATTTTCGTTAAAAACTGTATATTATAAATAAAAAAGATGCTGATTTTTTTTTTTTTTTTTGAGTTTTAGAATAAATGCTTACATCTCCTTTATTTAATATACTATCGCCACACTAATTCATCCCCAAATTGTACTGAGTGAGTGTATAAGAACATTTCCGAAGGTTAAAATTTAATTTCGTTCACTTAACAATACAGGGTGATCACAAACATTATTGATTTTGCTCAAATTGTTACTGGCCCCCTAAATGTTGTCTTAAACCCATCTTCACTGAAAAACATGTGGAAGACCCAGTTCTTTAAATGACCAATGTTTGAAAATATTTCATCGAGAGATAAGTTTTTAAACTGAAAAAAACTGATCGTTCGCAAAGCTTGCTAAACTTTTGAGCAGGAGTGCATTTATTTGCCGAAAATATACGTGACAGATTTTTTTTTTTTTTTTTTTTGGAAAAATGCAGGTGTTAAAATCTGTAATAATTAAAAATTAGTAAGGTTGGCAATTATGGAACAAGTTTAATTGCTCTTAAAAGAAAGCAAATCCTTAAGCAGTTTTAAACTAGATTTTTGATTTCAATTAACGTACATTACAATATTAGTAATTGAGTAAAAATAAAATTCGTGCTAGAACCTCTTAAAGGATTTATTTATGTCTGAGATAAACTCAATTTGAACTCATTTTATTGCATGTAGATATCTGAATTTTAACAGTAATTAATTGAGATGTTTTGTTTAGAGTAACTCTATACATTTGGCTAATAAATTATTTAAATTAAATTTTGTTAATTCCTATGCATGCAGTAGCTAGTGAATAAAAAAAGTCATATCTCATAACATAATTCATATTTTTATTATCTGATTGCCCTATGTTGTGTCTAATACAGTATATGATTTTTTTTTTTTTTTTTTTTTTTTTTGAAATCACATTACATTGATTTGAAATCCCTGCGTGTTATAAACAAAAAAGTATGAAAACTTTTCGATTTTGTTAAAGAAGGCTTTATATCTCCATTAATATACAGGGTAAGTCAAAATGAATATAGCGATTACAAACGGCTATAACTATTTAATGGAAAAGAATTTATCGATAAAATTAACACAGAATGTAGACAGAACTTCAAAATTTTGTATACATACGTCATAGATGTTCTATGTGACTTCCCTTGGCCACACGGACAACATCTAGGCAGTAGTCCATTTCACGCCATACATTCTGAAGCATTTGTTCAGTCACCGACGCAAACGCATTACCAATGCGCACTTTGAGTTCTTCAGTTGTTTTGGGCATGGGAAGCACATACACCCTGTCTCTCACATAAACCCATAGATAAAAATCGCAGGGTCTCAAAGTACGCATTTGTAATGCGCTTGCGTCAGTGACTGCAGACATGCTTTCAGAATGTATGGCGTGAAATGGACAACCGTCTAGATGTTGTCCGTATGACCAAGGGAAGTCACAAAGAACATCTATGACGTATGTATACAAAATTTTGGAGTTCCGTCTACATTTTGTGTTAATCTTATCGATAAATTCTTTTCTTTTGAATAGTTATAGCCGTTTGTAATCGCTATATTCATTTTGACTTACCCTGTATATTTTATTGTCACACAAATGAATATAGGTAATTAAAAGATGTATTATAATCATACGTTACAGATAGAACACATTTCAAGCATTATTTTTTACAGGGTAATACCAAATATTATCTTCATTTTCTAATTTGTTACATTCCTACATTTTTTCTTCCTTTTATTGAAAAATATGAGTTATACATGTTCTTTATGTTTCGACAAAATGTGTGAAATCAATAGTGTTCCACTATTTTGGCATACAGTGTATGTAGTAAAAATACAAAGTGTACTGATGTATATATATATATATATATATATTAACAATTTTTTTTTATTTTGGGACTATCAAATCATATACAAGGTGGATTTTTCGGAACATTAAACTTCGATATCTGTCATAAACCCTGCTTATATGTAACTGTTAGCTTTTAAACTTTTAACGCTCATGATTAATAGGAATGAAAGAATGTATATATATATATTTATTTATTTATTTATTTATTTATTTATTTATATATATATATTCTTTCGGTCGCCATTATTAAACATCCAGTTTCTATTTTTGTTATCATGTGTAATTTAAAAACTATTTACAGGAACCCCTATGTGTTCTCTTCTGCCGAGAATTACGCTTTGCAATCATGTGTGGAGGTTCCACAAAACCCTTAGCACCCAAGAGAAATCCAGATGATAGGCAACCACCGGAAAATGGATTGCCCTTTATGCCACTGACGGGCTTCAGCAGTGTCACCACAAAAGAAACATTCTCTTGACAGGAAGAGACAGGGGGAGGAATACCCCTGGAGCCTACCAACGACGAGCAGGTAATTTTTATAGAAATAATGGAATAAATTAATTTAAATGCTAAAATAAAATCGAAATTTGCAAAACTGGTAACATTTTAGTTTATTCCGAAGTATTATTAGCCTTGACTTTATTTCGGACCAGTTTTTTTAAGAGTATTTTTTTTCTTATTTTTTCGTAGTTATATATTGGAGTGAATCATACTATTAGGGGGACCGGAAAATAATGTCGTTTTGAATTAATAAACTGAAACCGGAAATTTTTGTTTAGCAGTGTTTACATGGTACTTTACAAATAACCATCTTATAAGTTACCTAAGAATATCTTAAATTTTATCCAGGATAAATTTCCGATGTCAGTATTTTAATTCAAAACGACATTATTTTCCGGTCCCCCTAATATAAATAAAGTGGTGCGAAATAAAGGCGGGGCTAAAAATATTCCGGAACAAATTAAAATGTTGTAATCTAGGAATCTGTCTTAACCTTTTGCGGCGCAAGGTAATTGTCCTCATTTAAATGTTATTGCCACCGGAATTTACGAACAAAATTAAAATAAAAGAAACAAATGACGAGTTTTGCTGTGTTATAAAAGTAAAATTTTGCTAAAACATTTCCAGGACGTGTTATTGCAATTGAACTTAGTACGTGGTGTCAGTGTCATTGTAACGCTGACACCGCGCGTTAAAGGGTTAAACAGATTTTAGTAAATTTGTTTACAATAGCTTTTTTTTTTGCCTCAAGTTTGACAAAATGTTATAGGATTTATATACATAGTTGCCAACTTAGCACCTTTTGGCTACCGGAAAATTTTAATAGAAATATTTATTTTATTTAATCAGCGGACTGTAACCTGTAACGGTTTTCACTGATTAAGTAATATAAAATTTCTTATAAACATTTTCCGGTAGCCAAAAGGTGCTAAGTTGGCAACTATATTTATATATTGCCGATAAACATACCTTCCAACCTACTAATTAACGGCCCTCTTCACTTAACGTCGCCGGAAGCTCGAGCCAATGTTGTTCTATGGGGAAATTTTCTTTACAAATAACTTATTAACTAATACGTGTTTTTAAATTCTGTTTTCACATTCAGAAAGTTCCCAACTGTTAAATTGACGGACCTTTCTTAAATTTTTTTTTTTTTTTTAATTTTTAATATTTTATTTTGAAATTGCAAAATGAAAAAATTCACACATTGAAAATTCGTATTTTGCAGCTTCAAAATAAAATATAAAAATTTAAAAAAATAATTTTTTTAAAAAGGTCCGTCAATTTAACAGCTGGAAATTTTCAGAATGTGAAAACAGAATTTAAAAATATGTATTAGTTAATAAGTTATTTGTAAAGAAAAATTTCCCATAGAATAGCTTCCCACTTCGGCTTCCGGCGGCGGTGAGTAAAGAGGGCCCTTAATATCCAGATGATTGTCAGTACACCCCTCCCTTTTTTTTTCTTTTTTGACATCAGTCGATTTTTAGAGTATTTTTCTTCTTATTTAATCGTAATTACATTTGAAGAAAAATTCTCTGAAAATAAAGTGGTGTGGAAAAAGGAGAGGGTTCTAAATATCTTCCGACTATTAATTAGTTGGTTGACAGGCATGCGATATAAGATTTTACTTCTTTTTTACGTGATATTCACTGAAACATTCTCTGATTCATACTCACTTTTTCTATATTTCATTGTATGCGAAATTGTTTCATAATTTATGATTTATGTGTGATTGTTTTTACAATAATACCTATTCATCATGCACATATGCGTACATACATAGTTAATTAATTTAAAATATTTCGATTTTTCAGAGTTGTAAGTACAACTAAAGTGAAATCTTTTTAAAAGTCCACCGCTGTTGAAGGGCCACCTCCCTTTAGGCCATTGTTCTCCGGCCCCATATTTTCTCTTTAGGACTAAAAGTTAATTTACCCCCATTTAAAACCCATGTACAGTTATGTGCCTCTCTTAGGGGCCAATATTTTGCGAAAGCGAGATAATTGCCGTATTGTCAATGGAGGCTTCCCCACTGAAACTTAAAATATTTTGGTTCCGTGATCGTGTGTGTGTACCACGATAGCGACCACAAATATCAACCGAATGACTTGCAAATTAGTACACATGATCATCAACCATACTGAATTAGTTATATATGTTTTGGTGTGTCTGTTGTTTATGGTTTGTGTAACGGGACACACCAAAGTATTTCCTATCATTACGGCCTATGAACAGAATTTGTCCATAGTATACCGTTTGTTAGATAGTACACTCAGATTTGCCAAAATTAAAGACTTTTTTATTCGATATTCACCAATAATTTTGAGGAGTGATATTATATATATATATGATAGACCATTAACCCTTAACGGTCGCAGATTTTTCAAAGACACGCCCATAAAATCCACATTTTTGTCTAATAAAAATTGATTGAACCCCCTTTCATGTACCCTAAAATATTAAAGGAAAAATACACGTGGGGCGTGGTCACTGCCCGTGAATATCACGGGAGTGAGAAGGAAGGGGTTAAACTTCGTTGTGATTAGGTAAATACTACAATTAAAAAGTAGTGGTATGTATTGAATGAAAAAGTCCTAAAATTGGCAACACTGAGTATACTCAATGTTCAGAAAAATTCTTAATAAAATTTTCCTAAATTATCAACAATATAAAGAAGATCTAAACATGCCTGACAACATTCTAATTAATATTCCGAAGTACTGTTATTACCCGCCTCCTTTTTTACACCAGTCTTTTTTTAGAGTATTTTTCTTCGATTTAATCGCAATTACATTTGGAAAAAAATACTCTAAAAATGAATGAGTGTGGAAAACGGGGCAGTGCTAGCAAATGTTACGGAATATTAATTTGAATGTTGGCAGACATGAAGCTAAAGCGTAAGTCGTTAACTATGCCATAGCTGCCAATATTTCGCATTTTCAACTAGATTTATCACCACAGTTTTTAAATAGATATACGTATGTCATATTTATTTTCTCCGATTATGCAAACTGAAATTTATTATACGAAATTTTTGGAACGAAGTCTCAAGCTGAAAGCAGGAGATAGGTCAGTTACAAATACGCATCACACATCGATAGCTTTTTATGCAGACTCGAAACTTCTCAAAACTTATAAATTTAGGTATTTTTCCCTCATGTATAGTAAATGACATTTTCGAACGGATTAATCAAATGTATTTTCACCTATTCTTCCGCCTTATTTTCTTTTATATTTTTTTATGGAGATAGTGACGTTATAAATCTTTTTTTTTTTTTTTTTTTTTTTTTGTAAGTTACTGCATTAAAGTCATGAAAATTTGCCTATATACACAGCAAACAATAAAAGTGTTTAAATGTAATAAAATAGATAAATAAATTTCTTAAATGCTTTTCGTTAACTAATTTTTAACCTCCTCCATACGATTTTAGTTTATTATTGTTTACGTTAAATGATTTTCGAGAAATTTGATTACACTCAGTACTGTTATATTTCAATGCATATGCAGAGCCTGATTACGGGGGAAGCACACATTATCTCCAATCTCACCGGAATATTTTTACAATTATTTTTTACTTTATGTCATAGAAATTCCACGCTTTGACGAGGAAATATTTTTTATAAAAAATGAACGGTGTAAAACAATCCAATTTACTCACCGTTATTAGACACCAGAATTCTTTTAAAATAATTTTTAATGAGAATTTTCTGTTTATTATAGGAGGAAAGGATTTGTTAAAAAATAACGGTGTAAGTATAAATAATGTGTGCTTCCCCCTTAATCAGGCTCTGTGCATATGCATTGGAATTTTTATGATTCTAAGACATCAATTTACAATTTAGATTCATAACAGTTATCATTCTCTTAAGCGAAATCTGCTGTTAACAAAGCTTTAAAAGAGAAAAAAAAACTTAACTCTTTGTGTGCCCAAACCTTCTAAAGCGCTCTAAACAATGCTGTCAACTTCAGTGACTGTTTTATTCAACTGTCACCAATAATTTTGAAGAGTGATATACATTATATATAGTAGACAAATAACTTTCAAAATAATTTGATAATCGTTACAGTTAAAATTTAGTGGTAGAAATCGAATAAAGAAATCCTTAAATTTGATAACATTGACCAGAATGTGAGATTAAATAGGACCGGCAAAAAACTAAAAGTCCTTTATCTGTACTCACATTTTTCTAGAACCATTTTTGGTTTCAAAAAGTTTTATCTTACGCATATGAAAATTTTTATATTGTGCATATCTATCGAAAAATACTGTTCTAATGATCAAGAAATAACATTTTCATACATTAAAAAATATTTAAAGTTATTATTATTATTATTATTATTAATTAACATAGCTCCCAACCCTATCTGATTTCTCGGTACTGGTATTTTTTTACATAGAAATATTTATTTAACTTTTACTTAATACTTGTTTAATCCCAATTTATTTAATTCTTATATAAATACTTATTTAATCCTTATATCTTATTCAATTATCGAAAACTATTACAAAAGCTTATAAAAAACTTTATGAAAACTAGAGATATCCCAAAATTGGAATGTTTGGCAACTATGAATTAAGATAATTTTGTAAAAGTATTTTTAAAATGTCAAGGAATTATTTAATTTAAAAAAAAGTTATGGAATAAATTGTAAATTCCTAACATATCAGATTCCTTTTACTCACAAATTTAGTTTAATGTTGCTGAATTAAAATATCACAAACATTTTTAATTTCTTATTTTATAAACGTGACCCGATAAATATAAATTACTTAATGAATCTAAAAATTTTTTCCTTGTTTAACTGGTTTTCAATTACTTTTCTTATCGCAATTTTCGAGCTCAGTTTAACAGCACTAATTTTTGCATAAACACTACTAGCACGACTATTGTGAAGTGATGCATGTGAATAATATTATGAAATCGTATTGTGTGTATGAATTATTATTATTAAATATTAAACAACACTTTTTTTTTTTTTTTTTTTGGTGGTGGTGGTGGGGGGGGGGGGGGGGGAGAGATTTAAATTTTTATTCAACTTACTATTTCTAATTTTCTAAAAATACAATCGCTAATAATATTAAAACGATCATCGTTGTTATCTCCGCGCCACTATAATTTTAGAGTAATTTTCTTCATGTTCAATCGTAATTAAAATATTCATGCAAATTACTCTAAAAATATATATGGTGTGAAAAAAAGGCTGTGGTAATAACGCTTTGGAATAAATTATAAAAGTTGGCAACTTTGTGCATGAATAAATGATTTTTGTTGCTTTGGCAATTCTTTTTCTCTGACTTTTTATTTCCGTTTATTAGGATAAGAGAAATAGTTTTTAGAAAAAAAGATCAAAATAATAAATGTAAATTAAAAGAAATATTGTCCTTAAAACGTAAAATTTATCTAAACACAATTTAATTTTAATGTATTTGATTGCTGTATATTAAAACTAATAAATTTGTATTTTACAGGTTAGTTACTACCGTTACGCCCAGTATGACGTCTCAGACATATGATGGGTCGACCTCAAGAGCACTCTAAAATTATTTCGCACAGCGCACCGCAAATCCAGTGTTGGAACAACGCCAGCCATTAAGAGGGGGGAAAAGATAATATGTACGACCAACTGGGGGCGCCTATTGTCTTTTAGTTTGTTTACAGCCTATTTGATTGTAATAGACAGTGACAATATGTCTTTAAAATTAATTTTCCTCGACATTTCAAAAATTTTCAAGAGCCTGTGTTTGCTGTTAGAATATCAGATATGATTGAATTCTCGTGTATAAATGGCATTAAATCTTTTATACTTAGTTCTGAAGTGATAGGGTATACCTGCCAACCTTCTAATTAATATTCCCCAGTACTGTTACTCCCGCCCTTTTTTTCACACCTGTTTATATGTTAAGTAATAGTCTCCAAATGTAATTACCATTAAATAAGGAGAACAGTATTCTAAATAAATACTGGTATGAAAAAAGGGCGGGGCTAACAATACTACGGAATATTAATTAGGATGTTGGCAGGTATGAAGGGGATTAATTAATCGTCGAATTTGGGTTGATTTTTCCCAGTTACAGATAATTTTCTAAAATAAATAAATCAACAAAATTTATTGAAAAATAAATGAATAAATATCTTTTAGATGCGATATCCTCTTTACATGAAGTTTTCGAAATGCTTTGATATTACATTTAATATTATGTAGTATAAGTAACAGTCCACGGTCTCTATATTTTTTAGAAAAATGTAGAGATAGTGGATTTGAGCAACATAACTTAAACACCGTTAGAATTTTTATTTGATGGAAGGCCATATCTTTCATTGCGTAAATCACGCATGCCAACTTTCTAATTTATTCCGTAATATTGTTAGTACCCGCCTTCTTATCAAACCACTTTCTTTGTACAGCAGTTTTCTCTAATATGCAATTAAGGTTAAGTAACAAGAAAATTAATCTAAAATTGTGGTAGAAAAAAAAATGCGGGTACTAATATTGTTGCGAAATAAATTAGGATTTTTTTTTTTTTTTTTAAGAAATATATTGAAGGCATGGGCCATTTAAAATATTTTAGCTTTTTAATTTCATTTGTAATGTTAATACTTACTTTCATATAGAAAATCTGCACACTGAAGCAAACATCCTATAAATTAAAATAAAATTATTAAAATTATTGTATAATGTAGTGTATGATGCTAGAAATAGGGACCAAGATCTAATTACGATTTAATCAAAATGTAAAGAAAATTTGCATTGTGAAATATTTGACATGGTACACAATAAATTAAAGCATGCTTCATGAATTTTGCTTAAAGATTTCACCATTCATTTTTAATATTAGATAGATATTGTTTAATTTATTTTTTCGCATGTTTCACTGTTAACTAGTTTAGAAACATTCTTCATTGTAAATAATGTACATACATGCGACTATTTCCAAGCTATCCATGATTCTATTTAAATCATGTTTCAATTAAGTCTGACGACGGATATTACATGATTTATCATTGACCTTTCATTACTTTGTATTATTTTTAGAAAATTTTGTCCTACTTACTAACTGGATTTAAATTGTCATTTCAAGCAAAATTTTCAATAGTATGTTTAAAATTATTATTAATTAATCGAAAAGTTACATTCATAGTAACTTTTTAAATATTTGGATGCCGCCAAAAAATGAACATAACAATTGGTTTTTGGTAGAAAACTGCAAAGTCTATAAATATTTTGACATAGTCACTGCAGCAGTCAGTAAAAACCAAAAAACCTTGTAATAACTTTTAAGGGTAAGTTGAGTATATAAACTTTTAATATTTTTACATAAGTGTACAGGATTTCAAAAAGGATTAGAATTTTAAGCAAATTTGTAAAAAATGGAAGGTTATAATATAAATAAATAAATAAAAAAACAGCGTTATAAAATTTCGAAAACACCGGTTATTTATAAATATTGATGGATGAGTTTTAGTTTCTTCCGTGAATCAAATTATTGAAAAAAAAAAAAAAAAAAAAATCTTGCTAAATTAGTGCGGTTGCTATGGCCGTCATCTTCCAAAAGCACAAACATTATATACAGGGCCGCCCACAGGCGACTTTTTTATGTTGCTTTTGTACCGCTACTTCCACTAAATAAAAATTTATAATATATTTTTGCAAATGATTATGCCTGTATAAATTTATTATAAATTTTAAATTATGTAAATAGTGGAAAGAATATAATAATAATAATAATAATAATAAAAGTTTCCTGTGGCAGCCCTGTCTTTTATTAATTTTCCCTTAATTAATCTTGAATGGTTGTAAAAAACTTACAATAGATGATTGCTATTAAATTTTTTTTATCCTGGAAAATTCAGGTCACAGCATAGCAACATTGTTGTTATAATAGTTTTACTTATATATTTGCCACTGTGACTTTTAAATCGGCATTATAAGTTTATTTAGCTATTATAAACCTGTATTACATGAAATTGGCTTTGTATTATTTATTAAAAGATATTTTCATTTATTTAATTAACTACCAATCAGCCGCTTCTTGCTGTTATAAATGTGCATAGTAACGTAATGTGAAATTTACTTGTAGTTGCCTACAAAATTAATCGCTACTTGTAACATGTTCTGTACATTTCTTTAAACGGAACAACTGACTTAGCAATTTTTCTTTCTAAAAATGTTTTTACCAGTTGATACACTATTTTTTTCAATTAGTTAAAATTACGTTCTACATTCATACAGAAATGCTCGTCTTGCGATTATACGCTTTACAAAGTGTGTGCATGTTTTTTGTTATAAGAGCGCATTTTGTGCATTATTTTAGAGTAGAAATAAGGAATTACATAAAAAGCAACCACAGGCTTTTGCGAAAATTTTTGATAAAAAAAAATTATAAATATTTGATAACTATAGTTATCTTTAACTGCATGCCATTTCATAAATGATTTTTTACGGCTGTATGCAATAATATTCGTGCATATATCAGATGAACATAGTCTTTCATACTGTGCTTTAAAGTTGCATAATATTGTAGCATTGTGTAAATTATAACTCATCATCGTGAATGTTAATTTTCAATGTTTATAAATGTTATGGAACTTTAGTCCGTATAATGGCATGGTTATTTGCAAAGTTAGTTAAGTTTTTTTTTTATTATTATTATTTGAGGGTTAATAATACTACCATGAAATAACTTATTGTAAAATTAATGAAAAGAATTTTACAATATGCCAAAATTTCTGTTATTTTTAAAAAAATCCATGACTGTTAAATAAAATAAAATACATTTAACTTTGAATCAAAGGGATTATGGACTACCATAAAATGTTATACCCATCACAAAATTTTTAAAATTAGTTTTAGAAAATTAAATTGTGGAATTGATTTGCTATTGCTTTAGTATAATGGCTTAAGTTATATTATCAAGCAATAGCAAAACAAATATATTATTTAATTTTTTAAAATTATTTTTTTTTTTTTAATTTGAAGACGGGTTTGATATTAACCGGAATGGTCATTATTATTCAAGAAATTTAAATAACACATTGTTTATTATCTTGAAATCATTTTCGGAAAATATTTCAAAAACTTATAAACATTGAGAAATTTGTTTTATTAAATTATTCTTGCTGTACAAGATGTGTAAATTAAGTAATGAAACTGGCAATGTAGCGTTCAATCTGGGACTTGAAGGTAAGGTAGTCGTGAACACGTGATACGTGTAACACTCTTAACAGGGCTGCCACGGGCTGTATTATTTCCCTGATCCTTCCACTCAAAGCAGACTGCAACAGAATTTTTTGCAAAACTTCAACATACCAGCAGAAGCAATGTTTTGTCAAAGGACAGGCCAAGAATAACTGGGCGCTGCATCACTAAAAAGCATTCTTGTTACACAACAATTTCAACAATATCAATTCTGCAACTAACCAATTGAAAGCTGTTCCAATATCCTAGACCTGCAATTTTTTTATTTATTTCGTAAAACTATTAGTATCTGCCTTTTTGTCATACTAATTTTTTACAGAGTAATTTTCCTTTTTAAGTTTATCGTAACTACACACTGAAGAAGATTATTCTACAAAAAATGCGGTGTGCATAAAAAACGGGTACTAACAATTTAAATTAAAAAGTTGGCAGGTCTGGTACTCGAGTTCCAGAAGATTAGAATAACTATCTCCAGCGCTGTGCGGCTTACCAAGAAAGTTATTTTGAGGGAGGTAACGTTAATTTGCGATTGTATTCAAATAAAAAATAAATAAATTAGTCTCATTACTTAATTTACGCATTTGGTAAATTTTCCTTAAAGCCTTCCTTTTTCATAAACTACAAAGTGGGGAGGTGAAAATTCCGCGCAGAACTTATACCGGTATTTGTTTAAAAATTTTCTCTATTCACAAAATCGTTGAATTAAAAAGAAGAAAATTTCATAAATACCGGTGTGAGTTCTGTACCAAATTTCCACCCCCTTTAAACTATTAACATTTAAAATAGGTTTGCATTGATTTAAAAAAATATTTTTTTATAAGAGAGTGTTATTTATTTTATACATACTCAAAACAATGCATTACTCAATATTTATTTTGTGATTTTACTGTTTTTATTTAATATTTCATTTTTTCATCTCAATCAAAAATGAGAAAGACTAATACGATATTAAATAATGCTCAATGATTTTTCGATTATGCTCAAATTTCAAAAATAAAATCTATTTAATTGTTGTTTGTTATAAAAAATTATATGTGTTATATAATTTCAAATAAAAAACTGCAAAGTTCTCTTTGAGTGACTGTGAACATTTTGTGTAATATTGTCTCAATTTGATGTAAAATAGAAAGAAGTAGTAAATATCATTTTGCTCAGTGTTTTTTTTTTTTTTTTTTTTTCTGTATTGTGCTCAACTTTTATCATTGGAAGCTAAAACCTGCCACAATTTAATTATTACTTATCTAAAAACATTTTATACCCGTGTAGGAAATTGTAAAATTATGGTTTCGTACCATTGGTATAACATATAAAATGATTATATACATAATTTCTAGTTATAACGGTTTTATGATTTTTCTTTTTCTTGAAACTGCAATGGTATTAAAACATTAAATTAGAGATTTAATAAATAAAATTAATAAATTATAATAAAATAAAAATATTGTTAGATATATGTTAGGTATAATAATTTTTTTAAGTAAAAAAAATAAAATAAATTAAATTAAATTAAAAGTAAACTTTCCTTGGTAAACTTGATCTATTGTAACGTAACATACAAATATAAATAGTCATCGTAAATGATGATTTTTTTTCTGTTTGTGAGAATATAAAAACAGCGTCTGTTGGAGTTAATGACGAGAACTAATTCGAAAAAGAAAATTATTCTCTAAACACATGTTTCAGCCTAATACCTAATGTAACATCCAAATTTATTTGTTATATCATTGAATGCTTTTTGTACTTTATTATAAAAATACATTTTGCAAAGGTAATATTAATAAATTAACCAGCTTTTTATGCTTTTCTAATTAATGTATGTGCATAATGTTTGAATTTGATATGAACTTGCATTATGCATATGAATATTTTTAACCAAGCGCACATACATTTACCAATCTTATAACTCTTAAAATTATTAATTTTAAAATTTTCCTGTTCTTTGTAATAAATTTTTAAAACACTGAATTTTTTTGAATTTTTTTTTATATAATTATCATTAATGAACGTTATTAGAGACACTAAAATTTCACTAGAGTATATCTTATAAATTTTATCATTTGCTTTTTAAGCCTTTGTGTCATACCGCTTATATTTTCAGAGCTGACAACCTAATCCGGTAAATTGTTTGTGCCGCCCCTTTTTCTACACCACTTAATTTTTAGAGTATTTGTTTTCTTAATTCATCGTAAATATATTTGAAGAGAATTACTCTAAAAATTAAGTGGTGTAGAAAAAGGGGCGGTACAAACAATTTGGCAGGTTAGGTTTGCAGCGCTGTATTTTTAAGCAGGGACCGTACTCTCCGCCCTTTTTTCAGGACACTCTCAGAGATGAGAAATTTCAGCCTCTATTGCTACCAGTATTTTTATACAATAACATAGATAAAAAAATTATAAAAAATTTCAGAACAGAATTTTCTGATAAAAAAATACATACATATACATACATACACACACACATATATATATATATGTACACTTCAAACTTGACTAATCGTTGATATACTTTAAAAAGATACTATATAAAATTTGTGGTATCCAAATTTCCGTTTGTGAGAACCCTGATTAATATTTGCAAATTATTAATGACTATACACAGTCATGAATCCTGATTACTTGAAAACTGTTTTCTATACGTATGAGACTTTTATACAAATTCATAGACATTAACCTTTAACCCTTAAAGAGGCGTTATTAAAATTTAATATTGAAATTAATTATTCCTCTTAACTTTAATTCCCCACTGCAAAAACTTTTCCCGAAGATTTTTTTACAAAATTTTACTCTAGTAATATTATACAGGGAAAACTTCTTTTAGATCTGTTCGTAGACTTTTAATCATTTGTTATCAGGTAAAAAAATACAAAAATAAATAAAATAAAATAAGATTAATTGACAACAAATCAAACAATTTCAGTCAATAAAATTATATTGAAAGTATTTATTACACAATAATCTAATTTACGACAGTAACAAAGATAATAATAGTAAATACAGCTTAAATACAAACTAAAATATCTGAGCTAATAGTTTTAAAATATCAATAATTAAAAACTTCTATCAAACAGTAAATTGTTTCTAATGCATAATGTTAAAATAATAATAATAATAATAATAATAATCAAGAAAATTTCTTGTATTTATGTGATATATTTAATGTAATAATTGATTAAAACTATCGAAAATTTTAGTTTATAATTAAAGCAGACATCGTATGAATAAGAGCTTTTGTATTTAGGCTGGGAACTAATGAAATGACTTTAGTAAAATAACTATTCCTAATAATTAATATTTTGTCTCTAATAACATTCATTGAATAAACTCTATAAAATTTTATAGTAAATGCTTGACAATTGCATACTATTAGATTTAATAATCAAAACTGCTTTGCAACTTTATGTCCCTTTTTGAAGCTTTTAACTGAATATATTAAGTCTACTGAAAAACCCTGGTTACTTAAATTAAAAATCTACATCGGAAATTTATAGTAAATATTTATAGAAGGTTTAAGAGAATAGTCAGTGAAACTTTATTCAAATAATGTTAATTAAATATTTCCGGTGTCAGCTGTTTAATGTAATTCTATTCAATTTTTCAGTAGATCTAATAAAATAGGCATAGCTACCAACTTTTTTAATTTATTCCGGAATGTTGTTAGTCCCACCCTTTTATGTCCACAGCGTAATCTTCATAGAAAAATTTAAATTTATTATAACGATTAAATATGAAGAAAAATTACGATGGAAAAAAAGGGTGGGACTAACAACATTCCGGAATAAATTTTAAAAGTTAGCAGCTATGAGAGTAAGTATAAACATAGTTTAATAATAATTAATTACAAAAAAAGAATTATTTTTAATTATTAATAGTTATTAAAATATTTCCTAGTAATCTTAATCATTTGGCCTTTTTCTTCCCCCTTTTTTTTTTTTTTTTTTTTTAATATATTACATCAGACTGTAGATTAATGTTATAATACAAGTTGTCCGACACTGGTTATACAACTACTGTTAATGCACTGTATAAAAAAGCAATGGCACCCACAAAGAGTGTTGTTTTATTTAAATAGAAAAAAAATGTTTCTTATTAACAGCAGAACAAAGATAATGGTCGAATGCGGAAGGTAGCACAACCAACCTCAAATGAACGCGGAAGGACTACGCGTGTAAAGTTGGCAGTACATTATAATTTTCTAGAAGACTGAATGATGTCTTCAATTGAATCGTTTGTAAAAACTGGAAGATCAATAAACGTCAAAATGTTAATTCATCATGTAATATAAAAGCATTTTAACATATCACAGATGATAAAAATAACCTCCAACTTTTTTTTTTTTCATGGTTTCTGTTAATAATTACCTTTCTGAGGTTGTTTTTTACTAGCCATATTATTATTTTACATACTTGATTTTACATACTTGCCAACTATCTCATTATGAAGCGTAAAATCTTTAGGCACCGCCTTCTTTTTCACACCGGTCACATTTTAGAGTATTTTTACTCTTATTTAATCGTAACAACATTTGGAGAGAATTACTCTAAAAATAAAGTGATGTGAAAAAAGGGAAGTTTTTTTTAAGAGACGTTAACAATTTTACGCTTATTAATGAGATGGTTGGCAAGTATGATTTTATACTGAAACTGAAGGTAAAAACTGATTATGTAATTCTTTTATGCAAATTCTGTGAACGATTGTCTTCAATAATATAAATGTAAAAAGTAATTTCCCAGCTAAAAAAAATCTTTAGAAAAACTTTAATAAAAGAAAAAAAAAAAAAAAAGCTGCAGATAATCTGAAGGTATTTTGGAACAATAAAAAGTTCAAGGGGAAAAAATTATCTGCTACCAAACTGCAGATTTTTTGCTTCTAAACTGCAATTATTCTGGAAATTTTATGATTTTTGTTCCAAATACCTTCAGATCACCTGCAGTTTTTTCTACAGTTTTTTTTTTTTTTTTTTTTTTTTTTTTTTTATGCTGGGTTTCTTTTTTTCTTAATTCTGTTGTATACTGCGTTTTATTATTATTATTATTATTAATTTCCTGGTGATTTGTCATAAATTCAAGTGTAAAAATGTTACTATTCATAAGTACATTTCTAGAAACTCGGTAAGCAGCTGGAATAATTCAATGAAAAGAAGTGACTACATTTGATTTCCAGTGTTTTTTAAAATTAACTTTCATCAGAAAACAAAGTTTTGTGGTTTGTAATCCGCAGTTATTTCATATATAGAAAACGGAATTGGAAATTATTAATTCAGATTCTCAATTAAAAAATTCGCGATTTCACTGTTTTGGTGCAAATTTCATGTCTAAAATGAAGAATTAACCATGTGTATAGAATGGTTTATATGTAGAGCGTCAAAAGGTTAAATATCTCTTTGTACGGCAATAAGAATTCAATTTTTTTACACTGATGTTCAAAAGTTGAGTTACAAATATGAATTACGTGAAATATCGATAACAATCGACCGTTCAGAAAATAACTTCTTCCTGCAAATCATTTTATAAGCCGAGTTCTATCTGAACTAGCACAATCGCCCATAAAAGTAAATCCTGACAATTGGTTTCTTGGAGGAATCTCACATAAGCATAGTTAATTTATTTTTATTTATTTATTTATTTTTTTCTATGCAATTTTTTTTTTTTTAGTTTTATCAATATGTACTCAAGATTAAATAAGAAGACTATTACTCTACAAATATACTGGAGCAAAAAAAAAAAAAAAAGAGATGCCGTTTAATACTATTACAGATGCATAGTTGCCAACATTTTAATTTATTCCGGACTTTTTTCAGCCCTGCAGCTATTTCGCACCACTTTATTTTTAGAGTATTTTTCTCCAATATATAACTACGATTTAATAAGAAAAATGTACTCTTTTAAAAAAAGTGGTATGGAATAAAGGCGGGGCTACAAATTTGCCGGAATAAATTAAAATGTTGGCAACTATGCAGATAAATTAGCATAAGTGGCAGATCTATAAAGTCTGCATATTAATTATAATAATTTATTTGAAATGATTGCCCATTTAAAAATGAAATATTAATATGTTTTTGACACAAAGTTTCTTAAGACCAATAATTATTTAATTTTGTCGTTTTAAAGTTTTTTTTTAGAAAAAAAAGGGGTTAAACTGGAAAAGTTAAATAATTAAAATAAATATTTGTAGGTATGTTAATTCTTCATTCTGTCAGACGTTTCTAATTAATGAAATAAACTTTAATTTTTACTTTAAATTTGCTCTCTTTTTAGCAAAATCTGTTTTTTTTTTTTTTTTTTCTTTTTTTTTTTTTTTTTTTTTTTTTTAAGTTTATCTAAAATCTAAAAACGTTTTTTCGACAATACTTTTATTTATTTATTTTATTATTATTATTATCATTATTATTACAATTATTATTATTTTCATTTCATTTTCCTTTTCTTTTTTTTTTTTTTTTTTCTATTTTGTATCTTAAAATACAATTTTTAAAGTAATTAGTATTCTGAAATTATTCAGCTGCAAGATAAATCCACATGCATTACTAGGCTCAATAACTGGTTACACTCAAAGAGGTTACACTCAAAGACTTGTTGTTATTTAGGCGACAATGCCTAGAATATTATTAATGTGCAAATGTCTTAAATTATTTACTTTGTTTAAAAATTTGTTTCATGCATTTTTGTAATGTACAGTATTCAGTGTAATGTAAATTATGTATGTATATATATATTATCTTAATTTCTTGAGATGTAATTAATTTTTTGATAAATCTTAATGAACTAAAGTGACAGATACAGTAATTTTTAATCTGTTTTAGGGTTATGAATTTTTAAATGAGATTTATAACTTTGAATGTCCATTTTTTTTTTTTTTAAGGCGATATATGATACATTTTATTAAAAGTTCTTTTCATTTCTTCTTTGATTAAATATTATTTTATTTTATTTTATTAAACTGTCATAATATGTTTATTTTTTAACTTTAAAGTTTATGGAGCTGTAAATGCAATGAATGTACTTTATCTACAAGAGAGATTGACTGAATTTAAAATGAATTAAAGCAATATGCTTATGTAAATGCCAAATAAGAATGAATAAGCATGTGATACTCACGCATAAAATAAGTTTGGTTCCATCTTTATTAATGGAAAAGGGGATTTATTATAAGGCTTATGAAGATGGAACACAGATTGGATATATTATATAATTTTGAAACATTTAGACTTGTTTATTTATATTTATTTATTTATTTATTTTTATTTATTTTTATTTATTTTTTTTTTTATAAAAGAAATTGTTCATATTTATAATCCTAACAAATTTATATTAATAATAATAATAATAACAACAACAACAAAAAATAAACAAAAAAACTCATAAAATATACAAAATTTAAAAATAAAAATCTTTTGATGTAAGAAAATATGAAAAAATTAAAGGTGTAAATAAAATAAAATATACTTAATATACTCACCTTTTTTCTCCTGGATTATAGATTTGAAATTCAAAAAGATATATGTCTTACTTTTACCAATCGACATAACCCATATTGAACGTTAACCCATGTAAAGAATTTTTGTTTCATAACGCTTGCACAGTAATATAAATTCGGTGTATAATGTGTTTGGATTATACACTGATATTATATAATTTCATTACAAAATTTCAATTATGTTAGTAAGTGTACATACGTGTTTTATATTTTTTATAAAGCTTTATATAAAAAAAAGTTAACTATTAAATTCATTATTGTTTGATAAAAATGCCTTTCAATGAAAATGCGCTCGCAGAACATATTAAAAATTTTAGTAATACATTTTTGGTGTATGTGTGGAATTTGGTTTATGTTAACTATATGTATTGAATTTGGCTTATATTAACTATATGTATGCATAGCTGCTAATATTTTAATTTATTCCGGAGTACTTTTAGCCCCGCCTTTAATTCGAACCACTTTATTTGTAGAAAAATTTTCTTCAATACATAACTTCGATAAAATAAAAAAAATTGCTTTTAAAAAATAAGTGGTAGAAATTAGAGGCGGGGCTAAAATTACTCCGGAATAAATTAAAATATTGGCAGCTATGTATGTGTGTATACCTTTCTAAAACATTTAACATAGATTAATTACTTGATATATATATATATATATATAACGAATTTAATTCTTTTACATAGTTAAAAATAACAGAACTGGCATTTCATTTTAAAGTTACACTAGAAAAATAATACCCATCACAATTTACTTTAGATAATTGACGAAATACTAACTGCAGCTAAGATATCAAGTATACCTTTGTTCCGCTGATTGTTGTACGTTTTAGTATTGAAAAGTCAGTGCCTTTAATAGAATCTTACAGTTAGAGAACATAAGTAGCAAAAAGTTACATTGAAAGTGTAACAGCAATTGATAGGCATAACCGCAATCGCACTTTTAAAATGCAAAATGTCTCAACATTGTGAAATGCATATATTTGGATACAAAAGGCTATCTGTGTATCACTTAAGTTTTAGGTAATTACAGGCTAGGCAGCGTTCCTATAATTTTACATTTATTATATTATATTGTCACCAGCACCGCCAGTAAGAAATTTTTCGTTAATATATTTTGACTGTTATTGTGTTAAAATGTATTGTTTTAAGGCTGTGCTCACAATCTAACAAAATGAGAATAAAATATTAGGAACGC
This sequence comes from Salticus scenicus, assembly GCA_963930645.1. Taxonomy (NCBI): domain Eukaryota; kingdom Metazoa; phylum Arthropoda; class Arachnida; order Araneae; family Salticidae; genus Salticus; species Salticus scenicus. The sequence continues at coordinate 15,270,357 of OZ005659.1, read as the reverse complement.
TACGCAGCCTGTAATTATAGAACCGTTTTGTTCTATAACAATATTTTTTTATTGGAGGCATCAGATTTTAACAACAAGGAAACTCTTACACTTTGTAGTGTATGTTTAATATTATGAGCATTATAATAATATTTTAAAGCACAGTGCCAAAATAACGTGTAAATTTGTATTATTTTTATTTTTCATGTTCAGACTTGTCTGCAACCTAAGTTCAAAAAAATTTTATTTATGTATAATTAAAAAACTCTTTTAATGTAGCTTACCATACCAACATTCAAATTTAGCTTACTTGCCAGATATAAAAAGCGAATAGATTAATAATATTGTTTTGTAAAGATAGGTTTAACTGAATAATTTTGCATTAATAAAATTCAATTCATTTGTTGACAAATAATTTATCACAGAAAAATATTTAACATTGCTCAACAAAGGAATTTTTGACATTCTTTAAGAAAAACAATTCCAGTCAAAAGAATTGCGCTAAAAATAGTCACAAAACTTAAAAAAAAAAAAAAAAGAAAAAGAAAAAAGAAAGAAAAAGAAAAAGAAAAAAAATGTGTGTGGTCGGGGAATCCCCGTCAGGAACGAAGTTCCTTACTCCTTTTCTCCAATTCCGAATTTGATTTGATGTAGAGATCATGATTGTTTCCTCTCTCTCTATATCTCACTCACTACTCACTATTTTATTGTTTATTTTCGTTTTCGTTTTTTTTTTTCATGCTCACGTAGGATGGAGGGATTGGTTTTACGTCGCACTAGTGCTGCGCAATGGGCAATTGGCGACGGTCTGGGAATCACCCCTAGAGGTGGTCCGGAGACATGCCATCAAATTTTTGATCCTCCACGGAAGGGATATATACTCACGTAGGATTTAAAACATAAACAAATAACAAGTAAGTCTTAATAAAATTTCCACGTGTTTAATATTAAGGTTATACAACCAGCTGTGCACGATGCTTGTCTATTCGAAACATCAACGTTCGACGGGATTTGGCGACGAGAAAGGAATTCTAAAATAAACTAAAATAATGAATATCAGCATACTAGACCATTACTCCGGGCCTCTGCGTTCCTCCTTAGCAACCGTAACTAGGGAGAAAAAGTAAAAAATTCTGGGGTTCTTCTTTCTGGCGAGAGAAATTCGTATGAAGAGAGCTTGACGCTTTTTCCTTAGGTGACGATTTCTGCTAGTTAACTACTACCGCAACCCACATTAAGGAACTTCGTTCCAAAAAAATGGGGGGGGGGGGAGAAGAAGAGAATTGCCCAGAAAGAAACTTTATTATCACTGACAAATATTGTTGTTTGCATTATCTAAGCTTTACATTACTATAATGCATTTCATTTTTCTGCTGCCAGATTGCCACTTTGTTACAGATTTAATTTAGTGCACTAAATTGAGCTTTATTGTCGGGCAAAGCTTCTAACTTTAACATACTGCCATGCATCTGGTTTATTACTGAGGTTAAGAGATGAAAATCTGATTAAAAAGAAGCAGAAGCGTGTTGATATTTTTTTTTTTATAAAAATAGTAACGAATAATTTCTAGTTAGATTCTCAGACATTAAAGTTTATTCGACGTACAAAGTACTTGACAAAATAAAGCAGACAAGAATTCTGACTTCATCAAAATAAATTTTTGATTTTGGCGATTTGCTAAACAAAATCAGTTTTTATTTTTTGTATTAATAGCATATATAAGGCAGTTTAAAATATACTCGATTACGAAGTCTTACATTAAGCAAATGTTTTCATTATTATCATTATTTACAAGTGATATCTAAGACATTTATCTTCCGTTGTCCCATTAACCGATACTGGGATATAGCTTTTTATCTACCACGGATGGAACAATGATGCAGAACTTACATTACTATTAATAAAACAAACTTTTCTTCTTATTAAACCAACAGTTTTTATGGATAAAAGGAGGTAGGTTTTTTCCCCCTTAAATAAATACTGTTATGAGTTATGCATCTCTGGTCTATTAATCAAAATTTAAATAAATATTTGCCTTTCTAGACAACAACTTTTAAAAACTTTATTGAGAAAACATTAAGCTTTAACAGCAGAAAAAATTTGGATTTGAATGGGATGAAAACTTAATCTCGTTTGAATGTTTCAAAAATGATCTAGCATATAACTTTTCTAATATTAAGGCCTCTCGTCCAATGTCAAATTGTGTTTAGGATAGAATTTAAATCATTTTTTCTTTTTCCTTTTTTCATAATTAAGTTTTTCATTTATTTAAATATTCTATCATACTTTTGCTGCATTTTTAATCAAAAATACAAATCGTCGTAATCACTGTACAAACTAGGTGTTAAATTTAAAAGATATCTAATAATTTATATTTTATGTCCGAGCAACTTTAATTTTAGGTAGTTAGATTGCTGGTTTCCTTCTAAAGTTTCTTTTTTTTTTTTCTTTCTTTCTTTCCTTTTTTTTTTTTTTTAAGTTTTTTAATGGAAAATTATATATATATATATATAAAAAAAAAAAAAAAAAAAAAAAAAGTTAAATATTTTGAAATAAAAGAAAATATTTTTAGGTATGTACTTAAATATGTAACATACAGTTATATGTATAGGAAGTATAAATTTAAAAAAAAAAAAAAAAAAAAAAAAACGAGAAAAACAACATTAACAACAATAAAATCTGTGCATAAAGGCAGATAGAAGAGGAAGTGTCGATATATTTTGTTTTTTAATTCCGTAATAGCGTTAGGCCCCGCCTTTTTTTCACACCAGTATATTTGTAGAGTAATGTTCGGCAAGATATACTCACGATGAAGCAGGAAGAACCGTAGCGTCCTAAACTAGATGCCTGTCGCGTGGCAACAGTTGAAGCGGTAGACAGCGCCACCTGGTGCAGATTGCGCGACTTTTTTATTCAACTATCATCAATAATTTTAAGAAGTGACATATGATATATATAATCGACGTTTCTTCGATTCTATTCGCTTTTTAGGTATGTCATATCCCACTTTTAAAAATTTTTGGTGACTGTTGAATAAAAAAGTCGCTTAATCTGTACCAGGTGGCGCTGTCTACCACTTCAACTGTTGCCTAGTTTCCGAGCTACGTGACAGGCATATAGTTTAGGAGGCTATGGAAAAACATTACTGTACGAATGTACTAATGTGAAAAAAAAGGTGGAGACTAAGACTATTGCGGAATAAATAAGAATAACTGACAGGTCTAAGTTCACGGTGTTGCCATGTAAAGAATTTTAAGTGCATGGGAAAAAATAAATTATAAAAATATACTATTCCATTACTGTTCACGATATTCTGCATTAAATAATACTTGCTTATACAGCCAAAAATAGCACTATAATTTAACACTAAATTGTTAATTTTGCGAAATGAACATTTATATATAATAACAGCTAACATCAAAATTCTGTATTAGTCAAGGTTAACGCTCCAATCTTCATTTTCCAGATGCCGGATTCGAATCCCAGCCCAGGCGTGAATGTTCATAATAGTTTGAAATCCACTTAAACCCGTAGATCTCAGTCTAATAGCCCTTAATGTGGAAAAAAATCGACCGCAGAGCGACATTCCAAACCCTAATCCTCATTATTAACCAATAAACAATACTATATAAAAAAAAAAGTCATCATAATGGAATATTAGACTACCGTATCATAATCAATATATATATTTTTTTTTTATCAGTCTTATTTTAGTACAATATTATTTACGTTTAAATAATTGGAATAAGCATTTTCAAATATCAAATATTGAATATTCTAATTCAGCTTAAAATCAAAATTTAATTTTCATGTGTTTTGTATGAATTTTAGAGTATTATATGCAACAACATCACCTATAAAGAGAATTCTTGCTAACATCGATTACACTTGACGATAATTGAACTATTATTATAGAAAGAGGATTTAATGAAAGAAACAATTTTGTATCTCTTTATGAAATATATAAATATTAATAAATGTTAAATTTCACACTATTTTTTATTAGATGAATATGATAATAATTCAACCTTTTTCTACTAAAAGCTAGATGGAAGAAAAATTATCTATCTGACACCGCACATGCTCACTGATTCGGCCTTCTTTTTACTTGGCAGATTTCTGGCGACAATTTCACCGAAACGCGCAATAACCCTCACAGGAGTTTTTCCTCCAATTTTTGCTTGCTTTGCTTTTTACTAGCAGCGCCATTTTTAAATTCCACTGAAGTTCGAAGTGCTTTTTTTTCAAGGTTTTTACTTATGAAGATTTATTATAAACTTATACTTTGTAAAATGTATAACATTAGTAACCTCTAATAAAAAAAATCTGAATTTGCTAAGAATTTCATGACTGATTTAACAATTTCCAATAATGATTATAAAAATTACTATATAGTATCATTACATTTGTATATTTATTAATAGAATTCTTATCAAATCATTATAGTATTATGTATTTTAAAATATTTTTTGCTTATTTAGATATTTAATTCTTTCGGAGGAAATAATTCAATAGCATTTTGAAATACTTTTCATTAAATTTAACATCCATTAACATCGCTACGTAAATCAAATTGATATTTTGATGCAATACGATTATAACTTGCGAACTGACGGACTGAATAATTTGTAAAGAAACATGCTCTTTCCTAATAAATAAAACTCGCCAAAAAAGCAATTAATGGCGAAATAAAGTGACGCTAAGGAAGTTTTCTACGCATGCACGACGGGAGCTTTTTTTCATCTAGGAGGCAATCCTTTTTCTGAATACAATTGAGGAAAATTGTTGAGTTAACTGAATTTTAATTTTTTTCTTGTTACTTGAAATCACAAGCTGTTGTTATTCTAATTATATAAATGATTTAATGACTGAAATCTGATTCAAATATGTTTACTAAAATTACACATTTTCTATAAATTTTTCAAATTTTCTCGATAAAATAAATAATTCGATACAAACTGCACACAGATATATCTGAGTCACAGAATTTTATAATTCGTTTATAAATTTATGCTTTCAAAATTTGTAAATTGTAGTTGCCGCAGACATACATGAGATTTTTGTTACGAGCAACATATTGCACAACGTCATCTCTTCAGAATTCTAATAATAATTTTATTATCATCAAATTAATTTAGTCTGTCGAACATAAATTTATGATTTTATCATTCATCACACTGAGTCGTTGCAGATATAAATGTAATTTTATATATAATGAAGTGATATATTGTTATTCCTTCAGAAAAATTCTAGTAATAATTTAGAGTAATCAAATATTGTGCAAAATACATCGCAATAATTGACACAACAAACTTGAAATTCGATTTCGAAGTCAATGGTATAACTTGTATGAACGCAATAATTGTAAAGTTTGAAAATATGTGAAGTATAATGATGTAAAATTTTGAAGCATGAAAAAACACTTTGAAATTTTTATTTCAAAATTTAAACGTTTAGTAATTTTATATCTTGAATTCTAACCCGAAACAATTTCTTTTAAAGCGATATAAAACTAACTTGCTTTTTATCTCTTCTGAAACTACTGTAAATATTTATACATTTCAATCTCAAGCGAAAAAGTTCTATTCAATATAGAGAATTAAATTCTTTTAAAATGTTCAGTTAATCTTATCTTCATAATTCTATTTGGTCTCATGTTTCCAATTAATGATCTGATTTGTACATCAAATGTGGTGAAAAATAGCACATGTATCCATCCAATTAAAAATGTTGTTAACAAAACATGTCTGTAAAGCATTGATTAACTTGTTGAAACTTTGTACAAACGATCTATTTGTCATCTATTTGCCATATTTTAATGGTCATTGTACTTATTGTAAAATTTAAGAAAGCTTTAATGTATTTAAGATGTTTTCTAGCTGCCATTTGTGTAACATTTGCACTAGTAACAATAAAATGTTGCTGGAAAATAGTATTTTACTATTCTTTTTTGCCTTCATATAATCTTTAATATTGTACTCTATTTCCTTTAGGCTGTCGTGTTAAGGCCACGCTCTGATGAACTATGATTTCACTTCTCCCGTCCGTTGCTAGGTTACTGAAGAAACAACGACATTTCACTGGATGGAATTGAGCACGTGATCTCCTCCGTGGCCTTGAACTGACTCTGCTAGGGAAAAGGACTAATAGTACTAGAGGCCTATTTAACCCTTTCAGGGGCGATGGTTGCATAGTGCGACCACAAATTTCAATTTAAAATTGCAAAAACTGTCCGAGGAAATTTTTTATAAAACATTTCTTTAATAACTTCATTTATTTCTTGTCTTTTAATATTGTCGGTGATTTCTGGTGGCTGTTGGTTTTAAACGAAGAAAATTTGTTTTCCCTTGAAAGGGTTAAACCGTTAACGACCCACTTAATTTAAAGCATCAAAATAAGTAAAATTCTTTTAAATTATGTTTAAGCATAGCAGCCAACTTGTACGTTTCTTTGCTACCGGAAATTTTTAATAGACATTTTTAGTAATCTTTTTCGCAGTTTTCTGTGATTAAACATGATGATTATTTTTTTTACAAATAATTGTGTTAAAAACCCGTCCAAGTTGGCCCAATGTTTATGACATCAATATTAAACTAACCTACAGAAAGCCAGTCAGAGCTGTTTTTTTGGTGTAGGAATACATCAACACTTGACAGTAAAGTGTAAAACAAGATTGGAAAGCGATTTGTTTACCTATGCATAGCCTCCTAAACTAGATGCCTTCCGAGTGGCTTGGAAACTCAGCAACAGTTCAAGCGGTAGATAGCGCCACCTGGTACAGATTGCGCGACTTTTTTTATTCAACAGCTACCAATAATTTTTAAAAGTGGAATTTGATATATATGAAAGGCGAATAGAATCGAAGAAACGTCGATTATATATATCATATATCACTTCTTAAAATTATTGGTGACAGTTGAATAAAAAAGTCGCGCTATCTGTACCAGATGGCGCTGTCTACCGCTTGAACTGTTGCCAAGTTTCCGAGCCACGTGAAGGCATCTAGTTTAGGAGGCTATGGAAGTAAAATAAAACTGTTCTATACGTAGGACACTGAGTGCTTACGGGTTAAATTAGTCACCGTTGTTAAAAGTTTGCAGAGAAAAGTGCACAGAAAGAAAACGGCTTTTTACATTTCAACGAAAAACTGAATTAAGGAACTTTTGTATCTAGAAATCGAAATGATAAGTTATCGTGGACAAAAAAAAAAAAAATAGTTTTCTTCTTCAATGGGAAAAGCATTGAAGAAAGTAAACGACTTTATTTTAATGTGAACCGAGAGTGCTCTGAAAGATTAGAGATAAATCTGGTAGTTTGTCAACTCTTAAGCAATTATATGAGTTTTGAAGGCTAAAAAAACATCTTTTCTGTCTTTTTTTTAATATAATAAAAAAAAAAATTTATTCAAAAATAAGAGTATATAAAAGAACAACACGTAAACATTTTTTTAAAAATATATTTTCATTAAAAATTTTGGAAAATTCAATCGATAAGTCAAAAAAGGTGGTGGATGTGATTTCTTAAAAAACTAATGCACCGATTTTTATGAGATTTTGCACACTTCTTCCCAAAAGAATCGACTAGCATTTCAGCAAAGGACTTTCGCATTTTTTTCGATTACAACTACATACTTGTCAACTTAACCCGGAAGATTGTTAGTCCCGCCCCTTTCCGCCTATTTTTTCACACCAGTATTTTTTTAGAGTACTTTCCTTCTTATTTAATCGTAAATATATTTGAAGAGAATTACTCTAAAAATTAAGTGGTGTACAAAAAGGGGCGGGAACTAACAATCTTCCGGGTTAGATTGGCAAGTATGCAACTAATATTACAAGGTTAAACGTGAGGTAAAAATGTATCGAAAATTATGCTGTTTTTCCATATAACTCTACCAAAAGTTCAAATTTCAAATTTTTTAAGACATTCAATCAAGCACTATACTCAATTCGATTTTAAATAAGTGTATTAAATTTCAATAAGATCGGTGCATCAGTTTTTGAGAAATCGAGTCAACCGCTTTTCTGAAGAGTCTCCGGAAACCAGGTTGAATTTTCAAAATTATATAAAATAATGTTTAAATATTGCTCTTTTACATAGCCTCCTTAACCAGATGCCTGTCGCGTAGCTCGGAAACTAGGCAACAGTTGAAGCGGTAGACAGCGCCCCCTGGTACAGATTGCGCGACTTTTTTATTCAACAGCCACCAAAAAGTTTTAAAAGTGGGACATGATATACATAAAAGGCGTATAGAATCGAAGAAACGTCGATTATATATATATATCATGTATCACTTCTTTAAATTATTGGTGACAGTTGAATAATAATGTCCCATAATCTGTACTAGGTGGCGCTGTCTACCGTTTGAACTGTTGCCTAGTTTCCGAGCTACGCGACAGGCATCTAGTTAAGGAGGCTATGCTCTTTTATATGCTCAAAATTTAAAATAAAAATTTTTATTAAATTTATTATATTACATTTTTTTTTTTTTTTTTTTGAGAAAATATGCTTTTTTTTTTAGCTTTCGAAACCCATGTAAACCCTTAAAAAAGTAGAATTAACCGGTAACTTACTCTTTATAAGACAGAGAAAAAAAAAAAACTACTAAAAGTTGACAGCTAGAAAAATTCGGGTGAAAATAAGGGATTAAGAGATTTTGTTCATAAAAATTGGCCTGGTAGATTTTCATCCATGGAGAAATCAGTTTTCATTTGTAATTCGCTATTTGAACAGGGGAAAAGTAACAATTAAACTGCTTTGACCATTTAGATGAAACGTTTGAAGACTCTTTTATGAAAAGTAAAAATATGCGCGTTTCTTAATGTAAAAAACAGTAAGCTTCTGTCACGAAATAAAATCTGTCAAAGACAGATTATCAGAGCTGCCAACCTAATCCGGCAATTTGCTAGTACCGCCCCTTTTTCTACACCGTTTAATTTTTAGAGTAATTCTCTTCAAATAAATTTGCGATGAATTCAGAAAACAAATACTTTAAAAATTAAGTGGTGTAGAAAAGGGGGCGGTACTAACGATTTGCCGGATTAGGTTGGCAGCTCTGGATTATAATAGCATTATACACATTATACTTTAAGCACCGATAGCACGTCTATATACCCAGGTAAGAATTTACAATAAATAAATTAGGGTAACAAATTTCATATAATAAGCAGAATACAAAACTCTTCTGAGATTTAAAATACTATCATAAATATTGTATTGAATTTGACAAGAAATCCCTCAAAGAAGTTGTTATCAAAGTTAAAAGCGTCAAAAATAAAAACACACTGCAGTTGCATTAGCGATAAGCATATCGTCATGAGAACAGAACAATACAATTTAAGTTTTGTATATGTTTAATATCAAGTCCCTTTTTTATATTCTAACAAGATTGCAAAATCATGCGACACGCATTGATTATTAACACTTTCCAAATGCACGTAATTGTTGTATTGTATGACTTCCAATACTCTTTGCCTATGTAATCACACAACGGACAGACAGTAAATCTGAAAGGCATACAGATAGACTAATTGAATTCCTAATCATTCTTAAACATTGTTAGAAAATGTTAAAAATGCTCAACGCTAAAGAAAGCGTTGCCCTTATATTCTAATTGCAGTCCATAATGCATCTGAATATTTTAGTGTAGCCCTGTAAATCTGAAGGATAATAAAATCATATTCTATACAAAATATTATTTTAGCATATAAAAAACCAATGTCAATTTCTTTAAATGTAATTTATAGAAATGTCTTCCCTAAAATGCAATACATTGACATATTTTTGGGTGTCCCTGTACTCAAACTAGATGCACAGGACCTATTAATATCATTTAAAATAGAGAACATTCCATAGTGAATTTGAATAGCATATATAATTTTGTAAAAATTCTGAAAATATTTACGGACGCTGGGGCGGGCAGATGGACAGAGAGACAGTTAGACAGATAGATACTTAAATTGAAGTCATATTCCCACATAAAAAAAGTTAAAATGTGTTATATCGCTTATTGTAACCGAAAATGCAATTTCAGCAAATTTGCAATAAAAAACTTCAATGTAACAGAATATTTTTGGGTGGCCCTGTAAATCTAATGCTAATCATGCTACATTCTGTAGAAAGCATTCCTTTGTGCATATGAATAACATATTTCAATTTTATTAAGATTTGTTAGAAATACAGTTATTAAAATTTGGTTTATAGACATACCTCTCATAGAACGGATGCTTTGGAATACTTTTGGGTGTCCCTGTACACAAACCAGTGGTGGTATTTACTCCATTTTCTATAGCAAATATCTGATAGTGAACTTGAACAATATATTTCAATTTCATTGGAATTTGTGTAATATTATGGAATTAAATTATAATTTATAAAAATACCTCTCATAGAACACAATGCTTTGGAATACTTTTGGGTGTCCCTGTACACAAGCCAGTAGAGATAATCACTCCATTTTCAATAGGGAACAACCGATAGTGAACTTGAATATCATATATCAGTTTCAGAAAACTCCATGAATATTTACGTGAGCTAGAGCACGGATAAACAGACAGACGGACATACAGACAAACAGAAGTCATTAACACTTTTCAACCTTATTGGAAAGTGTTAAAAACATATAGAAAATTATAAAAACGATTAATTTAAACGAAAATGCAATTCCAAGAAATTTCTAATTATATCCCTTAATGTAGCTGTATATTTTTTTGTGGCCCTGTAAATCTAATGCTAATTATACTGTATTCTATGAAAAGCAATCTTTTGTGCATATGAATAATATATTTTAATTTCATTAAGATTTGTGCAAAGTAAAGTTCTTCAAATTTGGTTTATAGAAATACTTCTCATAGAACACGATGCTTAGGAATACTTTCGGGTGACCCTGTATACAAACCAGTGATGGTATTTACTCCATTTTCAATGTGAAACATCCGATAATGGACTTGAATAACATATTCCAATTTCATTAAGATTTGTGTAAAGTAACGGTATTAAAATATGGTTTATAAAAATGCCTCTCATAGGACACAATGCTTTGGAAAACTTTCGGATGTCCCTGTACACAAACCAGTAAAGGTGCTCACTCCATTTTCAATAGGGAACATCCGATAGCGAACTTGAATAACATATATCAGTTTCAAGAAATTCGATAAATATTTACGGGAGTTAGAGCGCGGACAGACAGACAGACAGACAAACCGAATTCATAAACACTTTCAACCTTGTTGGAAAGTGTTAAAAAGGAGTTGCGTGGAATTTAGGCAAAGTATTAGAACCCACCATAATTTTAAAAAACTTTTTTTTTCTCTTTCTCTTACCAATAAGGTAGAGAAAGTGTTGTTTTGGAGTCAAATTTTCGGAAGTGAGTTGTTATATTTGCACGTTTTGAGGTCCCCTGAATCCAAAAATCATGTTTTTAGCAGTTGATCTGTGTGTGTGCGTGTGTCTGTCTGTTATCATCATATCTCAAGAACAAATAGCAGCAGAAAGTCCAAACTTGGTATTCTAAATGTCTATCATATAGGGATGCTACACTAAGCTTTTCATTGAGATGAAGCAATTGGTTCGTGTACAGGGACACTCAAGATTATTCAAATACATTACGTCTATGGGAGAAATTGCAGGTAAGTAGAGTTTAACATCTATAGACTGCACTAAACCAAATGAAATGACTATATATTTTTTTTATTCGTAAAAACATGCCTCGTGTAGAATATGGCATGGAAATCATTCATTGTTCAGGGCTACACAGAAGAACTAGATTATAGTGCGACAATAGCTGAAAATTGATGGAAGTGTGTTTCAGGTTGTGCCGTATATTATTACTATATGATTATATTTATGTGCACTGTGTGGTTTGTACATAATCTTCAAAGGATATACAGGGCTGCAAATATTTAAGCGATAACATTCTTTTTTACTTTCTTCTATATTCAATAGAAGAAAGTATTGGATTCGTAAAAATTTTCGACTTCGAGTTTTTGATGGATTTACACGTTTTGAGAGTTGTAGAACACGATTTGACCATTTATAAAAAATTAGAAAATGTCTGTCTGTGTGTGTGTGTGTGACAAAATTTTGTGGCAACTGTATCTCAGGAACTACTGCACAGAATTTCATACAAATTTGTGTGTAGTTACCCCTTAACATAAATTAGTGCCTGTCAACTTTTTGTAAAAATTGTCTTACAGGTTGCGTTGCCATCCCGCTTTTTCTAAATTTTTAACATGGTGGTATAGGACAAAATTTTGTATAAATGTGCATAAAGAGAATTATTGTTTATAATAATTATGAAATTTAAAAGAATTATTAGTAATAGGGACAGTCAACTGGGATAAAAAAAATGTGTATGTAGGAGACTGGCCTGTAAATTTTCATGATTGGTATCTTTCAAAAGAGCTCGCCAATACCTTTAAAACGAATGGTTGAACTATCGATCTGCGATAATTTAAAATAAAGTTATCGATTTTGTTCAGTTTTAACAATAAATAAATAAATAAATATATATATATATATATATATATATATATATATATTCTTATGTGATATTGAAAATAAAATTGACTTATATATATAGTGTTATACTACTTCTCTAATATGGAAATCGTCTGCAATATCATGGAAGATAATTTTTTTAACCCGTTAGTAGTCGCTAGTTGGTCGATTTGCCGCCCATCCTTCAGTGTTGCAAGGTTTTTTTATTCAATAGCCACCAAAAATTTTTAGAAGTGGCATTTGATATACACATATTTGCCAACCATCTCATTATGAATCGTAACATTTTTAGTAACCGCCTTTTTCTTCACACCAGTCTGTTTTCAGTGTAATTTTTTTCTTATTTAATCGTAACTGCATATGGAGAAATTTGCTCGAAAAATAAAGTGGTGTAGAAAAGGGGGCGTTTTTTAAAAGGGCGTAAACAATGTTACGATTAATTATGAGATGGTTGGCAAGTATGATATACATAATAGGGTTGCTACAGCACCTGGAAAACAGGGAAAACCTGGAAAACTCAGGGAATTTGAAAATCTATTAAAAAACAGGGAAAACTCAGGGAATTTTCAAATTTATTGCAAAAACAGGGAAAATTCAGGGAATTTTGCAATTTTTTGGTAAAACATTGGAAAAAAAATTCACAATCAAATGTTTTTAAAACTTTTAGTGTTTTATAATGAATCAATTACGGTTTTTTTCCCAACTATAGTAAGTTAATAAAATTAATATACCCTAAATATGTTCAATTGACTTGTAAACATGTTAGATTCTAATGCTGCATGATTGCGTGCCATCTATTTTACTTCCAAAAGGGACAGGGAAAACTCAGGGAATTTTTTTTCCTGATTTGTGTAGCAACCCACGAATAAAATCGAAGAAACGTCGATCACATCACTTCTTAAAATTATTGGTGACAGTTAAATAAAAAGTACGCAATCTGTAATAGGTGGCGCTGTCTATACCGACTACTAACGGGTTAAATAATAGTGAATTTGTACAGGAAAATATAGAAGAAAGTCATGTGGTGGTCATAACATACTAGCTATTGTTAGTGGAAGTGCTTTATTATAATATTTTACCCCAGGAAAGCTGTTCAGGAATGGAAATGAATTCCTCATAGACATATGATAAATAATGTATGTTTTTAAGCTAAATATTCATCGTTTGTTTTTTGTGTATTTACACGTTTTGAAGCTTCCTTATTACCAAAATCATAAGTTTGTTGCTGGAAAAGTTTGATCAAGACTGATAAGTTTCAAAGAATGTTACGTGTGAAAGTTGTCTGAATATTTTTAAGTGAACTTTTAATTTTAATTACAGATTTGAATTCTATATAAATATAGGTGCAGTAATGAAACGGGGGGTTGAGGGGGGTGGTAGCCCCCCTCACACAGAACTAATTATTATATAAAACTCTTCTGAAGCCTAATTTGAATTGTTTTAACATAGGTTTATATAACAGTACTCCTTATGTTACCTTTAATCTCCAACCTGGTATTAAATTTCAGGGTAAGAGAAAGTCGTGTGAAAATCGTGGCACACCAGATTATTTTGAAATATTTTAATTATTGAGAAACCTATGACAAAATAAGACAAAAATAACTTTTCAGAAATAGTTGTATGAAAAGATAAACAAGGTTAGCAACTCTATATTTTGTTCTTATATAGATTCTGATGGAATTTTATAGATCCCGTTATTTTTTAGAATAAATCGCATATATTTTCATGAAAATGTCTTTCGTTTCATTTTGGGGTTTTTCTGCAGTCAAAACAAAAAATTAAAAAGAGAGAGTTTGTGTATATGTGACTATTTCTTTTCGGTCTTGTCGGAGACTACAAAAAGTTTGTATTTTAATTGTCGTAATATAGTTACAATAATTTATTTATAAAATAATTATTTATGCGCTGCCTTATGGTCCATGGGTAAATAATCATTAAATATCAGTATTTCTGTATTCAACACAGTTTAAAAGAATAAAGGTAAGATCGCTTACTTTATGATAATTTCTAGCATCCGTTTCTCAGAAACCTGAATAAAGCACCTTAAAGCTAAATAAGCTGTCACCATCGTCCTTTGTGCATATCTGATTCTAAATTTTCTTATACATTGTATGTTTCTTCTTAAGATGGTTCATAAATGAATTCTTGGCAATTTGTTTGCTTCAAGATGGCACTGCTACAGGTCTTGTAAAAGAAATTTAACAGAATTTAATTCCCACCCCTTCTGGAATACGTCATTTTAAACTTATCTAAAAGCTAATTGACACTTTCAAGAATTCTAAAGAGTTCAATGCAAGAAATCTATATTTGACGATAAATTTTTGTTTGGGGCAGAAAAAAAAAAAAAAAACATTGGATGTTTTGTTTTAAGAATTCAATATTTGAAATGAATATTTTTCGACTACATTTCATGAAACCATGGAAGCATCTGCGCAAGTGCTAACTCAACGAGTTCAATGTTAAAATAGGGGTGACAGTCATCTGACTCAGAGAAAAGGAGCAATAACACAGAGCGTGGAATTACTGGATGTTTTCCTAATTTCAAACTGTCGGTCAAGCTGGCATCCCTCCAACATTTTGGACGCGTCCTCCTGCTCGTTTTAGGATATGTGGCTGCACTGTAGTAAAATGTCTATGTATAAATGGAATATTAGTTGTTTTCTTCTTTCAAAAGTTATCGATATTTACAAGAATCAAAAAAAGGAAAAAAATCATTTGTATCTAATGCGAATATGATGCATATAAAGATTAAAATGAACTTGATAATATACATATATGTAGTCTCCAGTCGATTGTGGGCGTTTAAGAACAATAAAAATACTAATTCGATTAATTACTAATTACTTAAAATTTAATAAAGAAAGTTAAGCTTTTGTACAAATATTTACAGGAATGCTAATGAGCATTAAAATTGCTTATCCAAAGTGAGTTTAACAGTTCGTCAAATCGTTCATAATTCGTAGCACAATTAAATTGCCTAGTGCTTCACCAAGTACATCGAACATGAAAACCAAAGTTATTAAAAAACAAGCAGTACAGCCATCTAGTCTGTATGCCTCGTCAAAACTCTCCGTCGAAACTGAATTTCTATCCTCCAACGCTCTTAGCAGCGGCGTGTTCAGGAAGTGGCGTCACTCACGTTATAAGCACTCATTTCCTTTAATATTCTGATACTCCGTCGATGATCAAATGGCCAGGATTCTGGGTACGGGAAACAGAAACCAAACTACGTAGCTTTGGATTCAGCAGTTGCGGGAAAGAAAGGTTAGGGGGAAAGAAAGGCTTGTCACTCCACTACATATATATATATTCATTATTGCTTTAGTATGAATAGTTACTTATATATTTATGGGACTTGAACGAGTCTATTGAACTTGATAATGTATATATTCATTATTGCTTTAGTATGAACAGTTACTTATATATTTATGAGTCTACCAAGCCTACTGAAATAAAGTTTTGAAGTTCCACCGTCTTAGATAACGAATTTTAGATTCAGATATCCGTCTTTTTAGTTCGGTACTGTAATGGCTTTCCTCGAATAAGGGTGAGGAATAAAATATGTCCGAAGCCATCTAAACTAAACTAAAATAAATCTAACACGAAACATTTTCGAAATGGCTTTAATAACTAAGCTTTGCGTGATGCTATGCTTCATAATGCTGACATTTGATAATATATATATATATATATATATTCCTTTTCTTTTCTCTTTTTTTTTTTTTTTTTTTTTTTTTTTGTTGTTTAATTTAAATTTGGTCCCATTCTTTTCTCTACTTCTCCTCTATTTACAACGTTTATAAAAGGTGTGTGTGGGGGACAGGGTTTAACCTGGCAAAAAAAATTACTTTAGCATTTTAGAGAAAATAGGCAAGCACTATTTTAGCTTTTTCGAAAGTTAATTCTTTGGATACCATTGATTTCTTTTACTTAGCTTTGTTATCCTCAGTTTTATTTTCTATTCTTTTGTTCATTGATGATTTTAACCAAGCATCCATATTTGTGACTTTAAAAATATGAATCAGGGAAACTATGTTTTGATTTTAACAATTGAAAAAGAGGTACTCATATCATATGTGTAAAATGAAAAAGCAATTGAAAAATTAAGTAAAGTGTAGTGGTAGATAATCGTGAAATACTAGTACTAAGAATGCTTCTATGAATCAAATTCTGAATTCTGACATACTTTTAAATATTTTTGCATTTAAATTCAATCATTAAAAATTAAAAATAAATCCAAATTACTACATAAATAATCATTCCCAAAAATTTCAGTCCTTTCGTAGTTTTTGCCTGCAAATATTACAAAAAAAAAAAAAAAATCCGAGTTATTATATAAAGATATTTTATACAGTTTTCCAGTTTTAGCTTTTTAGCGAAATTCTGACCAACATGATACCTTTTATCAAAATGCTAAAAAAAACTAATAGCAGTTTAAACCCTGGTGGGGGGGGGATCGGGGGGG
This sequence comes from Salticus scenicus, assembly GCA_963930645.1. NCBI lineage: Eukaryota > Metazoa > Arthropoda > Arachnida > Araneae > Salticidae > Salticus > Salticus scenicus. Next base: position 15,253,418 of record OZ005659.1, on the reverse strand, counting down.
GGAGTAACTGAATATTGAAAATTTTCATTACTTGATGTTCATATGCTATATTCACCACATTCCACGATTTACCAGAAAGACCCATAAATTCGAAGATACAGGGTGATCAATTTAAAAGAGAGTGTTTTTTGTGTTACCTACTTTTATAATGTATGCAGTAAGACATTTAACAGCAGAACTTGTTAAATAAATGTCAATATTTGATGTGCGGATATCATTTGTTTTACGTTTCAAAAGATAAACTGACTCATTAAAAATTTAATTTGCATGAAAATCTCTACCAGTTTTTAATACGTTGATTTTTTAATCCAGCTCATATGATTTAAGTAAATCATTTGTATTTTTCGATATTTTAATTTTTTTTTTTTTTTAACATTTGAAATCGTAGAAGAAAGAGATGTTGTAAATATAATTTTTTATTCGAAATTAAATATATATATAATGAAACAAATAATATAAATTTCGTGTATCTAAAGTATTACTAATGTTGCTAATAACAAGATTTTGGTTTAGACTGAATTTACAATGAACTTAAATAATGCATTTTTATTAAAAAGTTTTAAAACTTTTAGATTTGTAATGTTGCAATGTAATTTATAAATTTAAGTTGTTAAAATGAATCAATTCTAATAGCTACATGAAAAATTTATTTTTGCATTTACGATTGAGATAGATAACACTAAAGCATTTTAAAAACTGCCGTCAGGTTAGAATTATTGAAAAAATACTTCCAGTTTATGTAGTGCCGTATATGATCCCAAGTTGCACTCTCTACTTAGCCGTTAGAAGTTTTTCGAAAATAGTCTCTATTTGTATTTTCTGTATTTATCTCCCCCCCCCCCCCTCCCATTCAATTATAGTATTGAATACGGACTTGAAAATAGAAAGAAAGGCTAAGTTTTGAGCCAGGAATGTTTTCATGATTCACAAATGTCTGTTTTTATTTATTTATTTATTTATTTATTTATTTTTTATGAATATATTTTTTGTTTTACGTTGCAGTTTAGAAAATAAAAATTTAAACACCCCGCCTTTCGAAATACCTCATAAGAGACTGGTTCAGTATGTATGCAAGAATTATATAAAGAAACAGTACACTTTTCATTTAGACGTTTATACAAATATCTTGATTTTAGGAGAATTCTACTTGAATTCTCTAAAGGTGGGTAATTATTACTTAAAACACTGCGCTATCTCTCCTACCAAAATGGGAGAGTTTGAACTTTTGCTGTTTAGGAGAGATTGCGCATTTAAAATTCTACATTAACAAAAATTTCGCAGCTCATTGGTGATAACAAGACAATGATGATGAGTTTGCTCAATGCCTGGGACTGTATCAAAACCTAACTTCCATAAGTCATTGGACTAGTTCAAACCATTCGAGACGATGAACCACCTTTATGGAGACTATCCAAAGAATCTGAAATTGAACATTATTCAGGAGTGGCACAATCGACAAAAGCCACACCTCTGATGGGATTTACCTCTAGAATGCTGTTAGCCTATGAGAAATTTATCACAATGGATTTAAATTTTATTATTTAATTTATATATCTATTTATTTTTGCAATACTTTCAGGTATGATGCCCACGTTTTGTGCAGCGGTCGGCTGCTTAAACAGAAAAGATAAAACTAAATGCAAGCAAAAAATATCAGCCTACTCAATCTTCTTTTTAAGGAATGTAATCGTCTAAATTCCAATAAAATAAAATAAACAAAATAAACGTAAAGGATTTTAAAGCGTAAAGGATTTTAAAACGTAAAGGATTTTTTGGCGAAAGATTCTGGGGAAAATTTTTTTAATAAATAGTAAATGGCTTATTCTGCGCTTAAAAATTGACGGGACTATCCAAATATCATGGTGCGCACGGTGTGCAAACTTTTTTTTTTTTTTCACGGAAATGCCCATTCGAGACGGTCTTTAACAGGTTCGTTTGTAGCAGGTGGTTGCACAATAACTTCACTTGTGCAGTCACAAAAAAAAAAAAAAAAAAAAAAAAAAAAACGCCACCACCCCCCTCCACACCTAATTTCACCGTAAATTATCGTAGAAACATGCGGCTGGTACCTATCGATCTGTAAAAACGTCTAGATTTTAATGGTATAGTTAGATTTTGCTTAAGGTGTCATCTACATATTAAAACTGGCATAAACTTTGACAATGACATCCCCTACTTTTGACTTCATATTCAGATTTCTGAGATCAAGGCGGTTCGTAAAACATACCTATTTATATACTTTAAATCAATTATAAATAGCGTTACACATGAAAATGTGTTAGAGGTATGTCTATACATTTAGAAAAAATAAATCTTGATCTACAACAAAATAGACATTATTTATTAAGTTTCACACCGGAAAAAAAAAGCACAGAAATGTTAATTATAAAATAAAAAAGAGTTGTCAAATCGAAGAACTCTCTGTGTTAGCTTATGAATTAGAAGTTTTTTATTGGTTTATATTTATTAAACATCGAATAGTTAAATACATCAATTCATACGAAAAAAATTAAATAGCTTGAGTCATATGAAACCTAGAATGTTGAATTACAAAAATCTAGATACCAAGATAAAAGAATAATAGCATAGCTGCCAATATTTTAATTTATTCTGGAGTACTTTTAGCCCCGCCTTTATTTCGCACCACTTTATTTATAGAAAAATTTTCTTCAATTTTTAACTTCGATAAAATAAGAAAAAATTACTTTAAAAAAATAAGTGGTACGAATTAGAGGCGGGGCTAAAATTACTCCGGAATAAATTAAAATATTGGCAGCTATGTAATAGTAATAATGATAATAATATTAATACCGGTTAAAAAAAAGTGTTTAATAATTAAAAAAAAGAATTATATACTTCTGTTGTGTGTATTTTTATTTTATACAGTAAGAACCGTATGACAGGGTTACTATAAAGTTTTACATTTAATTTTAGGCGTACAAACCAACAATAGATAATATACATAAAAAAAGATAACAAGATTTAAGCTAAAATCTGAGAAGGATATTTAGCACTTTCGCGACCGCTGACGAAGATCCACGTCATTGGAAATCTGAAACTCCTCCAGTGGGCGTTTCTTTCACAATTTATGTGTTACTATATTTCTTAAGAATATTCCTTATATTCATATTTATATAAACAAAATAGTATGAATACAAATACTTTCAGTAGAAAGATTATAATAATTATGTATATTCATTGGTAAAATAAATATGGATATAGAAAACCTCGTTCTGACATAATGTAGTTTGAATGAATAACGCCCACAGGCGGAACAGACTATCTAAAAGACAAAAACATGAAGTCGCGAAAGTGTTTAATATTCAATAAAAAAAAAAGATACTGTTCAAAATCATTTCTATTTTAAGTAATACGTGATACACGTCTTTATACGTGACACAAAATTAAAACTTGGATGTCACGTATAAACTTAGCATTAAAAGTAATAACGCATATTAATTTGTTTTAAATTCCTTTTCCGTAATAAATCTGACGCCAGTTTTACGCCGTGATTAGAATAATCGAAAATAAATAATATTGCGCTTTGTTTCAATAATAAATTTTAAAAACTTAAAAAAAAAAAAAAAAAAAAAAAAAAAAACTATTTTCCACTATATTATTTAGTATTTTAAAAACACTTAATAAAATTTAAATATTTTACAGGCTGTTCGCACATTTTTTAGACGATTTTATTGCGCAGTAAGAAAAAATCGTTTGCATGGAGAATTTTATTTTCACAACAGTTATATTTTTGGAAGTTTTATTTATCTTCTGATATTTATAATTTTTGTTTAGATGCAAAAATGCGCTTTTAAAATGGCAGTGGATGGAAGGATAGGTTTCCACTCTTTCCAAAGATAGTTTTTAGTGAAATCTTTATGAAAAACATTTATCAGGAGAAAAATGGAAAAATGTTGCAACAACAGATGAATCTTGGGTCTATTTAAGAGGTTGCAATAAAAAAAGATCAATTTATTATCACAAAAGTGGAGAAAAAAAAAATTGCTACATGGCTCAAAGCATCAAAAGAGAGTTTTTCTAAAGGATTTATGATTGCCACTGGTTTTTTCATACAAGCGCAAGATAAAAGCAAAAAAAATGTGACAAAAATGTCAAAATCAACTCTAAATACTCTCAAGAACATATTTTAATTCCAATTTAAAAAAATGAAAATCCAGATCTTTATCCACAATGCTATCATTCCGTTGAACTGCATCAAGACAAAACAAGCAGCCACACATCGCAATCCGCAATTGCTTTTCTAGAAAGAAAAAAAATGGAACAAAAAACGGGAATTAAAACCATACCCTTCACTGACATTCCTGTTAAATCTTCTGATGTATTACTGTTGTATTTTTGTGTTTTTCGACTCTTAAAATCAACATTATCCAAACACCGACCTACAACGCTTTGTGGACTCTGGAAAGCCGTTCAAGAGGAGCTAATATTTGACATATTGTCAAAGTCTTTTACATATATTCATAAACATATCAAATTTATGCTTATTGATATACTGAAAATAAAATTAAAAGGATACCCCCCCCCCCCCTTTCAAACTACTGGTTATTTATTCACCTACATTCAAAAAACATTTGAAGGCGTTATTAATTTTTTGTCCGATTTCAATAAAAATTTTATTCTGAAATGATAAAGATTTAGAATATAGAGTTTGAGCTTTCTTCTAATATTTGGTTTTGAGTTATATTGATGACATATTCATATACAAACAGACAGTCACACAGAGAATTCGTTAAAAATGTAATTTATGGATTAAAAACTTGAAAATATATCAAAAATTCAGTTTCGAAGATTTTATCCAATAATTTTCTCTTCTATACGTAAGAAAGTAAATAAAACAGAAATCAGTGTATTTTTGTATAATTTGCCATACATCTAAAATAACATTAATTTCTAACAAAAACAAAATTCAGTAATGTATTAAATAAAGCTTAACATAATTCAGCTGGAAAATACATATTTAGATTAGACAAGGCTCTAAATGATTTTAGTATTTCATGCTAAAATCATTTAAGGCCTATTACTTAGAGTATAGTTGGCATAGCTCTGCTTATCGTTAAAATTTGGCAATTTTAATGTTAAGCAGTAACCCCTAAATTAGACAAACCATTAATTTTGCAATTGGTTAAAATATAAAATTAACAGTTTTTATTGAATAATCGAAAACATTCTTGCTTTATTAAATATAAATAAAAAATAATTAAAATTTTCACGGAAATCAATGTGATAATTGATAATTTACATTTTATTGTACATTTTATGACTTGAAACGCTTAATGAACACTAATTAAAAAATACGCCCTAATTCATCTCTGTTTGACCCTTTGTATCCCACAGGGACATTAAAGTCCCATCAAAAAAATTCTTCAGTATAGCCTAAATTTACTACACGATTTCATTGGGACTTCAAAGTCCCTATAGTTTAAGCTAAATTTAATATGAGATGCTTCTCATTCATAAAGAAATGTAATAAAAAAGTTTCAAACTATTTTTCCAAAAATAAGGTAATTGGGATAAAAAAGGTTGTGCAGCCATCTACAAACATATTCTGAATGTAATTTCACTGGTTTATATTTGAAAACAAAAGACTGAAATTTAGTGAGTTTCACACATAATAAAAGAATAAATATATTTAAAAGATTAAATGAAATTTTTCAAACCTTAATTCGATCAGAATAATACATACATATATGCATACTTGCCAACCATCTCATTATGAATCGTAACATTTTTAGTAACCGCCTTTTTTTACACACCAGTCTGTTTTTAGTGTAATTTTATTCTTATTTAATCGTAACTGCATATGGAGAAATTTGCTCTAAAAATAAAGTGGTGTAGAAAGGGGGCGTTTTTTAAAAGGGCGTAAACAATGTTACGATTATTAATGAGATGGTTGGCAAGTATGATATATGTAGGTAGAATGTACTTTTTTTTTCTTTCATCCCAATTCTGTTTTTCTGTTCAGGAATGCGTCAGAACTTCATACTACAAATATGGAAAAAGTCAATTTTTGAAAACTTTTTTGACAAAAGTATTTGTTTTGAAGGAAAAAGTCTTACAATTTTCAGGAAACTAGACTAGTAGGTCTAATTTTTTTTACATATGTGAAAGTAAAATCTTCTTTTATCTTATGGCAGAAAATATGTCCAGAATTCAGTTTCTCATTTGAGAACAGCCTTAACCCTTTCAGTCGCAGTGTTCTCGCTGATGGAAAAACCTAATTTAATTCTCGAGTGCAAAAACGCATCCCGGAAATTTTTTAGCAAAAATTTACATTTATAACATAGCAGAAAAGGCCCTTTTTTTTTAAATCTGAAAATTTAAATTTCTTTTATTTTAATTTTGTTCGGAAATTCCGGTGGCAGTGTAATTTAAATAATCCTAATTACCCTGCCCCGCAAAGGGTTAAGCGGTAGTAGGGAAGAAACACCGCTTTTAACACAGACGGGGGGTGCACTGGTGCACCGGCAAGTCGTGCGGGTGTCGCACCACCCCCTGAGGGATCTAGATGGGTTGGTATTGACCTTGAGACTTCCTCTAACAGTATCGTGAAAGATGACGAGGGTATTAATGAGGAAATTTAATTAAAAAAATTAATGAGTGATTTATTGTAAAAGATGATGATGGTTTTAAAGAGATGTTTGCGGTAGAATGAAAAAAGCAGGATATTGTTTGTGAGTCATTAGGAAATTAATTAGGAGGTTAATTAAGAGGTTAATTAAGAAATTAATTAAGAAAATAATTTAAAAATTGTGAAATAAATAAGAAATCGATTGAATTTAAGAATGCGGATAGAGTATGCAAGAAATAGAGTGGTCTGACGAGGCTTCGAACCCGGCACCTTGCAGTAAAAATATTTCCATAAGACAGTAGTTTTCGCGTGTGCGTGAGTGATTTTTATAGTATATGTCTGCACTGTTCTTTTAAAACTATGAATGCTAGAGTCCGAAAAGAATTCAATCGTTTTAATGATATTAATTAGAGAATAATAATTAAGAAAAATATTAATTAAGGATCTTCTTGTAAAAAATCATCAAATATTTTCCGAAAAAAAGGTAATGAAAGCAAAAATTAAGTATAAAGAATGAAAGAAAGTTTAGAAACATAGATTTTGACTGAGATTTGAACCTGCTACCTTGCAGCAAAAAAAATATTTCAGTAGTTTTCGCGTATGTGTGAGTGTTCTTTAGAAATATGTCTATGCAGATCTTTTTTAGCCTAAGAATTCTATTGATTGAAAATTAATCAATCGTAAAATTAATATAAATTACAGAATAATAATTAAGAAAAATAATAATTGAAGATCTTGTAAAAATTCACCAGATGTTTTTCGAAAACTGAGAGTAAAAATTAAATTAAAAGATGATTAAAATCTCAAATGTGTAAGTGAAATTAGATTAGGATGAAAGACGAGAATTGTTTTTTTGATAGATAACTAAAAAAGAGTGATTAAAATTTCTTATTAATTACTTAATTGAAGAAAGTTCGTTAAAAAAATACTTTTCATCATAAAGATTTTTTAATTATGAATAACTAGTATCCATTTTAAACTATATATATATTTTTTTTCCATTATAAATATGATATCTTAATACAAAAAGATCGACTTTATTCACCAACGGTGACGTCACAATGTTTGCGTAAAAGGAGGTAGCATACCCTTAAGCAATTTCTGAGAATCGGGTTAGGTACGGTATTGTCAAAAGATAGGGGGAGAAAATTCCAGTTTTGCTTCAACTTTTCACGTGTTTAAATATGTTTACTGTTGGATGCACTAAAAATTATCTACTATTTTGAATTATGTTCAGTTCACTTCTTTATAAGAAAAATGTATATAATGTGAAATTAAAAGTAAATAAAAAAAACTTTAAAAATTCATCTTTTAAAAATAAATTAATAAAAATAAGTTGATCAATGTAAAAAACTGAAAAATTCGCTGTTTGAAAAGAAGTCTTAATAAGTTTAAGAAAATATCGTAACATTTTGTATTATATTTTACATAAGAGAGTGAATCTATCATTTTTCAGAAGTTACTTTAGTGCAAAATAATAACTGATGTTGAAAATTTCTCTACCTTAAACAGTTACACTTCAGATATAACTTTTTTGGGGATCTTCTTATCACTGTCATCGAACATACATGTATAAACACTCCCACATAAATTCTTTCATATATATTTAAAAAATTTTACAATGTTGTATTTAATTATAAATTATCTTTAAATTTCCTTACGCTCATTAAAATATTGTATCTATTTTTATTTCAAGTTTTGTATTATAGTACTAGAAATCTTCCAACATTCTTAAAATAAAATAAGTTTCTGAACAGAGTGATAATTAGAAATTCAATGTATATTTATCTATAGTTTAACCATTTTTTTGTAACTCCCTCACATTTCTTTAGTGTAAAGCCGTGAAATTTTACCAATAAAATCAGAAATAGGGTCGTAAAAATAAGAATTTGGCATGATTTTTAATAAATTTTAGGATATATCTACAAAAATTTTAGAGTATTTGGCGATAATTCAGATTTGGTGAGAAACACCTAGTATTAATTCCGAGTGAAGAAAAATTTTATTACTTGTCAAATTTATTTTGAGAAGTGAGGTTGCTTATTTTTTAACCTGAATTCAGTACTACATAATAATAGTTTTTTCAAGATGGATGTCAGAACAGATATCATTTTGTTAAACGCATTTACTCATATATTCAATAGATCACACATTCGCAATTCAGAACTAGAGATTATAAACCACCTTAAATTTCGAATGAATGAATTTATCAATTCAGAAATTAGCAATCAACTTTATGAAAATGTTGATATGTTATCTGAGGAAAATTTTCACATCTGTTTAGATATTGTCTTAAAAGAAATGATAAAAAATGAAATAAATTGGGACAAAGTTGTAATTTACTTAGTATTTTCAAGTGAGCTTATGGCAAAGCGCTTTAAGAGATCTGGTGACTTTATCATACCCTGGATAAAATTTTTTAATATCTTCCAGAAGTATTTAGGTAATTGGATTATTGATCATCAAGAATGTATAAAAGTCAAAGGAGAAAAGAAATCAATTTTTCAAAGAATGTGGAGTTTTATCACTCGATCATAATATGAAAATTGTGAAAATATTATCTGCTATGTTGAATTATGTTCAGTTCAATCTGTATAAGAACAATGTTCAAGAAAAATGTATGTAATGTGAAATTGAAAGTAAATAAAGAACTTTCAATGAAAATTTTGTTTAAGAAAAAATTATTTGAAGTAACATTCATCTTTAAAAAAATAAATAAATAAAAATAAAAATAAGTTGATCAATGTAAAAAACTGAAAAATTCACCGTTTGAAAAGAAGTCTTAATAAGTTTAAGAAAATATCGTAACATAATTGTATCATATTTTACCTCTATCATTTTTCAGAAGTTACTTTTCTGCAAAAAATAGCTGATGTCAAAAATTTCTCTACCTAAAACAGTTATACTTTAAATATAACTTTTTGGAATCTTCTTATCACTATCATTGAACATACATGTATGCTTAAAAATTTTTACAAAGTTGTATTTAATTATAAATTTTCTTTAAATTTCCTTATACTCGTTAAAATATTGTAAGTTTTTTTTTTTTTTTTTTTTTTTTTTTTTCAAGTTTTGTATTATAGTACTAGAAATTTTGCAACATTCTTAAAATAATATAAGTTTCTGAACATAGTGATAATTAGAAATTACCATTTTTGAGTTTTTAACGCGATCTGGAATCGAACCTGACACTTCCCTAATGACAACGTTAGAATTTTTTGTAATTCATCATAGTGAAATTCGTCACATCATATGCTACATTCACTCAGTTTTTCTTTACAGATAGCAAGTTTGTAAATGATGAAAGCTAACTTTGAAAAATTCAGAGTTGAAAAAATATTAATATATGTTTTATTAAATACATTCACCTTCACAGATGCATACTTAAGTTTTCTAAGTGTATGTAAACATACTTAAAAAATATTATAAGCAAGTATTGTAGATTACAAATATATGTATACTTTAAATATTTTACAAAGCTTTTAGAAATTAAGATAACTTATTCTTGAACAAAAATATAAGAAACTCATTTTCACAATAATAAGATTGAAAATGTAAGATGAAATCACAAAATTACCAACATAAGATACTGCAAGTATTTAAAAAATTATGAAGTATTAAATTTTAATGTTTCACATGTGTTAATAACGCATCTTATTTTACAAAGTACTAAGTTTTTTAACCATTTAGTTTGAAGTTTTTCAAACATATGCTTATAAACCGAAATTTTTGTGAATGAAAAATTTTTCACACAAAGTATTTTAGAAAAAATATCATCTCAGAAATTAATTAACTTATTTTTAGAATAAAAATATAGGAAACTTGTTTTTTCTAATGATAAGAATGAAAATGTAAGATAAAATCTCATTCTTACCAACATAAGAAACTGCAAGTATTTAAAAAATTATGAAGTATGTAATTTTAATGTTTCACATGTGTTAATAACGCGTCTTATTTTACAAAGTACTAAGTTTTTTAAAGTCATTTAGTTTGAAGTTTTTCACGCATATGCTTATAAACGAAATTTTTTGTAAATGAAAAATTTTTACACAAATTATTTTAATACAAATACTATCTCAGAAAAATTAACTTTTTCTTTTTAGATTGAAAATGTAAGATAAAAATCTAACACTTATCAAATTTAGAAGCTGCAGATGTATAATGAAATCATGAACTTGGAACTTTAAGTATTAACAACCTACATTCTTTGAAAATACTAAACCACAAGTTTCGACAAATCTATAAACAACTGTTAGAAAACATAGATATTAGAATATTTTTTACCCTAAAATGTTTAACGTAGATGGTACATCCATAAAAATACAGAGTTAAAGTGTACAAATTATCTGTTTAGACATGCCGATAAACTAGAATTTTCCACAAGATTCGACTATTATAGCAAGGTATGGGATAATATTTGGCTAAATTTCCACTAATATTGGCGATAGTTATAAAAATTTGGCATGAAATAAGAGAATTTGGTGTAAATTCTTAAGTAAAACTGATGAACGAAGAAAAAATTTGAATTAGTTACAATCTTTTCTCGCTGTAGAGTTGTCTAAGTTCTCATACTTAGTAGTTTTTAAAGTCTTACTTTTAGAGTGATTTTTTATACTTTGCTAAACTGAAGTACAAAATGGATTATACTTCACCGTCTGAGGAGGCACACGTTTCTGTTCAACAACCCCCTTCATCAAGTTTTGAGGATGAGAAGTTATCTAAACTTTTTATTTGTCCAACTTGTAAGAAGCCATTTTTAAAGAAATCCTATCTTACTAGACATGTGAAGGTTCACAATGATATTAAACCTAATATTTGTTATGTGTGTGAGAAAGGATTTGTTACTTTACATCGTTTAAAAAGACATATGGAAACCCATAGAAAAATTTCCATAAGATACAAATGTGAATATTGTATTGAAAATTTCAACCGCAAGTGTGATTTATTTAAACATAAGAGATTATTTCATCAAAAAGTCTTACCTGAACATCTATGTATTATTTGTAAAGATGCTTTTAAACACAAGTATGAATTGGAAAAACACAAGAGGGTACATTATCGTAAGCCTGAGTATCTATGTGAGGAATGTTCTATAACCTTTACAACAAAACATGCTTTTTCAAACCATAAGCGAAAAAGTCATAAAAAGACTTTACATACATACTGTTGTAACGAATGTACTGATACTTTTTCAAACAAACGACATTTTTTAAAACATAAAAGAAATATGCATAAAAAATCTTCAATGCAAAGTAGATGTGATGAATGCAGTGAAACTTTTCAGTGTAAGTATGAATTATTGCTACATAAGAGAAAGAATCATCTTAAAGACTTTAACATACGTAGAAATTGTAATGAACGAAGTACTAACAATGAATTACCAACAGTTAATAATAACGGTGAGAATCTGGACTTGTTAAATTTTTTGAATAATTTTCACATTGAATGTGTGAATGGTGTTTTTGACTTACCTTCCAACAACTTTCAGAATGAAAATTTAGACTTAGACTTCAAAAATTTTTTGAACAATTCGAATGTGGAATATACAAGTGGAAATAATATTGATGGTTTATCTACCAAAGATGAAAATAAGGACTTAAATAATTTTAACCTGATACAAACTGATTTACCTCTAGTAAACTATGACAATGAAAGTCTGAACTTGTCAAATTTTTCGTATAACTTTAATCCCAAATTTTTAAATGTTTTTTCTGCTAACAACGAAAATATGAATTCGAATAATTTTAGTGTGAAGGAAAATGAGTTAGTGACAGATAACTTTAACAATGAAAATCTAGACTTGCTAAATTTTTTGAATAACTTTAATACTGAATGTATGAACGATATCCCAACAATATAGATTTGCTGTCTTGGATTATTGTGAATGAATTTCGAATAAAAAGATTTCAATGAAAATGGTTTGTTTGAATTTTTATTACAAAATCACCTTTTTTATAATATTTTCTATTAGAATACAAACTGAAGTGTCATCTTTTTTAAAATAAAAACATGTAAAAAGTTTACTTGTGTATTAACGATATACTTTTTCATTACTGTAGTAGAATTGATTGACTATAATATTTAAACACTAAGTAAAAATTATGCACAATAGTAGTTTTATAAACTATCAAACTTACATCGAAGAAGAAAAAACTTGTAAAATTGTTTTACCACTCAACTGTAAAGTACTTGTGAAAATCTTAAATGAATTTATCTTATTAACAATTTTCCTGAAAAACTAACTTATAAAAATTTTAGATATAATTATGAAGTTAGTATTTTCCTAAGTATCACGTTTGAATCTTACTTTGAATATGCATCATCAAAGTGTTTTGTACTTTAACTAAAATCACAATCTCTATTCCAAAGAGTGTAAAAATAATGTTATAGTAACAACTTAAACTTTTATATATAGATACTTTCACGATTGTATTTTAACTTTTTTATTTTTTAGAATACAGAAAATATTTTGTAAGAGTTGTGAAAGCTTAATTTTAGAAGTTTGTGAAATTTCACAAAAATTTTTTAAACATTTTTGTCAAATGTTTTCTTTATGTCACATCACTTAGAATAATTTAACTGTTTTTAGTAGGATTACTACCACAAAACATTGTTAGAAAATTTTTAGATAAAACTTATAAGTTACGAAAAACCATATGTGAAGTAATAACAAAAGGTGTATATAATTTCAAGTTTAGACATGGTTGAACAAGTTTCAGGAGACACTAAAACCTGTAGCTGACGTCATAACCCCTGTGACGCAACTTTTCCCTTACCACTACGTCACAAATGTATAATTTAACAAAAAGTACTTATGTTTACCCACAATTCCTGTCTTGTATTATTTTACTTTGTGTATAAAATCAATGATCTGTAAAAAACTTTGTCGTTTTTATACACTTTGAAGTAAAAATTTTCTCCATAAACATCAAATTATATTTTACAAGTATGAATTGATATGTATTTGTTTTAAATATCTCTAAGTATAATTTCTAATATTTAATCAATTCTCACTTTACAAAAATTAACTTGTATGCATTTCTAGGTCTTTAATAAAAATCTTTAATTTTTTATCTCAAAGACTTTAAACTATTCGAGTTGTCTGTAGCTTAAGTGCAATCCAATACTATTTGCAAATCTCAAAGAAAGTATTTTAAGATTACTTTGCTAAAATTTACTAAGTATTATAATATTTTTCAGTTATTAAACGAAAAATTGTGTAAAATTTACTAAGTGTTTCACTAAAGAATTCGAACCCGGCACCTTGCAGTAAAAATATTTCCATAAGACAGTAGTTTTCGCGTGTGCGTGAGTGATTTTTATAGTATATGTCTGCACTGTTCTTTTAAAACTATGAATGCTAGAGTCCGAAAAGAATTCAATCGTTTTAATGATATTAATTAGAGAATAATAATTAAGAAAAATATTAATTAAGGATCTTCTTGTAAAAAATCATCAAATATTTTCCGAAAAAAAGGTAATGAAAGCAAAAATTAAGTATAAAGAATGAAAGAAAGTTTAGAAACATAGATTTTGACTGAGATTTGAACCTGCTACCTTGCAGCAAAAAAAATATTTCAGTAGTTTTCGCGTATGTGTGAGTGTTCTTTAGAAATATGTCTATGCAGATCTTTTTTAGCCTAAGAATTCTATTGATTGAAAATTAATCAATCGTAAAATTAATATAAATTACAGAATAATAATTAAGAAAAATAATAATTGAAGATCTTGTAAAAATTCACCAGATGTTTTTCGAAAACTGAGAGTAAAAATTAAATTAAAAGATGATTAAAATCTCAAATGTGTAAGTGAAATTAGATTAGGATGAAAGACGAGAATTGTTTTTTTGATAGATAACTAAAAAAGAGTGATTAAAATTTCTTATTAATTACTTAATTGAAGAAAGTTCGTTAAAAAAATACTTTTCATCATAAAGATTTTTTAATTATGAATAACTAGTATCCATTTTAAACTATATATATATTTTTTTTCCATTATAAATATGATATCTTAATACAAAAAGATCGACTTTATTCACCAACGGTGACGTCACAATGTTTGCGTAAAAGGAGGTAGCATACCCTTAAGCAATTTCTGAGAATCGGGTTAGGTACGGTATTGTCAAAAGATAGGGGGAGAAAATTCCAGTTTTGCTTCAACTTTTCACGTGTTTAAATATGTTTACTGTTGGATGCACTAAAAATTATCTACTATTTTGAATTATGTTCAGTTCACTTCTTTATAAGAAAAATGTATATAATGTGAAATTAAAAGTAAATAAAAAAACTTTAAAAATTCATCTTTTAAAAATAAATTAATAAAAATAAGTTGATCAATGTAAAAAACTAAAAATTCGCTGTTTGAAAAGAAGTCTTAATAAGTTTAAGAAAATATCGTAACATTTTGTATTATATTTTACATAAGAGAGTGAATCTATCATTTTTCAGAAGTTACTTTAGTGCAAAATAATAACTGATGTTGAAAATTTCTCTACCTTAAACAGTTACACTTCAGATATAACTTTTTTGGGGATCTTCTTATCACTGTCATCGAACATACATGTATAAACACTCCCACATAAATTCTTTCATATATATTTAAAAAATTTTACAATGTTGTATTTAATTATAAATTATCTTTAAATTTCCTTACGCTCATTAAAATATTGTATCTATTTTTATTTCAAGTTTTGTATTATAGTACTAGAAATCTTCCAACATTCTTAAAATAAAATAAGTTTCTGAACAGAGTGATAATTAGAAATTCAATGTATATTTATCTATAGTTTAACCATTTTTTTGTAACTCCCTCACATTTCTTTAGTGTAAAGCCGTGAAATTTTACCAATAAAATCAGAAATAGGGTCGTAAAAATAAGAATTTGGCATGATTTTTAATAAATTTTAGGATATATCTACAAAAATTTTAGAGTATTTGGCGATAATTCAGATTTGGTGAGAAACACCTAGTATTAATTCCGAGTGAAGAAAAATTTTATTACTTGTCAAATTTATTTTGAGAAGTGAGGTTGCTTATTTTTTAACCTGAATTCAGTACTACATAATAATAGTTTTTTCAAGATGGATGTCAGAACAGATATCATTTTGTTAAACGCATTTACTCATATATTCAATAGATCACACATTCGCAATTCAGAACTAGAGATTATAAACCACCTTAAATTTCGAATGAATGAATTTATCAATTCAGAAATTAGCAATCAACTTTATGAAAATGTTGATATGTTATCTGAGGAAAATTTTCACATCTGTTTAGATATTGTCTTAAAAGAAATGATAAAAAATGAAATAAATTGGGACAAAGTTGTAATTTACTTAGTATTTTCAAGTGAGCTTATGGCGAAGCGCTTTAAGAGATCTGGTGACTTTATCATACCCTGGATAAAATTTTTTAATATCTTCCAGAAGTATTTAGGTAATTGGATTATTGATCATCAAGAATGTATAAAAGTCAAAGGAGAAAAGAAATCAATTTTTCAAAGAATGTGGAGTTTTATCACTCGATCATAATATGAAAATTGTGAAAATATTATCTGCTATGTTGAATTATGTTCAGTTCAATCTGTATAAGAACAATGTTCAAGAAAAATGTATGTAATGTGAAATTGAAAGTAAATAAAGAACTTTCAATGAAAATTTTGTTTAAGAAAAAATTATTTGAAGTAACATTCATCTTTAAAAAAATAAATAAATAAAAATAAAAATAAGTTGATCAATGTAAAAAACTGAAAAATTCACCGTTTGAAAAGAAGTCTTAATAAGTTTAAGAAAATATCGTAACATATTGTATCATATTTTACCTCTATCATTTTTCAGAAGTTACTTTTCTGCAAAAAATAGCTGATGTCAAAAATTTCTCTACCTAAAACAGTTATACTTTAAATATAACTTTTTGGAATCTTCTTATCACTATCATTAAACATACATGTATGCTTAAAAATTTTTACAAAGTTGTATTTAATTATAAATTTTCTTTAAATTTCCTTATACTCGTTAAAATATTGTAAGTTTTTTTTTTTTTTTTTTTTTTTTTTTTTTTTCAAGTTTTGTATTATAGTACTAGAAATTTTGCAACATTCTTAAAATAATATAAGTTTCTGAACATAGTGATAATTAGAAATTACCATTTTTGAGTTTTTAACGCGATCTGGAATCGAACCTGACACTTCCCTAATGACAACGTTAGAATTTTTTGTAATTCATCATAGTGAAATTCCTCACATCATATGCTACATTCACTCAGTTTTTCTTTACAGATAGCAAGTTTGTAAATGATGAAAGCTAACTTTGAAAAATTCAGAGTTGAAAAAATATTAATATATGTTTTATTAAATACATTCACCTTCACAGATGCATACTTAAGTTTTCTAAGTGTATGTAAACATACTTAAAAAATATTATAAGCAAGTATTGTAAATTACAAATATATGTATACTTTAAATATTTTACAAAGCTTTTAGAAATTAAGATAACTTATTCTTGAATAAAAGTATAAGAAACTCATTTTCACAATAATAAGATTGAAAATGTAAGATGAAATCACAAAATTACCAACATAAGATACTGCAAGTATTTAAAAAATTATGAAGTATTAAATTTTAATGTTTCACATGTGTTAATAACGCATCTTATTTTACAAAGTACTAAGTTTTTTAACCATTTAGTTTGAAGTTTTTCAAACATATGCTTATAAACCGAAATTTTTGTGAATGAAAAATTTTTCACACAAAGTATTTTAGAAAAAATATCATCTCAGAAATTAATTAACTTATTTTTAGAATAAAAATATAGGAAACTTGTTTTTTCTAATGATAAGAATGAAAATGTAAGATAAAATCTCATTCTTACCAACATAAGAAACTGCAAGTATTTAAAAAATTATGAAGTATGTAATTTTAATGTTTCACATGTGTTAATAACGCGTCTTATTTTACAAAGTACTAAGTTTTTTAAAGTCATTTAGTTTGAAGTTTTTCACGCATATGCTTATAAACGAAATTTTTTGTAAATGAAAAATTTTTACACAAATTATTTTAATACAAATACTATCTCAGAAAAATTAACTTTTTCTTTTTAGATTGAAAATGTAAGATAAAAATCTAACACTTATCAAATTTAGAAGCTGCAGATATATAATGAAATCATGAACTTGGAACTTTAAGTATTAACAACCTACATTCTTTGAAAATACTAAACCACAAGTTTCGACAAATCTATAAACAACTGTTAAAAAACATAGATATTAGAATATTTTTTACCCTAAAATGTTTAACGTAGATGGTACATCCATAAAAATACAGAGTTAAAGTGTACAAATTATCTGTTTAGACATGCCGATAAACTAGAATTTTCCACAAGATTCGACTATTATAGCAAGGTATGGGATAATATTTGGCTAAATTTCCACTAATATTGGCGATAGTTATAAAAATTTGGCATGAAATAAGAGAATTTGGCGTAAATTCTTAAGTAAAACTGATGAACGAAGAAAAAATTTGAATTAGTTACAATCTTTTCTCGCTGTAGAGTTGTCTAAGTTCTCATACTTAGTAGTTTTTAAAGTCTTACTTTTAGAGTGATTTTTTATACTTTGCTAAACTGAAGTACAAAATGGATTATACTTCACCGTCTGAGGAGGCACACGTTTCTGTTCAACAACCCCTTCATCAAGTTTTGAGGATGAGAAGTTATCTAAACTTTTTATTTGTCCAACTTGTAAGAAGCCATTTTTAAAAAAATCCTATCTTACTAGACATGTGAAGGTTCACAATGATATTAAACCTAATATTTGTTATGTGTGTGAGAAAGGATTTGTTACTTTACATCGTTTAAAAAGACATATGGAAACCCATAGAAAAATTTCCATAAGATACAAATGTGAATATTGTATTGAAAATTTCAACCGCAAGTGTGATTTATTTAAACATAAGAGATTATTTCATCAAAAAGTCTTACCTGAACATCTATGTATTATTTGTAAAGATGCTTTTAAACACAAGTATGAATTGGAAAAACACAAGAGGGTACATTATCGTAAGCCTGAGTATCTATGTGAGGAATGTTCTATAACCTTTACAACAAAACATGCTTTTTCAAACCATAAGCGAAAAAGTCATAAAAAGACTTTACATACATACTGTTTTAACGAATGTACTGATACTTTTTCAAACAAACGACATTTTTTAAAACATAAAAGAAATATGCATAAAAAATCTTCAATGCAAAGTAGATGTGATGAATGCAGTGAAACTTTTCAGTGTAAGTATGAATTATTGCTACATAAGAGAAAGAATCATCTTAAAGACTTTAACATACGTAGAAATTGTAATGAACGAAGTACTAACAATGAATTACCAACAGTTAATAATAACGGTGAGAATCTGGACTTGTTAAATTTTTTGAATAATTTTCACATTGAATGTGTGAATGGTGTTTTTGACTTACCTTCCAACAACTTTCAGAATGAAAATTTAGACTTAGACTTCAAAAATTTTTTGAACAATTCGAATGTGGAATATACAAGTGGAAATAATATTGATGGTTTATCTACCAAAGATGAAAATAAGGACTTAAATAATTTTAACCTGATACAAACTGATTTACCTCTAGTAAACTATGACAATGAAAGTCTGAACTTGTCAAATTTTTCGTATAACTTTAATCCCAAATGTTTAAATGTTTTTTCTGCTAACAACGAAAATATGAATTCGAATAATTTTAGTGTGAAGGAAAATGAGTTAGTGACAGATAACTTTAACAATGAAAATCTAGACTTGCTAAATTTTTTGAATAACTTTAATACTGAATGTATGAACGATATCCCAACAATATAGATTTGCTGTCTTGGATTATTGTGAATGAATTTCGAATAAAAAGATTTCAATGAAAATGGTTTGTTTGAATTTTTATTACAAAATCACCTTTTTTATAATATTTTCTATTAGAATACAAACTGAAGTGTCATCTTTTTTAAAATAAAAACATGTAAAAAGTTTACTTGTGTATTAACGATATACTTTTTCATTACTGTAGTAGAATTGATTGACTATAATATTTAAACACTAAGTAAAAATTATGCACAATAGTAGTTTTATAAACTATCAAACTTACATCGAAGAAGAAAAAACTTGTAAAATTGTTTTACCACTCAACTGTAAAGTACTTGTGTACTTAGACAACTCTACAGCGAGAAAAGATTGTAACTAATTCAAATTTTTTCTTCGTTCATCAGTTTTACTTAAGAATTTACGCCAAATTCTCTTATTTCATGCCAAATTTTTATAACTATCGCCAATATTAGTGGAAATTTAGCCAAATATTATCCCATACCTTGCTATAATAGTCGAATCTTGTGGAAAATTCTAGTTTATCGGCATGTCTAAACAGATAATTTGTACACTTTAACTCTGTATTTTTATGGATGTACCATCTACGTTAAACATTTTAGGGTAAAAAATATTCTAATATCTATGTTTTTTAACAGTTGTTTATAGATTTGTCGAAACTTGTGGTTTAGTATTTTCAAAGAATGTAGGTTGTTAATACTTAAAGTTCCAAGTTCATGATTTCATTATACATCTGCAGCTTCTAAATTTGATAAGTGTTAGATTTTTATCTTACATTTTCAATCTAAAAAGAAAAAGTTAATTTTTCTGAGATAGTATTTGTATTAAAATAATTTGTGTAAAAATTTTTCATTTACAAAAAATTTCGTTTATAAGCATATGCGTGAAAAACTTCAAACTAAATGACTTTAAAAAACTTAGTACTTTGTAAAATAAGACGCGTTATTAACACATGTGAAACATTAAAATTACATACTTCATAATTTTTTAAATACTTGCAGTTTCTTATGTTGGTAAGAATGAGATTTTATCTTACATTTTCATTCTTATCATTAGAAAAAACAAGTTTCCTATATTTTTATTCTAAAAATAAGTTAATTAATTTCTGAGATGATATTTTTTCTAAAATACTTTGTGTGAAAAATTTTTCATTCACAAAAATTTCGGTTTATAAGCATATGTTTGAAAAACTTCAAACTAAATGGTTAAAAAACTTAGTACTTTGTAAAATAAGATGCGTTATTAACACATGTGAAACATTAAAATTTAATACTTCATAATTTTTTAAATACTTGCAGTATCTTATGTTGGTAATTTTGTGATTTCATCTTACATTTTCAATCTTATTATTGTGAAAATGAGTTTCTTATATTTTTATTCAAGAATAAGTTATCTTAATTTCTAAAAGCTTTGTAAAATATTTAAAGTATACATATATTTGTAATCTACAATACTTGCTTATAATATTTTTTAAGTATGTTTACATACACTTAGAAAACTTAAGTATGCATCTGTGAAGGTGAATGTATTTAATAAAACATATATTAATATTTTTTCAACTCTGAATTTTTCAAAGTTAGCTTTCATCATTTACAAACTTGCTATCTGTAAAGAAAAACTGAGTGAATGTAGCATATGATGTGAGGAATTTCACTATGATGAATTACAAAAAATTCTAACGTTGTCATTAGGGAAGTGTCAGGTTCGATTCCAGATCGCGTTAAAAACTCAAAAATGGTAATTTCTAATTATCACTATGTTCAGAAACTTATATTATTTTAAGAATGTTGCAAAATTTCTAGTACTATAATACAAAACTTGAAAAAAAAAAAAAAAAAAAAAAAACTTACAATATTTTAACGAGTATAAGGAAATTTAAAGAAAATTTATAATTAAATACAACTTTGTAAAAATTTTTAAGCATACATGTATGTTCAATGATAGTGATAAGAAGATTCCAAAAAGTTATATTTAAAGTATAACTGTTTTAGGTAGAGAAATTTTTGACATCAGCTATTTTTTGCAGAAAAGTAACTTCTGAAAAATGATAGAGGTAAAATATGATACAATATGTTACGATATTTTCTTAAACTTATTAAGACTTCTTTTCAAACGGTGAATTTTTCAGTTTTTTACATTGATCAACTTATTTTTATTTTTATTTATTTATTTTTTTAAAGATGAATGTTACTTCAAATAATTTTTTCTTAAACAAAATTTTCATTGAAAGTTCTTTATTTACTTTCAATTTCACATTACATACATTTTTCTTGAACATTGTTCTTATACAGATTGAACTGAACATAATTCAACATAGCAGATAATATTTTCACAATTTTCATATTATGATCGAGTGATAAAACTCCACATTCTTTGAAAAATTGATTTCTTTTCTCCTTTGACTTTTATACATTCTTGATGATCAATAATCCAATTACCTAAATACTTCTGGAAGATATTAAAAAATTTTATCCAGGTTATGATTAAGTCACCAGATCTCTTAAAGCGCTTTGCCATAAGCTCACTTGAAAATACTAAGTAAATTACAACTTTGTCCCAATTTATTTCATTTTTTATCATTTCTTTTAAGACAATATCTAAACAGATGTGAAAATTTTCCTCAGATAACATATCAACATTTTCATAAAGTTGATTGCTAATTTCTGAATTGATAAATTCATTCATTCGAAATTTAAGGTGGTTTATAATCTCTAATTCTGAATTGCGAATGTGTGATCTATTGAATATATGAGTAAATGCGTTTAACAAAATGATATCTGTTCTGACATCCATCTTGAAAAAACTATTATTATGTAGTACTGAATTCAGGTTAAAAAATAAGCAACCTCACTTCTCAAAATAAATTTGACAAGTAATAAAATTTTTCTTCACTCGGAATTAATACTAGGTGTTTCTCACCAAATCTGAATTATCGCCAAATACTCTAAAATTTTTGTAGATATATCCTAAAATTTATTAAAAATCATGCCAAATTCTTATTTTTACGACCCTATTTCTGATTTTATTGGTAAAATTTCACGGCTTTACACTAAAGAAATGTGAGGGAGTTACAAAAAAATGGTTAAATTATAGATAAATATACATTGAATTTCTAATTATCACTCTGTTCAGAAACTTATTTTATTTTAAGAATGTTGGAAGATTTCTAGTACTATAATACAAAACTTGAAATAAAAATAGATACAATATTTTAATGAGCGTAAGGAAATTTAAAGATAATTTATAATTAAATACAACATTGTAAAATTTTTTAAATATATATGAAAGAATTTATGTGGGAGTGTTTATACATGTATGTTCGATGACAGTGATAAGAAGATCCCCAAAAAAGTTATATCTGAAGTGTAACTGTTTAAGGTAGAGAAATTTTCAACATCAGTTATTATTTTGCACTAAAGTAACTTCTGAAAAATGATAGATTCACTCTCTTATGTAAAATATAATACAAAATGTTACGATATTTTCTTAAACTTATTAAGACTTCTTTTCAAACAGCGAATTTTTCAGTTTTTTACATTGATCAACTTATTTTTATTAATTTATTTTTAAAAGATGAATTTTTAAAGTTTTTTTTATTTACTTTTAATTTCACATTATATACATTTTTCTTATAAAGAAGTGAACTGAACATAATTCAAAATAGTAGATAATTTTTAGTGCATCCAACAGTAAACATATTTAAACACGTGAAAAGTTGAAGCAAAACTGGAATTTTCTCCCCCTATCTTTTGACAATACCGTACCTAACCCGATTCTCAGAAATTGCTTAAGGGTATGCTACCTCCTTTTACGCAAACATTGTGACGTCACCGTTGGTGAATAAAGTCGATCTTTTTGTATTAAGATATCATATTTATAATGGAAAAAAAATATATATATAGTTTAAAATGGATACTAGTTATTCATAATTAAAAAATCTTTATGATGAAAAGTATTTTTTTAACGAACTTTCTTCAATTAAGTAATTAATAAGAAATTTTAATCACTCTTTTTTAGTTATCTATCAAAAAAACAATTCTCGTCTTTCATCCTAATCTAATTTCACTTACACATTTGAGATTTTAATCATCTTTTAATTTAATTTTTACTCTCAGTTTTCGAAAAACATCTGGTGAATTTTTACAAGATCTTCAATTATTATTTTTCTTAATTATTATTCTGTAATTTATATTAATTTTACGATTGATTAATTTTCAATCAATAGAATTCTTAGGCTAAAAAAGATCTGCATAGACATATTTCTAAAGAACACTCACACATACGCGAAAACTACTGAAATATTTTTTTTGCTGCAAGGTAGCAGGTTCAAATCTCAGTCAAAATCTATGTTTCTAAACTTTCTTTCATTCTTTATACTTAATTTTTGCTTTCATTACCTTTTTTTCGGAAAATATTTGATGATTTTTTACAAGAAGATCCTTAATTAATATTTTTCTTAATTATTATTCTCTAATTAATATCATTAAAACGATTGAATTCTTTTCGGACTCTAGCATTCATAGTTTTAAAAGAACAGTGCAGACATATACTATAAAAATCACTCACGCACACGCGAAAACTACTGTCTTATGGAAATATTTTTACTGCAAGGTGCCGGGTTCGAAGCCTCGTCAGACCACTCTATTTCTTGCATACTCTATCCGCATTCTTAAATTCAATCGATTTCTTATTTATTTCACAATTTTTAAATTATTTTCTTAATTAATTTCTTAATTAACCTCTTAATTAACCTCCTAATTAATTTCCTAATGACTCACAAACAATATCCTGCTTTTTTCATTCTACCGCAAACATCTCTTTAAAACCATCATCATCTTTTACAATAAATCACTCATTAATTTTTTTAATTAAATTTCCTCATTAATACCCTCGTCATCTTTCATGATACTGTTAGAGGAAGTCTCAAGGTCAATACCAACCCATCTAGACCCCTCAGGGGGTGGTGCGACACCCGCACGACTTGCCGGTGCACCAGTGCACCCCCCGTCTGTGTTAAAAGCGGTGTTTCTTCCCTACTAGCGGTTATACGCAGTTAGAAGGCCGAAAAAAGACGTTTTTTACCATTTTTTTGTGAAAAGGTATTTTATTTTACAAAAACCAAAAGTATTAATACATTTAGTGTCAACATCTAAGTTTATAATGGCACTAATGACTTGTAAAAATATTTATCTGGTGTGCTCCTGCAGACGATCTCCTGAAGGTCTTCCAAAAAAAGGTGTTCGGCGGTGACCACGATTTCTTCAGTATAGTTCATCTGAAATCAAAAATCCAAAAAGATTTTTTTAGTGGATAGATAAAACTAGGTATTGATCGAAGGAAAAATCGAAATTTCGATATTTGACAAAATGGCGGCTTCGTAAAATAATAATAATAATAATAATAATAATTTTTGACCAAAATAGCCACGTAATTTTTTTTTAATAGAAATAATTATCCGAAAACTTATTTCTTCGATTAATACCTGAGGAATATATCTGACAAGGTTGTGTTAAAATTTCAAACCGATCGGTTGAGCCGTTTTTTAGAAATCTTGGTCACCGACTTCGAAAACACAGTTTTCAGAAAAACGCGTTTAAAGTTTCGGAAGAAGTTTACACATAGATACTTTTTTTTTTTTTACTTACATGGAGTCATCTATTCCAGGGCCATAAGATGGCTCTGTAGCATCAGCAGCTTCTAATACTTCAAGTTGATGTTGTCTTCGAGCCATTCTTTCCTCTCGCGTACTCCCATGCGCCTATTTTCTAATAGTCCGAGACGTCTTTACAAATATGCATATATCTCGGAAAATACTTATCGGATCGATTTGAATTTTTCAGGGAATATTATCAGTTAAATATACATTCCGGAAATACAAAAAAAAAAAAAAAATCGATTTTTAGAAAATTCTAACTGCATATAACCCCTTAATTAAAGGACATGGCGTTTTGTGAACAACTTTAATCATTATTTTACATAGATTATTTATGAAGTACAATTAAGTTTAATATTTAAAAAATTATAAAAGAAATACTTTTACGAAGCATCTTATAATAGCTCCTTATTTATTTGAATCTACAGGTTAACTGATTACTTCTACATAGATGATACAACGCGTCGGAAGAAATCAAATTGCTTATTCAATACTTTTAGAGTTCAACTGCAGATGCTAGTGGTTTACATATCTTCTTCCACAGCAACATTGAATATTCTGGTTAATAATAAGTCTGTTTAAATCAGTATATATTGGGCAGATAATATGTACGGATAACAATTATTCAAATAGTTCAAGGGACCATTTATCTTTAAAATTCACAAATCAGGTTAGGGATAAATGCCACTTCCTTCCTATAGAGTACCTACACATTAGCAAATATTCAAAAGTCAGGTCGCGCAGAATTAAAGTATATACAGCTACTAAAAATATTTCTTCAACCTTTGAAAATAAACACTGAAGAAAATAAAAGAGCAAAATTACTCAAAAATGATTGAAATATTGTGTCAAATTTGAGTACTTCACATACTGAAAATAGCTCCGAAGCAAATACACTCAAACTTAAAAATCCCGTGTACTTATTATTGAGTGTATTCACAGCTCAAAGTTTTGCATCGACCATCATGAATCACAATATCCCAAACATAGATTCTCAATGATGTATTCTTCCGCAAACAAGTAAATAACCGTCACGAAATATAGTTCCAGAGATTTGAGGGAATAAATTTTGTGACTGAACTCTCTCTGTTTACATTTGTTAAAATTACATTAAAGAATTGGTTTTAGTTCAGTATATTTGTAATAAATTACGAAGTGAACAGATATTAATATGAAAACATGCGATATTTCAAAAATGAGATGTATTTCTTTTTGAAACAAAATTACTCATTTCTAAATGAGTGTGCCCATTTACTCATTTTTGAGTACTCCATTTTTTAACAGTGAAACTCTTAATATATCCATTCGGCATTTTAGAGATGTTGGTTTGAACACCTTTATCTCTTTTATTGATAAGAGAACCACTAGGTGCTTGTTGCTATACCAGAAGTAGACGGGAGATCCCACGATTGTTAAACAGTTATGTTCTTGGTACACATTTCATGAAAGGTTAGATTGGTATTTGATATCGTTAAACCAAAGACCTTCCTTTCTAGAGCATGAGCTAAATTGAGTTTCATTGATTGAGATTCATTGATTTATTTCATTCTATATTCATCGGCAAAGAAATGAAAGGGTACCCAATGAAAGTACATTTTATGTTGCTTTGAGAATTGAAATTTATCCTGCTATTTTGTTACTGTTACATAGGTGCTGGATGGTATTGCGAATGTCAGAATGAATCAAAGCATCAACAACGAATTAAAATTAAAAGGTTATTGTATGTAATGTACTTTCAAAATAATAATAATAATTATAATAATAATTATAGAAGCAAAATCGCGAGGAAAGTAACTAATTCAATTTAAAATCAAGATATGGAAATAAGAGTTTAAAGTTATCCACTCTGCATTACTTATAAGACATAAATATAAGACATTATATTATTTTTACTTTCTCTTACCCATAAGGTAGAGAAAGTATTGTTTTAGGGTCAAATTTTCGAAAGCGGTATTTTGTTATATTTACACGTTTTGAGGTCCCCCTGAATCCAAAAATAATATTTTTAGCGTTTGGTCTGTGTCTGTGTCTGTCTGTCTGTTATCAGCATATCTCAAGAACAAATGGTAGCAGAAATTCCAAACTTGGTATTCTAAATGCGTATCATATAGGATGCTACAGTAAGCTTTTCGTTGAGATGAAGTAAATGGTTTCTGTACAGGGACATTCAAAAGTATTCAAATACATTACGTCTATGGGGGAAATTGCAGGTAAGTAGAGTTTAACATCAAAAGACTGCACTAAACCAAATGAAACGAATATATATTTTTTGTAATAGAGATAGACAACTGGGAAAAAAAAAATTGTGTATGTAGGAGCCTCGCCTCCACCCCTTCCCTGGGGGTGAAGTCCCCCTCCAGGGGAGTAAATTTTCATGATGGGTATCTTTCAAAAGAGCTCGCCAATACCTTTAAAACGAATGGTTGAACTATAAATCTGTGATAATTTAAAACAAAGTTATCAATATTTTTTACTTTTAATGATTTTTTTTTTTTTTTTTTTTTTTTTTTGAGAATAAAATGGACTTTTTTTGGATATTTAGTGTTATACTACTTCTCTAATATGGAAATCGTCTGCATTATCATAAAAAAATAATTTTTTTAAATAATAATTTTAATAAATTAATTTTTAAAAACAGAATTTTTTTTTTTAATAACCGAATTAAATTCTATATAAATGTAGGTGCATCAATGAAACGGGGGGTTGAGGGGGTGGTAGCCCCCCTCACACAGAACTAATTAACATATAAAACTCTTCCGAAGCCAAATTTGAATTGTTTAACATAGGTTTACATAACAGTACTCGTTATCTTACCTTTTAATCTCCAACCTGTATTTATAGTATTAAATTTCAGGGTAAGAGAAAGTCATGTGAGTGACACACCATATTATTTTCTGTAAAAAATTAATGCTGTAGAAACTTTAAAAAGTTCATTTGGAAAGCAAACATATCGATTTACCTTTAAAAAAATCGAAAATTTAATAATTCGTAATTCGTAATTCGCCACTCTTGTGGGCCAAATGTAATGAAATATATGTTGTTTAACCCTTTGCGGCGCAAGACAATTCGGATCATTTAAATTATACTGCCTCCGGAATTCATGAACTAAATTAAACTAAAAGAATTTTTAAATTTTAAGGTTAAAAAAACCGGCCTTTTCTGCTATGTTATAAACGCAAGTTTTTGCTAAAAAAATTCCGGGGTGAATTTTTGCAGCTGGTAGGTGGTTAAAATATATGCCACCGCCCCTGAAAGGGTTAAGATATTTCTAAGGATACATAAGGGAAAAAAAGAAAGTAGAAATTAGAAAAGAAAAGAAATTGAAAAATAATTGGACAAGAATCTCAGCATTGATCGCATCGGTTTTTTCTTATTTAAATTCCCCGTGTTTTATTGGGACTTTCCATAAATTCCTAAATTTTGGATGTTACAAAAATAGAGAAGATTTTCATGACATGATTGTTAATTTGGTATTTGGTCTACCATAAAATTTTATAGGTATGTAACTAGAAACTAGTATTTCTTATAAAATCATAAAGAAATTACAGGATCTATTTTATGGATTGATTTAAGAAACTGACTCAATCTTTCATCTTTATAAATAAAGAGAAGTATTTGTATGTCACTGTGAGTACTGGAACTCAGGCCTCTGATAGCGACAAAACTCATCGAGTGATAGTGCGGACCATGAAAGTGTGCATTTCATCAAGAATTATAAAAAAAATCACCACAGAACTGACGTTTAAAAATAATCAGTACAAAATTTTGAATAAACATCATAAAATGCGAGAAATCACAAAAATTGTTTAGGGTCGAAAAAAAGACACGACCCTTTGTCACGTGAATAATGTAGGCACGAGGGCAGCAAACAAAGCAGCAGAGCACTAATTAAAAAACAAACGGTAAAATACAAATTTTGAAATGAAAGACACAAAAAATGAGAAAAAAGGGGGGGGGGGAATTAAGGAATCGAACAATAAAAAGAAAACAAACACTTCCAGAACTACTCACTTGGTGCAAGAAGCCCAAAGAAGCAACAAAAATTATAAAAAAGTACCAGAAGACTGGTGTTTAAAAGTAATAAGTACAAAACTTTTAATAAACACAATCATGCGTTGCCACTTTACTTGCAGCACTCGTACCTACTTTGTTCATCTGACGAAGGGTTGTGGCTGTAGCCTATTAGCTTATTGTCCATGGTCACATCCAGCTCTGCGCACGCGTAGCTTAACTCAAAAGACTGTCTCTAAACACTTTAGTTTTCGTTTTGCTTTATAGCCGATTTGGCGGGTTGTTTTGTGTTAAACTATAATCCTGTGATATTTTCATATATAAAAGTTTAGTTGGTTTATTGGAGTTATCTTAACCTCCACGCAACCTACATAACTCCTCTAATTCACCTTAAAACCACACTGATGAATCTACCGTGAATTTCATCATTTGATACCTCTGTGAGGAATTACTGGTCGCCATCTTAACTAATTCCTCATAGATTAACTTAATGACTTAAGTATCAAATATGAAATTAGAAAACACAAAGACTCAGATATATAAAACGAAACTTAGAGTTTATTCATCCAGAATAAAGGGAGGATTGATCTGAATTACGTAGCTCAGTCAGCAGAGTTAAATATCTTAGCAAAATATATGTATAAGAATTAAATTAGATAATTTGAAGTATCTCAACCCAGCAAACAGTAGAAGGTGTAGAGACGGGTGCACTCTTTTACTGAACTGCCGTGACTTAACTGTGGATCAGCGGATTCCTGGCTGATCCAATTTTACATTTACGAATGCTAGCAGTAACGCACACTAACACTCATCATACTACTTGATCTTAACACAACTAAATCTCCACTAACGAAATATAACTTCATCCGAGCGTTAAACCTAAAACTTTAGTCTAGACAGACCTCGGACAAAACTCCACTACTCCACACACTTTACGAAAATAATCACCTATTTATACTACCTTCCACCAATTTCCCTTCTCTTCATTTCAACGAACCTTTAGAACCGCTTCACATTCGTCTACACCTCGCAACTTAATTCCTTCGTTGCTGCACCATGTCGACACAAAACTAATCCGACCCAAAATTTCGCTGAGTCCCTGACGCCGAAATATTTTAACTATCCAACCGATTACTTTGCTGGGTCCAGCTTAATTTTAAACAAAACTGTGGTGACTTACCGTCACTACCTCACAGTCACCCTTCAAGAAAAAAAAATTAGTCGTGAAAATCCCCAACGGATTTTATCGAGTAATTTTTAAAAACATACTCATAACTAATCTGACCACTTAAGCGTGAGTGCAACCGTTACGTAAAATTTTGAACTGAGTGAGAGTAATTTAAAAAAAATTAGTTATATCCTTGAGCGTAAAACTGGCCAACTCCAAAAAAAAATAATAATAATAATAAAATAATTTTAAATTTTAATGAAATGGAGTTTGCTTACGGTCAGAAACTCCGGAAACGCTGATTGAGCTACCGCCAGAAATACAATAGGTCGTTTACAATCGGCTTCCTGTCAGGCCAGGAAGGCAAACTTGAATTAGAAAAAAAATAATAATCTGAGTACAGATGGGTTGCTTGATAGAAATGCGACATTCAATAGCAATTTGATAAATGTTCATGCATCACGAAAAATAATCTTTATTTAAAAAAATTCTGGCATTTATTGTAGTGTCCAACCAGCGTCCTAGATGGCTAAGCAGGTAACAGGATCAATTGCCGTCAGATATTAAAAGACACCGGCTAGGAGCAGGAAACATCAGCTTGTAGGTTACTACGTGGGTCATCAGAAAAATCGAGGCTTTCCATCTTTGGCTTACAGCAGACTGAGATAGTTTAAACATCAGAAACAGTTCGTCAAAAGTCATTCTAAAATGCAAAACTTCTTACAGTATCAAAAATATAAAATAAGTTAAACTGCATTTTGTAGACAATTAAACGAGACAGTTTGTCTCTAAAGATATACAGAAAATAATTTTTATATATATATACAGAAAAATATTCCCTTCCTGGGCTATAGCATGAACGAAAAACTAAGTTGTTAGTCTTTATATAGTTAAAAGTTAAATACGATTGATGCATATAGCCAAAAAAAAAAAAAAAACATTTTCCCCACTCTAAAACATATCTTCATAAATTTTAGTATAGCTACAAAATTTTGACAATTACAATTATTCATTTTATACATACAAATACATCATTTATAGAAAGATGAAGGGGGGGGGATGTATACAAGGGGCTAAAAAAAATTATATTACCCCCTCTGCAGGTGATGGTTTGAGACATACTGAAAATATATATTGGAACAGAACAAAAAATTTTGACATAGAAGCAGAATATGAATTTCCAGTTGGAAAGTTCATGCATAAATTTTGAATTTTGCTTGTTTAGCTTGAGAAAGTTCATTGCTTTCATAAAAAAGTTCTAAATTGAAAGTCCAAAAGGCTTCAAGGCATGTCGACATTTTGTGCAGCTCCAACAGAAATAATACACTTTTGAATAAAGAAAAAATAAAGAACGGTATCACCTGATATATGGTGGATTCCTTTACATCAGAAAGATCAAACATCTTCGTCAGGCTGGTCTGTGCACTCGTCGGGGGAATCTCAGGGCTAGTGGCTTGCAGGACGAGGTCAGGCTTTGGAAAGGAACGATTCTGGGATGGGCTCGAACCCCGGCACCCTGTCACTGCCCGTAGTTTCAGGAACTGTGTTAGCTTGCTCTGTACTCAATTTAGAGGTCCTGGAGGGCTTACAAACACTAAAATATTTCTTTGCATTAGTGGAGATCACATCATTTTCTGTTAAACTGGCCAAGAAATTTTTAGAAGCACCGCTATTTAACCTTTCATGTTCAGTTTTTTTACATTTTTCATTAGAAATAAACGAATCTATCGACTTGACAGGTGAAAACTTAAATGCAATGTTTCATGAGTTTCATTTAAACTAATAGATAAGTCTGTTGGCTGAACAGGAGTAAACCCTAAATTTGATCCACTTACGAAAGGTTTATCCGCATCATTTAATGAAATTTCACTCTCCTTTAAACTGGAAGATAACTGGGAGTCCAAATTAGAAATGCATTGAGAAGAAAAATGAATGTTATTTTCTGTAAAAGAAACAGAACGTGCACTTGGTTTAACTTGCACATGAATACCAGCAACAAATATCATGTTTTTAGCAAAATTAATTCGAACATTATGTACTTTTAGAAAGTCTAAGCCGAGTATACATGGATACTGTAAATGTTCAATTACAAAAAACGGTCATAGCACTTCAAAGTCGTTTAAATTTACTTTGAGATTAATCACTCCCCGACTTATGCAAGATTGACCTTGAGCCGTGATTACATTATAAGTAGTAGGATTTAATGGTTTGAAGGAAAAATATTTCATATAATTATCATAGGATAAAAAGGATTTTTCGGCTCCCGTATCACAGTAGGCAGGCATAACTAAATCATGATGAACAACATTTAAATGAGGTAAATTGACTGAACAATTGGAGATTGAATTTAGGAAAAGAGATTTCACTTGATTATTGGGAGAGCTCGTTTGATTTCGTTCAACATTTTCAGACTGATTGAAATTAATATTTGGAGGGGGAGGGGCGAAATTTTCGCGCCGTTCATTTTGAACATTTACGTTTTCCTGCTGGTAAGAGGAGTTATTCGCAGGTTTAGCAGCGTGCCTTGCTTGATATTTATCTAATACTTGAAAGAGAGTATCACAGGATGCTACCGCTTTTAAATCCAAATAATCTTGTATTTGAATTGTAAATAGCGGGTGTACAATATCAAACAGTTCAAAGAAACATAAATTTAAATCTAAGAGTTTAACAATTTCAAGTTTGCGGAGCAAAAATGTAGTCGGTTTATCAGATAACGACATTTTTTGTCATGTATAGCTCCTGCCTTAATTTTACTTTATCAGCACTTGAAAAAAAGGTACTTATAATTTTTGCTTTTAAACCTCATAAGTAGGATTTTGGCCAAGCGAAAGAGCAGCAATAAGCTCGTACCATAATTTGGCTTCTCCTTTTAAGGAGTATTTTAACCACGTAAATTTATCAGCAGCAGCAATGTGACAAATGTCAAAATATTACTCAAGCTCATCAAAAATGTCCAGAGCATTATTAGTGCCAGTGAAATAAACCCGAGCGGGGGTGGTGTCGAGCGAAAATGGCCATAGATTAACTCATTGACTTAAGTATTAAATATGAAATTAGAAAACACAAAGACTCAGATATATAAAATGAAGCTTAGAGTTTATTACATTAGTTAGTTACATTATTTCAGAGGGTGCATGAGTTGCTGAGATCATAGGGAATCCTAGGAAGAATTTCCCGATTCCCGAAATTTTCAGCAAAGGCTTGTTCAAAGAGTTCTTTTTTGTAGACGCCTGAAAGATCTGTGCAAAATCTACAATAGTAGGGTTGACTTCATCTGTAAGCCAATCATTCATATTCATGTCAACGGCAGACCAATTAGTCCACGAACGCCTACAGTAAACAGGACTAGAGGAAAAATCAATGTGAATGGTAATCGGAAAATGATCAGAGTCGAAAGGATCGGGGTGCACCTCCAGATAAGTTCTGCGAAACATTTCTGGGCTGGAAATTGATAAGTCAATCAGCGACTTAGCCCCATTAGGACTGATGTGAATGGGCTTACTAGAGTTTAAAAGACAAACATTACGGTTGAAAAGCCAATTTGCTATCACATCAGAGCCAGGAGAATTGCAGGAGTTCCCCCAAGCCACATTCTTTTGATTGAAATCGCCTAAAATTAGGAAGGGGGGATGAAGATTTTGTACAAGATTTTGAAGCCAAGAATCCCGAAAGTTGCCATGGGCCGAATATAAGTTTATGATGGAAAGCTAACGATTAGAAAGCCAAACTCTAATACCAAAAACTTCAACTCTGTCCGGATCGGAGAAGTCAGCATGAATCCGAGCCGAAGAGAGCTTGCTATTCACAGCAAACAGCAAGCCCCCACCTCTGCCAGCACGATCAAGGCGATAGACAGTTTTCCCTGGGAGGATTAAAGGAGGCTTTATAGTGGCCATTCCGTTCCGCTATACGCAACAACAGAGCTAGAATATAAGGAGTTCATATTCAGTTCAATTCTATTCAATTTCTTATTCAATAGATAGTTGTCATTCCTTATATTCTAGTTCAGTGCTTGCGGACAGCGGAACGGAACGGCCACTATAAAGGCGCCTTAACTCCTGCGAGGGGGAAAGGAAAGTCTCCTGAATAACCATAATATCAGCATTGGTGAAACTAGAACTCTTAAGCCAAAAAATTTTAGACCGGATGCCCCTGGCGTTCCACTGAACAAGACGAGTAGAAAAATCTGACGCAGCTTGTGCCATGAAAAAGGAAAAAACGAAAAAGGGGGAAATCATAAGGAAAACGAAAGAGGGGCGAAACAAGGAAACCAAGAAGGGAATACTAAGTATCCCCCTCTATACCTTCCTCAGAAAGGTTGATAACAGGATCCTGGAAAAATTCAGCATCAGAGGAGTCGTTGACAAAGGCAGAAGGAAGGAGTTCGTTAACTGGAGACGAGGGTTTTCGTCGCTTATTTTTAATGAGCTGAGGAGACTGTTGGGATTTGTTTACAGTAAGTTTATCCGTTTTACCTTGAATATTTCCAGTGGAGGCGGTTGTCAAAGAGAAGGTTAAGCCCTGAATAGAAAAAGAGTTGCTTGTTGCTGCATGGCTTGCACTATCAACTCTTGAGTCCGTTGAAAAAAAGAGTCTAAGGTTTGAGTAAGCTCTTGTTTAGTAATAAATTTATCAGGTTTTTCAGGAGCAGAGGAAACAGCTGCAGCATAATTTTTTGCACGGGAATGTTTGGCGAAACATCTTCGAGCTTCCGTGATAGGTAAATGGCTATCTATCTTGAGTTTTAAAAAGTCAATTTCTTTGGCTCTGGCAGAGCACTGGAGGTCAGAGGCAAAGTGGGCAGATTCACAATTAACACAAGAGAGAGTGTCACTGGTAAAAACATTAGCGGAGTGAGAACCACCGCATTTACGGCACACAGTTTCGTATTTACATTTCATCGTAGCATGGTCAAAGCACCAGCAATTTAAACACTGCCGAGGCCTGTCGTAAAAAGGCTGTATTCTTTCAAGCATATAAAACATTTTTAGTTCCCTTGGAAGAATGGTGCCAAAAATAGTGACAAGTACCATTTCAGATAATTGCACTCCAGAGCGGTCTTTCCTCGTAAAGCGCCGCATCTCTTTAACTTTTAACTCATTTGAATTTTGTATTTCTTGTCCAAGCTCTTGGAGGGGAATACTAGTGTCAATGTTGTGGACCGCAAAACGGGAGGTGATATATTCCTGCTGTACGTTAACCTGAACTGGGATGTTCATGAGTGAGTTTATTTACGCAGCAGCGAGAGCACATTTTTCATCGGACGTTTCTATGAGGAGTCTGCCAGTTCTGATAAATTTTATATGTAATGGGGCGTTAACACCGAGTTTATTGTCTACCTCAGATTTTAGGACTTGAGGTTTGTTGCGTGGTAAAACACCGGAAAGTGGGTCCATAAACATAGCTACATTTGTAGCTCCATTAGAAAAAGCATATTGGAGCTGGAACACCGGGCTAATTATTTCTTTAATATATATATTAGGGTCGTTGAAGCTCGCATCACTGACTTTAATTTGAGACTGCATTTTGAAAAGAGGGGGAGGAAAAAACAAACCCTCTGCCGACTAGGCGAGGTAAACCAAGGGCACTTAACCTAGAAGTGCCCACAGAAAAATAAAATACCAAAAAGAGAAAAAACAATAAAATAATATATAATTAGAGAAGCACTCACCCAAGAACTACCAGGGGTAACGAAAAAAAGACAGAAAAATAAAATAAATCACTACTCTTATGAAGCCGAAAAGAGCCACGTCTACACCCAAGTCCGCTGGAGTAGCTGAGCACAAGAGCAACCTGCACTTCCGAGAACCAGAGAGCGAAAAAAAAAACGAGTCACTCTCCTCAAAAATCTAAACAGTTTTCCCAGCATCGAACAATTTTCGACATTCGACATTCGAACACAAACTCAAACAAAAAACTACTGTTGCCACTAAATGTCAACAAATTGTAAGAAAACCGGGGCATTAATCTTCTTGCCACTCAAAAGTAAATAAATGAATTGTAAAAAGCACCATGGCCTTGACACCTCTTATAACAACATCATGGCTGCTGCTTTTAGTTCTCCTCACAGCACTCCCCATCTTATCCAGTTCTCCAAACATGCTCTTTCCACTCTTAACTAATCTTGGTTCAGGCTTTGGCCTCTCCTCCTGATTGTATCTTTCGAGCTCAAGCTGCCTGTTATCGCAAAGCAAACCATTCAGTACCCGTCTCACCCTCTACCTGCCGGAGGATTTTAGGCTGGGATTGCAGTGCCTCGCTCAACACTACCTTTTGCACAAACTCTGAATTAAGATGTAAACAAAACGCAAGTCGTATTGCAGTGTCTCACTATCTTACGACGACTTCAGAGATATTTTAAGTCGAATCGTAACTGGATGCGCGCGCAATCACAACGTAGGTCGCTCGGCGTCTCCAATTGGCTAACTCGTTTCTCCCGCCGGGGACTTACGCTTGAGGCACCGCAATACCAATGTAGAGACACCATTCAAGTGTAGATAATCCTAACTTACCGATGAACAATGTGTTAACCTTTTGTCCAGAGGTAAGTCTCTGGATTACTACCAAAACGACCTCGGTTCGAATTAGAGATGCAAGGATTTCAAAACACCCGGTTTTTTTTTCGAAAAAAAACCATTTTTTTCCCCTGGGAATTTAAGATAAAATTGGAAATTTTGAAAATTCCCAAAAACTGGGAATTTTGAAATTGTGAATATTTTTATAACTTTTGTATTAGTTAAATATTTTTTGTGTATAAACAGCCTCCGATCCTTAAATTAATTTCAACTTTAACTTCTGCGTAGATTTCATGTCCCTTTCCCGCTAATTCCAGCATCTTCGATGTTCATGTTCATTCCGTAAACGAAGAAAATAATTAATCATAATTAATTCGTCGCTAACATTAACGGTAAGTTTCTGTCACTATTCATTAATATTATTTTGTTATGTTCTTAAGATATCCTTTCTATTTTTAATAACATTTCATTTTTTTTATTCTTAATTCATTTATGAATATATAATGAAATAATTAGAGAATTGAACTTAAGGTTTTAGGAAACAAATCCAACTCAATTTATACTTCATTAAACTTAACTGAAGTATTTAGGAAATTAGTTTCTTACTCGATAAATTTTAAATTGTTCATTTTTTTAATAATAATAAGGAATTCTTAAATTTAATGTGTTTTGGTAAAATGGTAATTAATGCGAAATTTTTCACCACTTGGGTTAGAAATGCCAAAACTGCTTTATATATATATAATTAATTAATTAGGAGAACAATATGTATATAAACTTTTCATCAAAAAATTTTCATTGTAGAAAAAGTAACATCGACTTGATGATTCAAAGAATCATTTTCTCTCAATCATATCATTATTTTTTAAGCTTATATATTTTGTAATTGTATTTAGTTATATAAATATCACTATATTAAATCTAGTAAAAAAGGGTTTTATATTGGAATATCTTTTCAGATAGATAAAGTATGACTTGTTTATGTATGAAAAGCTAATGATTTGGCTGCAGTTCTGATAAATTGAAAATAAAATGATAAATTAAAACAATGTTATAAGCTAATCAGTATATCAAAGTCCTTAAAATTGCCTTTTATATTAAGTAATCAACATATTATTTGCTTTAGAGATTTCTAATTTTTTTCCCCCGCAAAATTCCCAGTTTTTTTCCCAAAACTCCCGGGTTTTTTCCCTTGGTTTTAACCCGTTAGTAGTGTAGGGTGACCTGACGTCCTCATTTTCTGAGGACAGTCCTCGTTTTTCATGTGTTGTCCTCACTTGCTTTCAGAAGTTCTCATATCCTCATTTGTCCTCACTTTTCGACGTTTGTTCTCATTTGTTCTCATTTTTCAGTAATTTCCTTCTTTACTTAAAATTTCAACATTAGAGATGCTGCTGATCTTATTAGTTCTCAATACTGATTCTAAAACTCAACGTAAAAAAGTCACGATTCCTTGATTCATTCCATTCATTTTTAAATCATCTCCAGTACTATTACACAAAAAATATATATTTTTTTGGGAGATTTTAGTCTTTTCTATACTTTAAAATATAAAGATAAAACAAACAAACAAACAAAAAAACTGAATTTGCATAAAAGTAAAAAAAATAAAATAAATGAGGGGGGATATTTAAATATTTAACATGAAGCTGAAAGTTATTTTATTACTAATTAAGTTTTATAACTAATTAAATTTAAATAACGTTTTAAATGGTAAAGCATATTTTAGTAAGATTGAAGACTGTCCAAGTCAGGGATAGGAGCTGAACGCAGATTGCCTTGTTGACATTTCACGATTTTTTGCTCTCAATAGAACTACTACTACTGGAAGGTACAAGTTTGTAGAACATTAATGCTTTAGGCCGTCAGATTATAGTTCAATTCTTATTCCTAGCCTAGCCGGTTTTTGACATTGTTCAGATTGTTTTTTCCTCTTAAAATGTTATTTATCGGATCACTTCCATTTGAAATAGTTATGATTACATTTTCACTAAAACTTGGTCAATAAAACAATAACAATTGTATTAAAACAGTTTATAAAAGTATAAACAGAAGCGGATATAAAATAGTTTAGTACTTTCGTATCAACCACATATCAGAAATTAATACTTTAATATTAAAAGTGTACAAGTTTATGATAATGTTTATTGTAAATTTAATAGTGCTTATATAAAAATTTTTTTATAATGTGTATCGTATAAGTTCACAAGTAATATAAATTTATCATAGTGACGATTAATGGCTGCTAAAAGGGGTTAATATAAGCTAATTTTGTGCTATATTTTATGAAATTTTATGTCCTCAGAAATATCCTCATTTTTAAAGAAAACTGTCCTCATTCTTCTCATAAAAATGAGGACATTGCATAATTTGTCCTCATTTTGCATTGAAAAAACTGGTCACCCTATAGTAGTGAGTTTTACAGAATATAGGAAACTTTAACCGGAAGTGATTTACACCTACGTCATCCGTATTTCTTGTTCGTTTCTCGTTTGGCGAATTATCCTGTGACGGTGCCAGATCTCAGGATTCATTACATTACTGTTGGGTCGTCGGTGTGTGTTGTGTGCTTTTATGTCGCTCTCCTGCATTTGTTTGTGCAGTTGCTTTTGGAAATATTTGTTTCAGGTAAGAATTTTAATTAACATTTTTCAATATTATTGTATTCGGTTTTTCACTGTATTCAGTTTTTTAATGTATTTTTAATACTTTTAGTATTTTGCAAGTAACACATAATGTAGTGATGTGTTTGCATATGTTATTTATATGTATGCATGAAATTAGTTTTAATTACTTTAGAAAAGGTAAAACTTTAACATTTGTATGTTGTGTTGCTAAAGTAAACATGATTTTAACATTAAAGAAGCATGCTTTTATTATGAATACTCTGAAACATAATTAAATTACTATATAATTACTACATAATTTTATATTAATACTACGCACTTTTTATTCAGCTGTCACCAATAATTTTAAGAAGTGATATAATGGACGTTTTTTCGATTTTCTTCGCCTTTTATGTATATCAAATGCAACTTCTAAAAATTTTTGGTGGCTGTTGAATAAAAGAATTTGGCAACACTGAAGGATGGGCGGCAAATCGACCAACTAGCGACTACTAACGGGTAAAATTCCCGGATTTTTTGCATCTCTAGTTCGAATACATCCTACCGCAACACGCATTTTCCTTCATTGGTGACCCGGACGAAGCAACGAGCTATTAACTTCGTTCTATGGCAATAGATGACAGCACCACAAAACCCTCCGAGCAACAAAGTCTGTGATTGTGAATCGCTGTTCTCACAGCACAAAAGCCTGTCATGCCCCAGAACCACGGAAGAAGAGTCTATAGGAATTAAAACGAGATAGGGCCGCGAGCGCGGGAACAGAAGCTTCCTTTTCCGCATTAATTCAGCCGAGTCCAGGAAAGCGATTCGATCGCCGCCTGGTGTAGTATCTTTGAAAGTTATCGGAAGAAAGGGAATGCCCGCCCCTTCGGATTCAATCATCATCCGATTTCCGAGAACGACGAACAGCCAGAAATGTAAAAACGCGCTGATTGGTGAATTTTTAAGATCTGGTCGCCCTCTATCTGTAAGATGAAAATTACTACCTTTCCGTAACATTCGTAATACATCCTACTCTTTTAATCCGTGCCCAGAACTTTACAAGCGGGCATCTGACAGCACAATCTGGTAACCGCTACCGTCCAGGCTCTAGTCCAAACGAGTAATATCGCTCGTACGACGGCGTACTCTCTAGGAGGGGGAGTACTGTAGCGACGCCATTAATGCCATTCAAGTGTAGATAATCCTAAATTACCGATGAACAATGGGTTAACCTTTTGTCCAGAGGTACGTCTCTGGATTACTACCAAAACGACATTGGTTCGAATACATCCTACTGCAACACGCATTTTCCTTCACCAAGTTAAGATCGTTCTTAAACACGCCCATTCTACGAAAGTTCGTAAGATTTAAGATCAGACTTAAGAACGTGGCACCGCAGTCCCAGCTTTAACCCTGGTTAAAATTCTTTTTTATTGTTTACATTGGTAGGGCCTACTGGACCTTCCTGGCCATATATTCTACTATATTATTTATATTATCCTTACTTATTACAATTATTATTAATTTCCTTTTGTTTTGCTTAATTTAATTTTTACTCTTTTCTTTTCTTTTCATTTACATATATCTTATTATTATTTATTAATTATCTTTTTGTAAACTTTTACTCTGAGGTAAGCAGTGGCGGATTTAAGGGGGGGGGCTAGGGGGCTGAAGCCCCCCCCCCCCAAAAGTCAAGTTCTGGATCCGCCACTGGAGGTAAGGCGACCAAATTTTTGAAACCCAATTTGAGGACAAATCATCGCAGCGTCCTCAAATTGAAGGGCCATTCGACGACAGAGCTAAATTTTGCCTTCATTTGAGGACAAATTTGTAAATTCGAGGACATTCGTCCTCAAATGATTTTCAAATTGTTGAGAACATAGGTCGAAATTCGAGGACTGTCCTAATCATTCGAGGACGTTTGTTCACCTTACTCTGAGGGCATCTTGTCCTTCTTATTGTTACCAGCACGGAGTAATATTAATAGGAGTTGAAGGTCCAATGGGAGAAAGCTACGAAACTGTGATCTAAATTTTTGGTAAATATTGAGGGCGCCACTTGTCATTCCTCCCTACTTCGGCGCGGATATACTGTTGTTTTCAATAGAATTTTGCTGAAGTACATTTAAAATTTTTTATTTTAAGCAATTTAATTTCTTTGTAAGTTCTTAAAACTGCATAATTCAGATGTTTCAAATAAATACTTCGTTCCTAGTTGTAAAACAGGCTATGATAGTGATAAGAAAAACAAAAAAAAGCCCTAGGAGAAAAATAAAGTCCGAGTTCGTGTTTTCTGCACCTAAAGTAAGTTTATTTTTTTTCTTTACAAAATTTCATCCATTCTCCTTCCTCCTAATTGTCTGTTTTATCTAGCTTCGGTTCATAAGAATCGTCATTTTTTAAAAGCTTTCTGTCAAAGTAAAATTAGTATAAAATGGCTCTTAAAAAAAACATGTTGGTTAGAATACTCTATTTAATGAAATTTGCTTTCAATCGAAATTTTTTCAGCTTGATATTATTTTTAAAAAAATAATTAAAACGAGACATTTCCCCATTGAATAACATTGCGGAAGCTGGAGAGAAGGAAGGATTGCACGCTGGCGCCATCTGTAAACATTAGAAAACAACATCACAAAATTTCAGCGTTACCTTCTTCTCCTGTCTTTTTACTCCGTGGTTACCAGTTACCAGTGCAATAATAATAGTGTTAATATAAGACGTGAAGGAAAGCCGTTCCTGGGAACTTTGAAAAAACAATTTTGATGATGATGATGATACCTACCTTCCTGCCTCGATGCTCTTTGGTGACACTTTTAGTACTGATGGCAACAGCGGCCATCGCTTTATTGTTGACACGGGCTGTTAATTTCGCAGCGGTAGACACTTTCTCCAACCAATCGAAGCTCAATATCTCAATGCGTCACCGGTCTTGGCGATTTCCCGAAATTTAACTGTGCCAAACACTAAAACGCCAAGTTTGTTCGAATTCGAATTGAATTCGATTTTGCAGATTTGTTATTGTTATTGTAATGTAATGTTAAATTGCGAAAAAATGTTTTTGCTAATGGTATTTTTTCGTTTAAATCAATAAATTTACTAAGTTAAAAAGCCGTAGCGTAAAACTGAGAGAAGTATCATTATATGTGCAGGGAAAAAAGTTGTAATTTTGCATCAAAATTGTCAATGGATTTAATAAATTATTTACAAAATTAAAACTACCTCTATATTTTGAAAAAAATGTAGACACACTCACGTATGTGATAATATAATCTGTTGCATTATAAGGTTACTGTTATTATGAATAACAAATTTATAATTTATTTGCTAACGTGCTTCGAATATATTTTCATAATGTTATATTGTAAGTCACGATTAACATTATTTTCTCTTATTGTCAAACGATTCTCAGAATATTTTGCCAAAGTTACATTTGTATAGTCTGATTGAGATCTCCCCCCCCCCCCCCTTTAACAATTGATGTAATATATTTTTACCTATTTGTAAATATATTTCTAAACTTTATATTTCGATAGGTACTATGAATCTCATCAATATGTTTCATAAGCTTCATTGCTGTAACTTTAAGGCTACATTTATTTATTTATGTTTTAATCATCTAATGTTGTATAATACTCACCAAAATTTATTGTAAACATACAAAATATATTAACAAGTTTTTAAATGAAAAATAATTGTATTTTTATAAGTTTTACATAAAAGTAATTTCGGAATAAGTAGAGAGCATATATTTTACTTTTTATTTTCTCTTTCTTTTATATATAATCCAAAATTTGCCTGATTTTTATTAATTCCATTTTACTCTATACCTGTTGAGTCGTAATAGGGCAATTTCACGAAAATATTAAACTGAACACAACTATCAATAATTCAAAAACAAAATCTTTTTAATTCTTGGTGTTGTGTGAAGTTTAATTTTAACTTATATAAATTGTTTTATGAAAAATGGCCCTAATAGATGTCCATGTGCTTTCATATTAGGATATTTAAGAAATTTACACATGTCAGTTAATTACTAACATGTTGTAAATACTGTGACTTTTTATTCAATTAATAGTTTGAAATTTAATAATATGTGTCCTGATAGCCTATTACTTGCTCTTTGACTCTGATATAACTTTATTGTGACATTAATTTCACTAAAAACTCTTAATGAATTGATCCTTTTTAAAGAAGGGGTAAAAGTTATTATTTTATCCTATAATCTTATGCAACATAAGCCAATGTTATTTTAAAAATGGACACTTTTTTATATATATATTTAAAGCTGTGTTAAAATAATACGTAATAATATGTAATAAATAAATGTACGTACGTAATAATATGTAATAAAATAAGTTTCTTTTTTTATCTTAATGAAATTTAACAATAAAATTCTTATATTTTTTATGATCTTGCTTTGATTTTTTAATAAGCTATTAAGTAAAATGGTAATGAGTTTAGTATAAATGAGAAGCACATTGATTTTTCCAAACAGAATAAATTTTTACATTAAATTACTTTGTAATCTAATGATAAATGTCTCATTAAATCCCTAATTTATTTTATACATTATTTTTAGGCCTAGCTACTATAAACAGTTCAAATTAATGAATGCAGATAAGTATCATTGAATAAAAACTTTATGCCTAATAACTCGCTGTGTTAAAAGAAAAAATAATTACTAGTTTAATTAAATGTATTTATAAAATTTTTACTCACATTGCTTGAAAATGTTATGCTGCTTGTCACTTTTACATAGCATTCTGAACATTTATCTAACTGTTTAATTTTGTATATCCTTTGATAGTAAAAAAAGAAAAAATAGTTTTATAATTGATTTTATTAAGGCTTTTTATCTTGGGAAATAAAAAAATAAACAATAATAATAATAACAATGTTGTCAAAAGATTACCCTTTAATGATCTATTTGTAAATTTTAATTTTATATATCTGTAGCATATTTAGAAGAATGCTGTTAATTTAAATACTAGATGAACAGGTTATATTTAGATTGGTTTATTGTAATTATTATTTATTTTATAAAATAAATTGAAATGCAGTATAAACAAATAAAATTAAGTTTAATTATAAATTTATTATGTGGTATTTTTTTTTTTTTTTTTTTTTTTTTTTTTAATGCAATATCCATAAAGGTTATTTTGCAGAAAATTCTTTAAAAATATTGTGCAAAGTCCTGTTAAAAATATTATCTGTAAAATCTATTTGAATTCATTTAAGGTTAATGACGAGCTATTTTGTGCTAAAACTTTTATATTAGGAAATGAGTCACTCCATGCCAAATCATGCAATTTTTAATCTTCAACCTGTGTACTGAAATTTTCAATTAAACATTCAGGAATCATCCTTCTTGAAATAAATGAAAATATATTTAAAAAA
Source organism: Salticus scenicus (assembly GCA_963930645.1). Lineage (NCBI taxonomy): Eukaryota > Metazoa > Arthropoda > Arachnida > Araneae > Salticidae > Salticus > Salticus scenicus. Next base: position 15,208,610 of record OZ005659.1, on the reverse strand, counting down.
TTTTTTCTTTTCTTTATTTTTTGAAAAATCACCATTTTTTTTTTTTTTTTTTTTTTAGCTTCAATAAATGCATTCTCAATTTCTATAAGAGATAACGAGAAGTTTCTGACTACTCATTTTAAAGAGAATTTTATTGATTTAATTTGATGTCCAACTTGATTATGTTAAGTTTTTTTTTTTTTTTTTTTTAAGATAATGTTCTTAAAAAGTAAAAAAAAATTAACAGCTATAATAACCTAAACTATTTAGAGTAGGATCAGAAGTTATAATAAAAAGTTATTATACATGTAAAAATAGATTATAATTATCATACATTTCGCTTACGTGATAAAAGACTTTATTTTTAAGTTCTTACTAATTTGAAAGAGTATGTAAACATCTATACATTTTGTTGCGGTCGAAGAATTCATAGCCTAGTGTAGGGAAGGGGCCGGCACCTGGAAAACAACTAAACCCCTACACAATGAAGCTATGAATGAGACTCCAGGTGTCAGGTTGAAAATCAACCGTCAAAGGCCTAATTTTTAATTTTTTTTTTTCTTTACATTCTTTTATTATCAATCGCTATTGAACTTCTGACTGTAGCAAGTACTTGCTCGTCTGCACCCTTATTTTATGACTTAAAAGAGGCCGTTCGTTTACTTTGCAAACAACCTTTGAAAATTCAACAACCAGCTGGTTTGCGATCCTTGAATGACCTTATTAAACTCCCGCTCAGTTCCATTAAAAAACGTAGAAACCCTAAAGTATCTCAATAAAGAAGGAATTTCGCTGAGCACAATGATTACAAAAGCATTTGCATTTAAATGATTTATCAGATGAGGTATCATAGGTTGGACCATTGCCTATGTGACGCAAACTCAATTTTTTCAAATAGATACCATAGTTTTTCTTCCCAGAATCATGTTAAGCGAAAAAAAAGTTTCAATTCATGTATTGTTTTTTTTTTTTAATTTTTCAGAGTAGGGGATCCCGGGGCCCTGAATCGTATGTTGTAAGAAATATATATATAAATTCAAACCCCACCTATGATACCTTATCTGAGAGATCATTTGGATGCACAATATTTTCATAATCATTGGTTTTGAGCGAAATCGCTTTTTTATTGAGATATTTTAGGATTTTCAGATTTTTTATCACAACATAAGTTTCAGGACCCCTATTCATAAAAGAAAAAAAAAAAAAAATTACTTCATTTGAATGCATGAAACTTTTGAAATCAAATGTGTCCAGCAAACTTGTTTTTTTATTGAGATATCTGATTTTTTTATTGCAACATAAGAATCGGGGGCCCTCTACTCTGCAACACACACACGCACAAAAAAAGCAATACATAATTTAAAACAGATTTTTTCCACTTAACATGATCCTGTGAAAAAAATTTATGGTTTTTATTTGAAAAAATTGAATTTGTGTCACGTGGGTCCCCCAGGAACCCATTCATGCTACATCATGTGACAGATCATTCAAATGCATGAAACTTTTGAAATCAATGTATTCAGCAAAAATTGCTTTGTTATCAAGATATTTTGGGCTTTCCCAATTTTTTATTGCAACATAAAAATAGCACCTGTGCTGCAAAATAAAAGAGCAGTACATGATTTGAAACAGATTTTTTCTGCTTAACATGATTCTGCAAAGAAAAAGTAGGGTTTCTATTAAAAAAATAAAAATAAAATTTGTATCAGCAAATTTGCCTTCCTTTCGAGATATTTTGGTGTATCCACACTTATGAAACACCCTGTATATGCTTGTCTTATACAAATGAATACAGATAATTAGAAAAAACTTCATAATTAAAATAGATTTCACTTGTTCCTTATATCTTATTTAAATAAAACTATTTAGAAAGAGTTCTTAACATTTAGTCAATCAGGGTTGTAGTGATTTAAATCAATTGAATTTTTTCAATAACTATGGGGCTCTGCACCCTTCTCGCTTCGCTCACCAATCCCCAAGGGAGAACTTGCTTCCCCCTGACAAGCTTTACCTATTAATCCTTGTGGCACTTTGTCCGCCTATTCTCTTCTTTGCCTTTCACTGAATATTAATAGTGCATAACTCAAGACAAAAGAAAAAAAAAAGTAATAAAAATCCCCATATTCAACGTCAAGATGAAATACATAATATTTAATACCTTTATTATTATCATTATTATTTTATTTATTTATTTTATGAAATATTATGCTAAAAGTCAGTAATGTTTTTTTTTTTTTTTCAGAATCTAAATAAATTTGTAATATCTAGATCATTTTGCATTACAGCTTTAGTATATGAACCCCTTGGTGACTTTTAAATTTTTGTCACTATTTGGCAATGCATTTTTTGGTATAATTGCTTGTTAAAAAAAAAAAAAAAAAAAAAAAAAACCTATTATTTATCATTGTAATGCTGCTCAGTTAAAGGATTTTAAGGTATTTTAAATGTTTTTAAAGTTTAATTTCGTCCTTTTATATTTTATTCAATTGACCTATTACCTATTTTTTCTAATGCCCATACTTTTTACTATTGAATTTTTTAATTAGGGTATTATTTAAATTTAATACTCTGTATATTTTTAATGTACAGCTAGATAATAATTTTACACAATGGAAAACATCTGAAAAGAAAAAAAAAAATATATATATATTATTGTTTTAATTTGGAAAAATAGTAAAAATGTGCTTTAGGTTACTGCTTGGCAACTTTTCCAAAAATTGCGAATTTAGCAAGATGAGATTGCCACATTTTGTATATCGATCATTCAACAACTGATAAACATTGAGGTTGCCGAGTTTGGCATCTTTATCGCCAATTGTAAACAAGACAACAAGCAGTGGGCTAAAGCACATTCCATCCAAATGTCTAATTCTGTAATGTTTTCTGTCATTTATAAAGGAGTTCGAATTTGAATATAAAATATATTTTTATGCCAAAATATATCCAAAGTAATTAGAAATATATATTGAATGATACATCAACCATGAATATTCATTTAGAAAGATTGGAGTGTAAAGGTTGATTTTTTATATCAACTATGTGAGAAATGCCGAGATGGTTATCAGCCAGTGTAGCTCAGTAGCAGAGCATCCGCGCATTAAGAGCGGACAATACCTAATCTCGCCGGCAGCCTTCGCCCATGTTATTCTATGGGAAAATTTGTTTACATAATTACTCATTACCTAATGAATATTTTTCAATTCTGTTTTCACATTTAGAAAATTCATAAGCGTTAAATTAGTACTTGTTTTCCAAAAATTGATTTTTTAAAATTTTAGTATTTCATTTTGCGATTAGAAAATGAGAAAAATGCATTTTGTGAAAAATGGCATTTTTGAGCTCAAAATTAAAATGTAAAAATTAAAAAAAATGAAATTTTCAAAAATGAGTACTCATTTAACGGTTATGAATTTTCTGACTGTGAAAACAGAATTTAAAAATATTCATTAGGTAATGTGTAATTGTCGCAACAAATTTTCCCATAGAATAACATGGGCGAAGGCTGCCGGCGAGATTAGGTATTGTCCCTTCTTAAGCGGAGAACCCGGGTTCGATTCCCGACTCTGGTATTTTTCACATAGTTGGTATAAAAATCAACCTTTACACTCCAATCTTTCTAAACGTATATTCAAAGTATTTTAAAATATGTTTTTAAATAAAAAAGATAAATATACTTTAAAGACAAAATGAAACGCCACAGTTAATTATACAGACATAACATTATTTCCGTATTCGTGTAAAAGAACACATAAAAAAAATATAAACAACATAAAAAGTTGCCAGTAAGAAAATTAATTTTCTAAAAGTAGAAATGATACGCTATTTAAAAAAAAAAAAAAAAATTAAAACCCAAACTCTTAATATATTGTATCACATAAATCTTTTCGAAATTATGATTTTGCAAATTTTATTGTATTTTGGTGAAGGTATTAAGGTATTAAAGTGAATTGCATACTTTTTTTTTTATTATTATTTATTTTAAAAAATATTTTAAAATACTTTGAATATATTTTGGCATAAAAAAAAAAATAAGAGTCAAATTTAAACTCATTTGTAAGTTGACTCATATATAAACTCATCTTCTAATTTTGCTTCGATAGTTATTAACATTACAAAATCTCGCCAAGCAAACTTTATTGGCAACAACAATCAACGTACATAGTTACGTTCATCACTGACTGACTGACTCTGTCACGCTTCAAAAGGCTAAGAGATTTCCTTGGACCCTGTCTGTGTGTGAATGCAAGTTGCCACCTCATTTTCATACTTTAGTCAATTTTAAAAAATCTAACTGTCCGATCGATAAGCTGTTTAATCCGACAGATTCAGAAAAATCATCCCTTTCATTTGGTACCTTATTTGTAGCGAATTTTTGGTTAGATTTTCTAAAATTAATTAAAATATGAAAATAATAACCTGGTAATAGCTTTAAAATAGACATTTAATTTTTTAATTGCTGCCAAAAAAAAATTACAAGATTTTTTTTTCAGCATAAAATGAAATATGCTTTCACATGAAAAATAAAAAAATTATAAAATATTAATGATGAATATGAAATGCATATAAAGAAAATGATGTCTTTATCCAAAATTTATCTCTATCGTCTTTCTCCAAATCTCATGCATATGAAAAAATGACGTCTTTATGACTTTAAAATAATTTTAAAGGTAACAGAGAAATAAATAAAGTGCGAAAATTTTGCATAGGCTTGCTTGCAAATAGATTATTTGAAGTGAAAAATAAATGAAATGATCATTTTTCAACGGCTGCTTTAATTGCCCTACAACTAACTAGTAGATTTAATAGATTAACCCGTTAGTAGTCGCTATAGACAGCGCCACCTATTACGGATTGCGCACTTTTTATTTAACTCTCACCAATAATTTTAAGAAGTGATGTGATTGACATTTCTTCGATTTTATTCGCGTTTTATGTATATCAAATGCCACTTCTAAAAATTTTTGGTGGCTATTGAATAAAAAAAATCTGGCAACACTGAAGGATGGGCGGCAAATCGACCAACTAGCGACTACTAACGGGTTAAAAGCTAATTTGTAACTTAGATTTATTTATTTACCTCACGTGATAAATTTAACAACAAAGGATTTTGTTTAACCCATGCTTTACCAAGATCAAGGCGTTACAGCAGAAAAATTGCTTTCAGGTGCCGCTTGGCGAAAATCACCAGCACCGTACCTTTTGTATCGTTTAGAAGTTGCAACATTCCAGTAGTTACGTTTGCTATCTCTGGCGAATTAGCACACTTTTTGAATGAGGAGGACAACTAAATTTCAACTTCAAAATTACCCCATCTTGGGAAAGTGAGGGTTAATTTATTTTCTTAGACATTTGTCACGGATGATACATTGAAAAATCAAATGTTGCCATTAAAAATATTAGTTTAGTTAGTTAAGAGAAATCTAATTATCGCATCGATTAGCGAATTGTACTCCTGGATTCAGAAAAATTTCCCCTATCTGATGGTACCAATTCTGAAAAAATCAGACAGTTACTTCTATTTTATCTGGCCCTTTTAACGGTCTTGCGGCTGCTATCACTTTTAAACGAAATTTTAAACAAGAAATTCACAAACTTACCATTCCAGAAAATTCACAAACTTACTGTTGCAGATGAGAGCGAGTGCATAAGAATTTGGGGGAAAAAAGACATTTATTATTATTTTTGTTGTTTACACCATAGATCACATTTTAATTTTCATGTGGAAAATGATGTAATAAGATTGAAAGAACAATGATTTCAGAAACTTTTTTGTAAAATGGCAAATAAAGTACCTTTATGAACTCAATGTGTTTAATTAATAACTTCATTAATTAAAATGATAGACATTTCAAACTGACAGAAATGTCTTCCTTGGAGTATTCTGCACACATTGATACCTCTCATGACACAGAGAATTATTCCCTGCCCTCTGCAAGGAGATGCGATCGCAGACAAATGTAATGCCAGCAACAGTAACTTTTTTTAATATATAGAGAAAATCACTAATTTAAATATCCATTTTTTCTTTTTAATATTACAATTATATGCTTTAATTGAATGAAATTGTTTATGTAGCTTAAAAAAAATTATATTTTAAATATTCCTCATGTAAATTTTTAGGTATAATTGGTAAAACATGACAAAATATTTCATGAAATTGATATTTTTCTATACCTTGATTTTAAATAAATCTTTAATAAACAACAGTAAATAAACACACAAATTATGTTTGACATTTATTTATTAGTTAATTGTAGGGCGACTAAGGTGCCTGTTGAAAAATGATAATTTTATTTTATTTATTTCTCACTTCAAATAATTCATTTGCCAGCAAGTCTGTACGAAATTTTCGCACTTTATTTATCTCTTCATTACATTTAAAATTATTATAATTATTTTATAGACGTCATTTTTTCATATGCATGAGCAAATTTAATATTTTTTTTCATGTGAAAGCATATTTCATTTTATGTTGGAGAAAAAAAAATGGCAACAATTAAAATTTAAATGTCTATTTTAAATGTTTATTTTCATATTTTAATTAATTTTAAAAAATCTGATCAAAAATGCGTTACAAATAAGGTACCAAATGAAAGGGGTTACTTTTCTGAATCCGTTATATTAAAGAGCTTATCGATGGTACTATTATATTTTTTAAAATTAATTAAAGTATGAATTTTAGGTGGCAACTTGTGTTCACACACAGAGTCCAAGGAAATCTCTTAGCCTTTTTAAGCATGACAGATTGAGTCAGTCAGTGATGAGCGAAACTATATAGGCTGATTTTTAATTGTTTATGTATCTTTAAAGAAAGCAGAGCTTAAGAGGCCTCTCTACTTATCGTCCCTTTAAGCCAGAGCCAATGTTATTCTATGGAGAATTTCGCCCCATTATAACTTATTAATTAATACATATTTTTAAATTCTGTTTTCACATTCAGAAACTTCACAAATGCTAAACAATTTATCGCTTTCTAAAAATTATTCTTTTTAATACATTAACTTGAGGTTGCAAATTGCGAATTTTCACAAAGTGAAATTTTTCATTTTTGAGCTTAAAAATTAAAAAAATAAATTTTTAGAAAGTGATAAATTTTTTAGCAGTTGTGAATTTTTTGAAAGTGAAAACGAAATTTAAAAATATGTATTAGTTATAATGGGGCAAAATCCCCCATAGAATAACATTGGCTTCGGCTTTTGGAGACAATAAGTAGAGAGTCCCTTTAATGACTGGTGTGTTAGTTGTGCATATTTAGTGTTCTATGGCATATTGATTAATGTTGGGGTAGTCAACCATTGTCCGGTAGTGGACGGTAGGGACAGAGTTGACTACCACTGGATCAATGTATATGCTAATTGTCCTTTATATATTGATTGAACATATTTAACCCTTTGCCGGCCCTAATGCTCTAAATTGTGTTGCCAAATTTAGGGACTCTTTTATTCAAATATCACCAATAATTTTGAGGAGTGATATTCGATAATGGACAAATAACCTTCAAAGTGATTAGGCAATCATTACATTTAAAACTTATTGGTGAATATTGAACAAAAAAGTCCCTAAATTTTGCAACACTGATCAGAGGAGTGAAATTAAATTAGACCAACAAAGGGTTAAAATTTATTATTCCTTATTATTTAACCCTCATACTAGTTGATATCATTTAACACCAATTCACATGACATTTAAAAATTAACGCCATCATTTTTTACATCGTAATGTTTTAAAAAGTCCAGAAGACTTCAAAAATTAAAAAAAAAAAAAAAAAATCACTCTTTAACTGTATATAATCAGTTAAATATCTTTACAAATTACTGTTACTACCTGTTAAATAAATTGTATACTCTCTAAATAAACAAAAAAAAAAAGTTTGGGGAGGGGATAAAAGATTAAGCAGGAAGAAGAATTAAAATGGTAACACAATTCTGATTTGTGTTAATGTGTAAAACATGAAAGAATTTTCTTATTTAAATGATTATTTTGTTAAATCTAAGTAACAAAAATGATATGTTTATATTAGGATATATATATATATATACATATATATATTTTTTAGTTATCTTCTCTTATATTTTATTTGTGGTAAAACCATAGGTAAAATTTTGTTTCACTTTTCTTAATATATTGTTGCAGTTATAATTTTTTCTGTTAAATTATCTTTTTAAAAAATAATTTCATGTATTTTATACACTATTGATAAAATTTCATTCTCTTTATCTCAACATTGTTGTAGCTGTTTAGTCAAAATCTCAAGCTGAGTGGCACTACGCTCACTGTTAAAATAAGTCTGTTTTTATTATGATGATACTACATTGAATGGAATATTGGTACTATTACATGCTTTTGCATATTGTTGTTATAGGAATATTTTATTTTTGTAATGCAAACAAAATAATTAACAGTGTGGATGACACACACACACACAATAAAGTACAAAAGTTGTTGTACAATGTATGTTGTAGTTGAAATATCATTATACATAATGAATATAAAAGTATATTATTTATATAATTTTGAGAAATAAACTTATTGTAAAAAAAAAAAAAAAAAATCATGTTTATGACATGTAATTTTGTGCTATTTATTTGATAAGAAAACAATTTTAATGTATAAAAATTTAGCATTATTTATTAAAGTTGGAAAAAGTAGAATAAAAATTATTTAAAACGATGAATATCTGAAATAAGAACTGAGTTAGAGAGAGGGGGAAAAAAAATAGAATTAAAAGTTTGTACTATTAAAAAATTATTTTTATATGAATGTACTATTAAATTTCAAACTCAAATATTTTGTTTAAAGGTATCACATTTTCAATATAAGAATAAAAACTCTAGTAATAATAAACCGGGACAGCTCACTAGTTTAATGAAATTAGTTTAATTTGCAATTGAAAACAATTTAGTAATGAATTGTTTCATTATTGTTAGCTATCTAGATCCGGTATTTGAAAGTATTAAAATCAAAGGAAAAAAGTTTATCATCATTATACAATAATTACCCAGTGCACGGTTTGAAAAATGTATTCATGCTATATGTATGTTTGTGATAAAATAAATACTAATATTAAAAAAAAAAACTTTCAATTAAAAGTCATGGCATGCACAGATAACTGCAAATTCATCTGCTGTATCAAAATCTAACACAATAATCACCTTCATTTCGATTTCACGACCAAACACAGAACAGACAACACAACAAACACACAACAGTAGACAGACAGTAGATTCGAAAAACATTCGAATATTGAATTCGATAATCCTTCGTACAAACAGAATTACGCCAAAATTGGCTACCGACTACGATCGCGGCGTTGCTCAATTTTGATTGGCTAGAAGAAAGTGTCTACCGCCGCGAAACTAACAGCTCGTATTGTTGACATTTCAATGCAAAATACACGAAAATAGGTGGTTTGACGGCCAGTGTGTTATTAAAGTTATCCAAACGCAAAATAGCGCCCCGAAATTTAAAATGGCTGAGTGTAATTTTGGTAATGTAAATAATACAATGACTTCAGTATCACCAGAATTAGAGCAGATTTATAGAAAGCTGGAGGCAGGTTTTGAGTTATTAAAATTCTACTTAAAAAAGAAACCTGAACGGAGAACCTTTTGTGTTAAATTAGAAACAAGAGAAATCATTTGTTATAGAAATGTATCTAGTGAGAGATCTGGACGGGGCAATGTTATAGAAAATGCAAGTAAGTTTATTTCAATCTGCTTTTATCAAAATTTTATAGAATAATCTGTTTGCGCTTAAAATTCGAATTCGATTATAAATTTGGTGGGTTTTGAAAATGTACTCTAAAACAAATATTTTAATTTATTGATTATGCATAAATTACAAATGTTGCTTACATTCTGTATATATATATTAAACATTGTGTCAGTTCTCTTTTGATCTTTTATAAAGGATAAAAAATGTATGTTATATTAAGAGTTTTCTATTTACCTTTTGTTGTCATCTATTAACTGTTGATCTTTTATAAAGAATAAAAAATGTAATATTAAGAGTTTTTTATTTACCTTTTGTTGTCTTTACGAGGCATCTTTCGCAGACAAGCCTGCTGCATCCTCAGGTGTAGTGCATGTCGAGAGGTTTTTTTCCTTTATAGCTCAATTTGAGTATGCTGTGTCATTTGGTGTCTATTTATTCTGGATCATGGTCATTGCAGGTCATTTAACTGGCCAACATTTCCATGGCTTCTCATTTTAACACATAACTGGCTATTATGCTAGTTTTTTAGTATATATAAAGTGTACTTCAATATTTTCTTTTGGTTAGTACGGCTGTTATTTTATTAACTTTAATGTCAGTTTGATGTTCCTTTATCCACTTTTAAATTTTTCTTTTGTCATTCATATATATATACACACACCTTGATTATAGTTTGAATTGGTTAATTTAATTTGATAAATTTCTGAAGTTTCCAAAGGATTGATGTTGTCTTTCTCATTATGAATTCTTTGAAAAATAATTTTACTTGGTCTGGTAGGTACGTTAGTTAAGTTTCATTACTTCATTTCTAATCTTGTTTGCGGCACCTTTATTATACAGGATGGCAGTTGTATATTTTTTATTTGTTTTCTGTGCATCACTCATATTATTAAGTTTTTTAAGAAGATTTTTAAAAAGCTTTTGAAGTATATTACTTTTATGTCCTGTTTTTTAAAAAAATATTCGTTATTATTTTGAGTTCAGTTTTTATTAAATCTTCATTTGAACAGATGATTAAAGCACAATTAATATATGTTTGAATTGTGGCAATTTTATATTGATAGGGTGTTTTATACTTGTTATATTGATTATTTCATTACTACTTGTAGGTTTGTGGTAAATTGTGGTGATTAATTCATTTTGGAAGGAGGGGGGGGGGGGAGCGAGTGATGGTAACTTCTGTTTCATTTATTCTGTTTTCCTCATCTGATAAATTACACTCTATCACTTCTTTTACGTTTACTAAGTCGTCTCCCACTGATGATAGTTCTTTCTTCATCTCTTCTTGATTAGATTTAATTTCTTCACTCAACCCGTCTTTTATCTCTTTTGCTTCTTCAGTCAACCTGTCTTTCAACTCTCTTTGTCCAGTTTCCATTTTCTCTTGTGCTGCCTTCATTTTTTCGTCTGTTTCTTCGATCAATCTATCTCTCATTTCTTCTTGTCCGGTCATCTCTCTTTGTCCTTCTCGCATTTCATTCATCTGGGTAGCTAAGCTTTCTAGAAGTTTTTTCATTTCTTGCTTCATAGCTCTAGTTATCACCATTCACAGATAATCCCACTTCTGACACCAGAAATGTTGCGTAATCGGGGGTTCGTAAGTTGTCCGGGAATGAAAGGCGAAGCTTGCAAAAATTCAGTAATTTATTCACTGAAAGTTCCAGAAAAATACAGGTCTATAAACCAAGTATCATCTTCAATTCAATCAGTAAACATAGCTTAATTAGCAGCTGTCAATTGTAAATCCACAGAATAAACTGTATAGCAATAACTCATAAAGCAAGACTCATTCAAAGAGGCTCACAGCACTTTCAATTGCAATGCTAGCATTAGCGAAGCGAAACTGACTGACTCTGATCTTAAACTGAACTGGACTGACTTGCCTTGGCTAGAAAGTGCTCCTTATTTATATACTGTTCCACCGAACCCAGATTTTTCGAGAAAGCTGTAGAAAGTGGTCAACCAATCAACTTACAGCTTCAATATTTGGTATATCCCTAATAAGGATTTTCTTGCCAAGGTTGCCAAAAAATCACCAAGGAGGGGAAAAGTCACCAAATTTGGTACCAAATCCATTACCTGCCTTATAGGAGCTTTTTAATGCGTTTTTAAGGGAAAAATAGGCTATTTTAACACTAAAACAACTAGAAATGCACAAAATTAGCATTTTATCAACTAATAAACCTCTTTGAAACAATTTACACAAAAATAAACACAATTATTTACAATTTTGTAACAATATATATGGAAAGAATAAAGATAATTTTTAATTTAGTATTCGCAAATAATTAATAATGGACAAAATGGTATTTTCTCCTGGACGGTTTTAACCAGGTGTTTTTTCCACTATGGAAAAAACCGAACAACCCTGCAGGGTGGCGACAATCAGGGAAATCATGGAAAAATCAGGGTACTTTATCAGTCTGGAAATATCAGAGAAAAATCAGGGAATTTTGTTAAAACACCCAAAAATCATGGAAATTTTCATTTTTGCCCAGCAAGCATCACTGAAAGATTGCCAAACAGATGTTATCTTGACCATGACTGCACAGGATTGACTGCTTTTTAGTTGAATCTGGCATTCTGTTAATTTTTTATTTTATTTTCCCTTTTGTAAGTGAGCAAAGAAAAAAAATAAAAAGATTGAAATTATAATAAATATAATAAAACCTATCTTTACTTCGTGGCCGTTCTGAGATCTTTCAGCGCCGGGCACCCGGGCCTCTTCGGAGAACGTTAGCACTGTGATGGAGATTTGGGTTTCTGGATGCTTCTTTGCTGACTTGGAAGCAGCAAAGAAGCATCCAGAAACCCAAATCTCCATCACAGTGCTAACGTTCTCCGAAGAGGCCCGGGTGCCCGGCGCTGAAAGATCTCAGAACGGCCACGAAGTAAAGATAGGTTTTATTATATTTATTATGTGTTAGTGTACTTCGTTTCTCTTAATTTATTTAAAGATTGAAATTATTTTCGTCCATCAGTATAGATTTTGAATTGTGGATGTAGTGGTTTAGCAAGCATGTTACAGAAGAGTGTGATATACACGAAATTATGGAATGTATATAATAGATAACGGAAATCATAGAAATTTGTCAAAATTAGTCATGAAAATCATGGAAAGGGGGTTGGTAAGTTTCTGCCGGGTCGGTTAAAACCACTGTTTATAACCGGTTAAAACCGACATGGCAGAAGCTAGTTTCTGCCAGTAAGTGGCTATAACTGGCAGAAACTAAGAAATAATGATAATAAGAATCTGCAATAATCTATAAAAGGCACATAAGTAGTGATGTAAAATACCCGGGTATTTATTTTTATGGGTAAATACCCAAAATGGGTATTTACCTGGGTATTTATTTTTCAATGAATTTTATTCGAATAAAATGTCTGTATTTGGGTATAATATGGCATTTATATATAGAGAGAGAAAGGAAGAGAGAGACCGTGTGTGTAAAGAAAAGTTAGAAACATTTGAGACTTATATAATTTTTTTTTTTATTTTATGAAACTAAAAAAATTAACCAGAAAAACAAATTCAATACGACATCATGCATTTTGTATAAAATATTTGACTTAAATATAAGCTTTTTATAGTTATAAAGTATTTTCAGATTTTTAATAGCAATGTTAATTAATTTAAACTGAAAGAAACTGTTGAGTTTGGTTTTAAATGAAAAAGGAAACTGATAATGGAAAGAAAAAAAAAAAAAAAAAAGAAGATAGCTAGATACAATTGCAAGGGGAATTGTGATACAATTTTAAAAAGTCCTGAGAATTATTGCAGGGTTTTTTACAACCATATTAAAATGATCCTAAAATGACATAAAAAAAAAAAAGAGATTGAGAGATAGAGAGCGGGGTTTAAACTTGAAATATATATAACTATAGACTTTTTAAGTTCTGTAATAAGAACAAAAATAAAATACAGTAACCGCCACTTAATACATTCATTGGTTAATAAAATCAGCTGGTTAATCTGATCAAATTACCAGAACCGTAATCAAATCAATACAAACTATTTTTTAAACCGCCGCTTAGTAAAACAGACTCAAAAAAAAAAAAAAAAACTCTTCAGCAGCAAAAAATTAATTCGTGCGCATTCATTTTTTTTTTTTTTTTTTTTTTTTTATTTAAGCTAAAAAGGTAAGCAATCTCACTGTTATCACTTTTTGTCAAAAATTTTACACTTGCAGCATAGTTACAAATTAAACACGCCCCATCACTTGTCTCAGTGACAATTTCAAGGAACGTTTTCTTGCGGTAATAAGTTACAAATATGATTTGGTTCGCAAGTGATTTTTTTCTTTTTAAATTTTAAATTATTAAAAGATAATTTTTAATTCTTATTTTGAAATAACTAAGAAGCAAGAGATTTAAATAAATAAATAAAAAATGCATGAACTTTTGGGAAAGTAATAATGATTTTCTTTAAAGGAAAGAGCATCGAAACTTGGGATGCATTTAATTTATTTATTTTGAATAAACAATCAATTAATTATCTATCAAAATTTAATTAATATTGCTTATTAATTACATTATTCATTACCTTTTGAAATTTCTTTCCATATTCAGGAAAGTAATACCTTTTTCTTGAGTGCAGCTGCCGGATCTTTCACCGGATATAAAAATCATCTCCTTACTAAAATCACTTTGGCTCAGCAGGGGTTGATCCAGTCCAGGTTTTAATTTTTGGGGCCCATTTTTGTGAAAAACAAATTATTTTTGTGAAGTTTTTATTTATTTTTGTGAAAAAAAGAACTGTCACTTGAAACCTTTCATTTTAGCAGTTACTCTATCTAACGTTTAATATCAAGTTAATACCATTTTATTAAACAAAAGTATAGACACTCATTAAAAATAATACAGTAAACATGGAAAATTTTTTACAAAAGTATTATTTTTATAAAACAAAATTTATAATTGCTGTTTTTATAAATCTGAATTTTATGAAGGGACCCATTTTCTGAATTTGAATTTTGTGAAGGGATCCACTATGGATTTGAATTTTGTGAAGGGATCCATTTTATGGATTTGAATTTTGTGAAGGGGCAGCAGAAGGGTCCCAATTTTTGCCAGGATCAACCCCTGCTCAGGAGTCAGGACGAATGTGATTTTAATAAGCAGCGGTTACTGTATATTACAAGCATGTTGCAAATTTTGACTAAGTGATATTTTGAATTTTACAGTTTCAAAATAAAATATTAAATTTTTTTTTTAAATCAAGTTTTAGATAATAATAATCAATTTAACAGTTGTGAATTTCCCGAAAGTCAAAACAGAATTTAAAAACATGTATTGCCTAATGATTCATAATAGAACAAAATTCCCCATACAAGCGACAATAAGTAGAGAGTTGCCTAACAGTCAAAGCAGTCGCCTAAAGTTCAAATCAGGTCCTTTTTCTTTCCCTTTTTTTCCCCACTTAAAATTGATGAAATATATTAACATTTAATAAGTAAAAATCCCTTTATGAAAAAATAAACAAAATCCAGAAAAAATAATTAAAGCAGTAATTAATATTCTTCATGTGCATTAGTCAGTCAAATTATTATAGGCAATAAAGTATATATAATTTTTTTTTCTCCAAAATACCCAGTTTTGGGGTATTTACCCAGGCCTCGGGTAAATACCTGGGTAAATACCCAAAAAATATTTACCTACCCACTGGGTATTTACCCAATCCACATCACTACACATAAGTAATCAGTATGTAAGGCATCAATCAAAAAATTTTTTAAATGATCATATCAATTTCTTTTACTTGATTAAAAAATATATGTAGTAGTTTCAAGGCTAACGAATAATTTTCTTTCAGTTAAATCCAGGTATTCAACATGTTTAATTCACTAATGTTATTCTTTATCGTCAATTTTTTATTTTAAAGTTAAAATTACAAAAAGTTTTTAATATTTTGATAGGTTAAGTAATGTAATAAGTTAAAATTCTACACTTATACAAATAAAAGTGATTCTTGTAAAAATATATAAGTAGATAATTGAAGCAAAAAGAAACTTACACAAAGAAATTTTAATGAAATACTATATTATACACAACCTTTACTTTATGTTATTTAAAGAATAAATTTACCATTTACACATGTTACCTTTTTCCCGATGTGTTCCATAGCATATAAGTAACTTTGCTAATCTTTCTGAACCCAAACTATTTCTTAATTAGTTCTGAATGAAAGAAAAGGGTAAAGATATCCTTTCAAGACCAACATTACTGTAGACTGTATTACAAAACATGTGTTTGTTAATGTAATTTATTAATTGATTTGTTAGTATAACAGTAAATTACAATTACTATGAAGACTTCAATGTTTGATATAAAATATTAAATCAAGGTTCTCATCAGAGAAAAAAATTGGTTGGGGATTTCTCATACTTCCTCAAAAACAAAGTGAGACTTTTAAGAACTATGTGAGATTTCTGAAAATTAATTGAGATCCCCAAATAAACTTTGAATAATAATAAAAGGTCAGATTAGGGCCCGGTTTGTTTGTCACATGCTTTTTCTATAATAGGACAAATATAAGTCTATAAAAACTATTTTAAAAAGTTATTAGTGTTTTTTTTTTCTTTTTTTTAATAGATTCCTGAAAAATGAAAGTGTGCATCAACTTTTCTCAATATTAAAATTTTTAAGTGATAAAATGAAAAAATATGAGATATTCTTGCAGTCTTGCGCTGTAATGGGAATCCTGTTAAATTCAATTTTCTACTTTTATTTATGATACTGCAAAATGCAAATTACTACGAATTGTGTATATATAAAATTACACAATCATTTTGTAACAAAAAATAATTGCATATTTTTCTTATATATATATGATAAAGTATAATAGTTGAAAAAATGAGAATAATAAACTCACATATTAAAAGGAAAATTACAAGATAACATGTTAGGGAAATAAGGATATTAGCGCAAAAAATCATCAACATTCATAATATAATATATCTGTACTGATAAGTATAAAGGATTTAAGTCCAAAAATGTCGATTTTGAGTTAAGTACATAGTCAGACTCAGAAAAAAATTCTCTATCGATTGGTATAAAGGATTTAAATGAGAAAATCCATTGGTAAAAAAAGATTCAAGTCAGAAATTTAGCATTAATCTTTGGTATAAAATATTTAATTCAATTTTTCCCTTTATTAAATGAAGATTGACAATCACTGAATGGTATAAAGCGTATAAACCAACTTAATCCCTTTTTCCTAATCGATTCTGCTCATTAGTTTTTAGTTAGTTTAACTTTATTTTTCGTCTCCTGAAAAATCAAGAATATGGACTTAAATCCTTTATACTTATCAGTACAGATATACACACTAAACAGTCAAAAATCAGCACAGCTCGGAACCAGAGGTTGTGCGGATTTTAGGATTTGGTGGATTTTGGAGCCAATAAAAAATAATTTTCTATTTCAATAATAAAAGCAGAATATTAATTAAACTAAACATATACTAGTGAATAATAACACAATTTGGACTAAAAAAATATATATATTGAAAACAATAAATAAAAATGAAAAAATATTTATTAAATTTCGACAAAATCTGTCACATGCAGTTTGTTTTAAACTACACTTAAACATGCACACATACATCATTGATTTTTTTTTTTTTTTTTTTGTCTATTGTAAATAGTTATCAATTCTTATTTTGTAACGCAAATTTATTTTTCAAAGAATTTAACTGAATTCTTCCTTACAACTATGCGTTCATCAGATAGCATTTTTAAAAATTAGTTTATTGTTTTCCACATTGTTATCATCATCATAATAACCATAATTTTCTTTTGATTAATTTAATATACTGTTGATAATTTCCTTATCAGCAACTTAGTTCTTGCAGTTTTTCATATTTTAGTTCCCCATCATACTATAGGTATGGGGAACTTAGGTAATCGTGAAAATTTTCGACCTCAGTTTTTTTACTTTTCTACACGTTTTCAGGTGTGAGGAATCCGAATATGACAAAATTTCTATGGTGTCTGTCTGTAGGGTGTCTGTTAGTGTGTTAGTCTGTTAGTGGGTCAGTCCGTTAGTTTGTTAGTCTGTGTACACGATATCTCAAGAACAAATTGTCGCAGAGAGGTCAGATCAGTTTTAAAATATTACTTTCAACACTGGCAAGAACCCTATTGATTTGCAACATTCGAATTTAAAAACTTCGTAAGTTATTAGAAAATTACGATTTTCTTAACATGGGAGAATAGGACAAAAATTCACTTAAACGTGCATTAAATGGAAACGTTTTACTGTAAAAATATCAGACCAGTTTTAAAATATCAGTTTGGATGCCGGAATGAACATCAGTAACTATAAATATGCTACTTTGAAAATTTCGCAAGTTATTCGAAATTTACGAATTTCTTAACATGGCAGTATAGGGCAAAATTTCACATAAACGTCAATTTTTAGAGATATTTTCATCGTAAAGATGTCAGATTACTTTTGAAATATTATTTAGGACACTGGCATGAATATTAATGACTATGAATTTTCCAATATAAAGATTTCGTAAGTTATTGGAAATTTACGAATTTCTTAACATGTCAGAATAGAGCAAAATTTCACATAAATGTCAATCTTGAGGGATATTTTCATCGTAAAGATGTCAAACCACTTTCGAAATATTATTTAGGATACTGGCATGAATATCATAGACTATGATTTTTCCAATTTAAAAAAATTCGTAAGTTATTTGGAATTTACGATTT
Organism: Salticus scenicus; assembly: GCA_963930645.1. NCBI lineage: Eukaryota > Metazoa > Arthropoda > Arachnida > Araneae > Salticidae > Salticus > Salticus scenicus. The sequence continues at coordinate 15,190,197 of OZ005659.1, read as the reverse complement.
ACTTAACATGTCAGAATAAGGCAAAATTGAGCATAAATTTCCATTTTGGGGATCCTAAATACATTAGACAACTTCAAAATTAAGTTTATGATATTTGTTTGAACATGATTGAATACAAATATTCTACTAGGAAATTTTCGTAAATTATTCGTAATTTACGATTTTATCAACATAGCGAAATTGTAAATATTTCATATAAATATGAATTTTGCGGTTTATTGCATTGGAAATAGTAGCATGAAAACTAAACAACAGAAATGAACCTGATAAAATAAATTAATAAATTAGAATAAGATAATTATATCGAAGTGAACGGTGGATAGCCTATTAGGCGGGGATTTCATTCTGTCACTGTATCAAGCTTTGGTCAAATTCATTTCTTTTAACATGATTATAATATGTCTCGCACTAGAAATTTCTGAGAACATAAATATGATGGGGAACTGAGCAGAGTCCACCTATGCCAACTAGTTTATTATTGTAATTATACAAAATCTGAATTCAAGATCTTTTACAAAAATTCTGATTTGCAGTTTTGTAGCTTAAATTTCATTGTTTGTATCTGAAAAGCTGTGCGGATTTCGGACTTTGGTGGATTTTAGATTGGCGGATTTCTGGCTCTCTACTGTATATATATTAAATCAAAGTATTCACCATACTTTATTAGCAATTTATTCTGAATAAAATGTATTTTAAAGTTCGGTACTATTATAAAGGCTCAGATAATGTCACAAAATTGGTTTTTGCCAGTTTAAACCAGTTATAACCACTTTCTGCCACTGGCATGGCAGAAACTCTTTTCTGTCAGCGAAAAGCCAACCTGTTGAAAAATCAGGGAACTTTTTTTCTGAATTTCAATAGTCACCCTGTGATAATTTCACTTACTTCGTTTATTTCTACAGAGGGGTATAAATTGGCTAAATCAAAATTATTGCATTGTTTGGATTGATTGTATTTTAGACAATTAGTTTTTGGTAAATATTAATTGATAATTTGAATGGGAAAGGATTTCTCAATAAATGTTTTCATGTAATGTGAGTTTCCAGGGGATATGTAGGACTTTCTATTTATTGACTATAGGTCTTCTAAATTTTGAGGGTTCTTGTGGTTTTTGTACTTATCAAAGAATCTAGGGGTGTTTGGTGCATGGTTCGTTATTTTTTATTGTTAGGCCAGGTGCCATCTTTGATTATTATTATTACTATTATTATTGATTTTTTCTACAGTTTTGCATTGGGGACTTTGTCTGTTTCAATGGCGCTTCCATTGCTTTATTATTAGTGTATATGAAGAAGCATGAACTTATAAATGTTAGCAAATAAATAAAATTATTCTAAAATTACAAGCTCATTAGGGGTTTTACATTTAAAAGGAGTTTTGCAATGTAGTTCAAATAATTGGATGTCCAAATTAAATACATGGCATGTGTAAAACCCCTTATGAAATTTTAACTCTGCAAAATATCTATAATTCAGCTCGTTCTTTTGCCGATAACTTGTTTAATTTTTACTCTTTTCAAATGAATTTTTGAGATAAATTGCCCAATATATATTTGGCTTTTAACATGCAATAAAAAAGTTCTATCTTTTGTGCATATACAGTAAAAGAATGTTTATTACAAATATTACTCATACCTTACCGAAAATTACAACTGTGCATATTATATTTTAGAATAATGTTTAGTTAAATTTTCTTTAAGTTTGTAAAATTTTATTGAAATCCATTCTTGTTAAGCAAAAAACTTGCCCCAAAAAATTATAATAAATTTTCTAAAAAAAAATTATATCTGTCGGAATAATCATGCAATTCCCATAAGAAAGCATATAAATGTTCTACATAGAAATTAAAATTATGTCATTTGCAGCTTTTTATGATACAGGGTGATCTAAAGAATTTGTTTTTCTTTCAATTAGGGATTGGCCTTCTAATTGCACTTATTGCTAACTAAATCAATAATGGAAAATGTGAGTTAATAAAAGTGCTTTGCATGTTTGAAGTTCAAGGCCTTTTGTCTTGTTTTTTTTTTTTTTTTTTTTTTTTGAGAAAATAGAAAAAATATCAAAATGAAAAAAATTTCTAATATTTTATCACCCACTCTATATTATACCCACATATATAATGCACATCATGGGAACATTTGCATATATATATATCTAGAATATTATATTTAAGAGTGATAATCTGTCTAGTCTTATTATTCTGCACTGATGACAGTATGCTTAATGCTTCCATAACTATAGTTTTATTTTGGCATTTCTAACATTGGTTCAAATTTACTTTGCTATAACATGAATAACAATGCTAAATTAATGCATGGAAAAAAAGTTTGATAAATATATTTTTGCTCGCTAAAAAAGAAAATTGGATAATTAAAAATTGTAAAAAAATTATAAGTTTTTAACATTAACCTCATGAGTTTTTTGGTACCCAATTGGATACTTTCGTAAAATATATGTAAAATGAAAAGATTGATTACCAGCATTCAAATCTACGATACTTAATTGGAGAAAGACTGTTTTAATAGTTTTACAAGAGATTGCTGTTCTATATTGTAAAGCGATCAGCTTTACTTTATCATAGTCAGAGGTCGATCCGGGCAAAATTTGGATCCCCTATGTGGCCCCTTCACAAAATTCTACATTTTAAAAAGGGACCCTTCACAATATTCATATACAGTAGAACCTCGATTATCCGAACCTCGATTAACCAAAACTCCTCTCCACTAACCGAAGTCGGTTCCTTCTTCACTTTTTTTTTTCACTTTCTACTATCATCCAAAGTTTTCTCTTAAGAAACATGCATTTTTAAAGTTTTTTTTTTCCCACATTCCTTTTGTATGCAAGCTGTCCTTTCCAAACTACGAATGCAGATAAATATTTTGTAATTTCCTTTTTTAGAATTCCTTCTCGCAAGCTCAATTCTCGGTATGAGTACTGTACTCTTCCCCACTTTCAAACGTCCCTGTTCTAAACAAAAACACACCCCATTTCGAAATGTGGAAGGTCATTCTGCCAAGTCCCAGAACAATCGAATGTTATTGCACCTTCTGATTGTAAGCAAGTGCAAATAACCTAACCTCTTTTGTCATCTCAAGAACAGAGAAATTTTCATTGCAGCAGAATTTCAAAATTTTTGTCACTTTGTGTCACTTGTGATTCCTCTGAACTCATGCTTTTAAGAAAACTTCGGGATAGTGCTGCACGGCAAAGGATGGCCAATTTATACCAGATCAAGCTTCCATTTAAATCATTGTGAGTTTTTGTTTCAGAAATTTATTTTCATTTATTTAACAGTTAAAATAGTCATAATAACAGTTCAATGACGATACTACATAATAAACTAGATAACAGGGGTCGTACTCTCCGCCCCTTTTTCAGGACACACTTAAGAATAAGAAATTTTCTCCTATTTTGCCACCAGTAATTTCATGCAGAAATTTTTATGGTACTTTTTATAGAAATGTCTCCAGATTAATCTGGTTAGAGATCATCGTAAAAAAAATAGTGGTAGGAATAGAGGCGGAAATTTGTTATATTTGAGAGTGTCCTGAAAAAAGGGCGGAGAGTACGACCCCTGAGATGATTATTGATGAATTCTCGATTATCTGAAAATTTCGATTATCCGAAGTAGGTTCAGTCCCAATTACTTCGGATAATCGAGGTTCTACTGTATATAAAATTAGCCCCTTCACAAGATTTTGTTTTATAAAAAGGATCCTTTTTCAGTATTATTTTTAATTAATGCCTTAATTTAGCTCACTGAAACCCTATTAATTTGATATTAAATGTTCTATACAGTGATTGTAAAAATGGAAGATTTTACCCAATATTTTATTTTTTCACAAAAGTAAATAAAAATTTCAGAAAAAAGTGAGCCAAAGATTAAAACCCGGATTGATCCCTGATAGTGTAAAATGGCGAAAAACGTTGACTCGTCAACAAAGAGGAAAATAAAGAAAGATATATCTTTATATTTTTTTAATAAAAGAAATGAAATTTTAATGTTTTTGACATTATTTTATATAAGAGGTGTTAATTTATTATATTAGAGGGAATTTTAAGAATTTTAGAGTGTATTTTGTTGAAAATATTTTGTTTGCAATTATGCTAATTGCAAACAAAATTAATTTAAGCTAATTGAATTTTTTGAAAAGTATTTCTCTCTCTTTTTTTTTTTCTTTTAAAATTGATATTTAATTTAAAAAATACTAAGTTTTTTTTAAAAATAGTATTTAATTTTTTTTTCTTGTCTGAAGAGGTTAATGTATCATCTTTTTTACAGTTAATCTACGAGAGGTTAAGGAAGTAAGGTTTTCAAAGACATCAAAAGCTTTTGATAGATTTCCTGAAGAAACACGAAAGTTCCTGCTAAATGAATGTTTTGTCATACTTTATGGATCTACATTCGTTTTAAAGACATTATCTTGTGTAGCGAAAAAAGAAGAGGCTGAAATTTTTGTTAAAGGTATTAGACATCTAGCGTTAGAAAGCGTGAAAGCACCTTATCCTCTACTTGTTGAACGTTATCTTCGCAAGGAATTTTACAGCATGGAAAATTCAAGAGGAACGTAAGTATCTAACTAAATTTTTTGAGCATTTGTACAATATGTCACAATTCCGATTTAGAGTACAATAAGATTTTCAGATTTAGATTATAGTCTGAATATATCTAATTCAGAATCAGAAGTGCTACAATTTGTAAAAATTTTTGCAGTTTACCTATGCGTTTCATTTAATAATATGTGCTATAGACCCAGTAGCAGAATTTTCTGTATGTGTCTGCAACAAACAAAATTTGTCTGTGATCCAGGAATTTTGGACGAAGTCTGGTGTCACAAAACGTATTAATAATTTATAAAACATGCAGAAGTTTGCATCTACAAAGAAAATTATTTAAGAATATAGAAGAAGCAGGACCTGGCTATCACACGGGCACCTAGAGCTAGTGCCCTAGGCACGAAATTTCCGAGGGGCACAAAATTTTACTAATGGCTAAAATATATGGTCTAAATCTTCCTTTTTCTTTCTTTTTTTAAACTCAACTGTGTTTAATTTACATTAATAAAATTTTAAAATAAAAACTGTCTTTCTTTAGACTGACTGGGGGTAATTTTATTTCTCTTTAGAACCTGGCCTAAAACAAAACCAGATTAAAGTTTTGATCAAATATTTTTTTTCCTGATCTACTCTTTCGCCTGCTAAAAATTGTGCTACATTAATAACCGGTCTTTTTTATTTTTTTTTTGGGGGGGGGGGGGAGAGGGAGAACTCTTGCTCTTCTAATGGGGCACGAAAAATTTAAAGTGCCCTGGGCACAAAAATTTGTTAGTCGGGCCCTGACAACAAATACAGTAATTCAGTATATAATGTAAGTTATATTTGTATATTTTAGCTTGACATTTATTTTTGAGACTTTAAATAATTCTGCAGTGTTTCAAAAAATCTGCAGCGCTCACTGCCATTCTGCACTGTTTCTGCTACTGAGGCTATAAACTGCATTAATTATTTCTATCTCTCAGTAGATGTTTTCTCATCTGGTAACAAAATAGCAGTTTTCTACAAAACTGACAAGATGAGGCTATTTGGTCACTGCGTGAAGCCTATAAGAGATTTTGAAGATTATTATTCAAAACATTGTATCAAATAAAATACAGTCATCTCTCTCTCCATACCTTCTGTTTGAAGGTATCAATTGATAAAGGGCAAAATTAACAGTCGCCACCGGCCACATGGCGACTAAATAAAAAAAGGTGGCGATTAAAAATTATGCATCGATCGCCACTGAAGTCGCCACTTTTTGTGATCATTAAAAGATTCTAAAAATCGAGCAACGATAGGCAATCGAAGCCTTGTGATTTCCAATCTTTTTCCATCCATGGCATAAATGTCAATGTTCATTTTAAACTTGCTTTATTATATTCTACAACCTATAAAGAAGTAGAATTGTTTAATATATCTCACTCATATAATTTTTTGGACCCCCCCTCCCTCCCCCAACGATCTGTGATCACACAGCTTATAGAAAGCTTTATAATTTCTAATCATTCTCCATCTGCTGCAAAAATATAAATATCTATTTTAAACTTACTTTATTAGATTCTAGAATCTGTAAAGAAGTAGAATTGTTTAATATCTCTTACTCATAATTCTTGTAATCCCCCCCCCCCTTCCAACAATTGGCAATCACATGCTCCACTGAAGCCTTATGGATGGAGAAAGATTCTAAATCACAACATAAATGTAAATATTCATTTTTAACTTTCTTGATTAGATTCTAGAACCTATAAAGAAGTATATAGATGTATCCCCCCTCCCCCCCCCCCACACACACATGTGCACTCCGTTTGAACTAGCAGTTAATGATCAAATGTCCTGCAAAGCACAGTCGTTTTCCATTATTATCTCCATAGTATTTAGTGTATATTTAACCCATTTAAGATATTTGACAAATGTTTGTATCAAAATTTGATTTGGCTTAAATGTGTATTTTTCAAAAGTTTTTGTATTTGCTTTCTTTTGAGTAGAAATCTCTCTATTTTTAAAGCTACAAATTTGGCAGCTAAGTAAATTATTTTTAATGAAAGCAGCTAAGTTTTCATATCTATACTTTTTAAGAGAAAAAATTTTAACTCTATTGAAATAAAATCATTAAAAAAAAATGTGTCTAGAAATAAGAAAAAATAATAAAACCGCTAACTGTATTTACACATGACCATGTAAAAGGTTGTGATGGTGATGAATCAGCTGATTCATTTGCTAGAAAATACCAATGTGAACTGTGAATGATAACAGCTTATTTCACTTAAATAAACTGAAAAAAAAAAAAGTACTACTGAATTGTATGAAATATAAAAACTTTTGCTGTTATTATTACAGCCCTAAGCAGATTTTAATTTAGGATGTGCAATTTAGGATTTTTAAAAAGAGCGTAGTTACAAATTACAATTTCAGTGTCCCTGTGTTAATTTATTATTATATGTATTTCTTATTTTCATATTTTTCTTGTGGTAATTATACCGCAAAATGGTGACAATGCTTTTTGCAGTCTGAAAGAAATAGTCTTATCATGAGAAAAGTGGCCACTAACTTAAAAAAGTGGCTACTAATGAAACTGACAGTACCGGCCACTGGCCACTAATGAATTTTCCCAGTTTTGCCCTTTATCAATTGACAGTTGTGCATAACTAAGATCAGCTTATGTTCTAATTCTTTATGTGTTTTATACATTATGACTGAAAAAGAATTTATAATAACATAAAAACACATTTTATACGTTGTCAATTTCAATTTCAAAAGTTTTGTTTCAGGCATACTCATACAACAAAAAATCACTAGATGGGAGAGCATTATTAGTTTATTTGGTATATTTGAAAATATTTCTATTTGCAATTTGCAGATAACATAATTCACAATTTAAATTCAAAACTTCCAATTTTTCATGTACAGAATCATTCATGTATAGCAATTTCCAAATGGAGCCAAGACACACGTTCAGCTACAAAAAATGCACACATTATTCAAGACAGACAAAAACTAAACTAAACAAGATTTCAGAGAGAGAGTTCTACTTCTGTTTGGCAAACAGCCAAACTTCTTAGAGCAGGGTGGAAAATATCAAACCGAAAGTAGTAAATCTACACTCAAACATGCTTCACCCCCATGAACGGAGGTTCATAAAAATATCCTAAAACAAAAAATAACAATATTAGTTTAACCTACATAAACTAAATTAAATAAAATAAAATTTACTACAGGGTTTTCAGGTTCTATCTTCAAAACTGCAAATAGATAAAAAAGAAAAAAGATTAATATACATAATGAAAACATTGTAATTAGATTATTAAAATAAGTGGATAAAATACAGGAACAAACAAAAAAATGAAAAGTTTTTAGTTCTTATATTAAATTATCATTTCAGTTCATTGGTTTTCAATTGTTTCTAAAATGGCAGAGGAGATAATTTGGCGATCGGATGCTTCAACTCCCCCTAAACAGTTTTTAACAGTACCGCACAAACTTTGCCATCTGCTCCAGGAAATAATTTAGTTATGCGACCCAATTTCCACTTCAAAGGGGGCTGATTATCATCTTTTATTAAAACTAAATCGTTTTTCTTGAAATTTGGTTTGTTTATTGACCATTTTGATCGCCTTTGCAAGTCTGATAGGTAATCTGAGGACCATCTCTTCCAGAAACTTTGAAAAATTTTTTGCAGAAGTTTCCATCTCTCTAACGGGGTTAGGTTAACTGAAAAATAGTCAGATTCTGGTATTACAGTCAAGGCAGTGCCTATGGTAAAATGTCCTGGAGTTAGAGCACTTAAATCGCCTGGATCACTCGAGAGCGCAACAAGAGGTCTTGAGTTCAAGCACGATTCAATCTGAGTAATTAAAGTAAGGAACTGTTCATAAGTTAATATTTGTTCGCCAATAGTTCTTTTTAAATGACTTTTCATCTGTTTTATTCCAGCCTTCCAAAGGCCTCCAAAAAGTTTCATTTTTATTTAATTCACACTCCTCAATTATCCCCATTTTCTTTTGTTCCTCAAGAATTTTTTCATATTCGTTTTTAAGAGCGGACAATATCTAATCTCGCTGGCAGCCTTTGCTCATGTTATTCTATGGGAAAATTAGTTTACATAATTACTCATTACCTAATGAATATTTTTCAATTCTGTTTTCACATTTAGAAAATTCAGAAGCGTTAAATTAGTACTTGTTTTCCAAAAATTGATTTTTTTAAATTTTAGTATTTCATTTTGCGATTAGAAAATGAGAAAAATGCATTTTGTGAAAAATCACATTTTTGAACTCAAAATTAAAATGTAAAAATTTAAAAAAATGAATTTTTCAAAAATGAGTACTCATTTAACGGTTATGAATTTTCTGACTGCGAAAACAGAATTTAAAAATATTCATTAGGTTATGTGTAATTGTAGTAACAAATTTTCCCATAGAATAACATGGGCGAAGGCTGCCGGCGAGATTAGGTATTGTCCCCTCTTAAGCCATTCATTTTTACACAGTTTTGTTCTCAAACCCCAAAGTCTATTTTTAGCTATTTCCATGTTAGATTTCAATTCATTTTTATTTTTCTTCCACAAAAATTGAATTTCATATCTTCCCTTAACAAAATTTAAATTTTCATTAAAAGAAATAATAATTTCTGTAGAGAATCATTCTCACATATTCCAAGGGATTCTAAATCTCAAAAACGCTGGAAACCAAAATTGTCAAATTTATTGACAGATACAAAATACGAATTAATTACCTCTGTACTATTATTATTTAATTTCCCCACTACAGTATATATCTGAAAATAGTATTAGCATCATATAAATTATCACTAATTTCTTCAATGATACCTCTCTGTATTTTCCAAAATTAATCCGCTCCTAGCGAAATATTAATTTTGGAATCATTTAATGAATTGTCTGCTAATTTCCAGTTTTTATTTCTAATATATTTTTCAATTTCTGGTTTGCAACAATGACAGATAAAAGCATTTTGAAATATTGTAGTATGCTTAATAGCATCTTAAAATGTTAGAGATGTGTAATATATAGAAATAAGATTTTTCAGCCTTTTTTTTTTTTTTTTTGTGTGTGTGTGTGTGGGGGGGGGGGGGGGGGGTTGATGTGCATTTATTACATCAGGTAATCAAATAAATAATATTTGATTGAATACTAAGGCATTATCATTTGTTCTTTTTTCATAGATTGAAGATTAAAAAACATATTTATTATTCTAATGTTATAGATTTTGTCATAAAAATTCTACTATTTGAGTTCAATGTCTTGCTTTTGTATACAATTTCAGTTTTTTTGTCCTTTTACTAATCTCATCTCTAAATATAATAATACTAAAAAAAAAAAAAAAAAAAACTATCTGTGCAATTTTGCTTAACTTTTAGTTTTAAAATTACAAGTGTTTAGTATCACATTATATAGAATAAAAAAAAAAAAAAAAAAAATGTATTTAACTGAAATTGTCAGCTGTTTATACAACAACGCTTTCTAGCTCATAAAACAATAATCCACCAGAAGCTTATAAACATATTTAAAAAATAAGAATACCTTACTTTAAGCTTCTATTACTTCACCACAGTCCTTTCCACACCCCCCCCCCCCCTTTTCCACTACTTCATCCTCAGTGGCTGGCTTCTGTGGCTTGGTCTGCTCCTGGAACCGGCTCCCTTCTTTTCGATGATTGATAAAGATGGCACCATGATCTGCTCAAACATATCGTTGGCTCTTTGCAATATATTGAATTACTATTGGAAAAAATTTCAACAGTTTCTCTATTTATGAAAGTTGGCTATTTTCTTGGTATTAAAGTTAACAGTTATATCACAGTTAAGGTATGTCTTTGCTAAGGTGGTGGTGGCTTTACCGAATTTGGTGTCACTTTGGTACAACTTAATATGCATTTTAATTTTCCTCTCTGTCATACCAATGTAGCATTAATTCAGTTATTCTATTATAGCTATTAATTCAATTAATATCATGTTTTCACAAACATTCACAAAATCTTGAAAAGTATGAGAATCTTGGATGGTGCTCGTACATTTTTCTTCATCAGTGTTAAAATACTATTATTTTAATTTTGTTGATTTTTCAAAATTTTAGGAAGGGGGCATCTGGATTTGTCAAGTTTGATCATAGGAGTAATCTGGCCAGACAGAAGTGATCTATTCGAACCTAGTTTTTTCTTATGAATCAGATACAAAAGTATTTGATCACATTAGAAAAAGTATTTTATTAACTATGAAAATTAATCGTATTCATGTGCAAATCAATATTTAGAAAATTAAACCTAAGGTCAAGATTTTGACAACCTCATGTGTAAATTAAATGTCGCTTAAATTAAATTTATATAGCGATTTCTTTTCCAATCCGGTTTTTTATGTACTGTTCACTTTTTAAAAGTTATATAATTGGAAATCCTGCATATACACTAAACTAATTTTTAATTAGCAGCTTTCTCAGCATTTATTTGTATTGAATTTTTCTATTGCTTTGGTACATTTAAAAAATATAATGTGTGATATTATTTTACACTTAATATTATTTTCTTTTTTAGGATATGTATTAAAGATCTTAAGTCATTTCTACCAAAAATAAATTTGAAGTTGCCAACCCATCGGTTAAAGGAGCTTTTTCAGGTATATAATTACTGTTTTGGATGAATAATTTTTGTAGTTACTCTAGCTTCAATAATGAAGAGTCTCTTAGAATGGCATGAGTTTTTATTAAATTGCTTTTTAAAGTTAATGCCAAAGTATGACAGTTCTGCATCGATATAACAACATTATTAATGTAGGTGTAAAATGAACTGGAAAAGTGCATGTTCATAAGTGTCAACTTGTACACTTTTTAACACCATTATTTCTTTGGAGTATTTTCTGTTATGTATATATATATATATATATATATATCATGTTTAATCACAGAAAACTGCTAAAAAACTTATTAAAAATTTCTGGTATGACAAAAAAGAAGTTGGCAGCTATGCATGTTAGAAGAAAATAAATAAAAAACTTTAAGCTAAATAGCACAACCTTTTATGAGGAGAAAAAAGTAGACATATAGCAAATTCCTTGTTATTTTTGTACTGCTATGATACCTAATTATTATTATTATTCATAATAAAGGGTAATGTTGTTATTTCAACCTTAAAACATTTGTTGTAATTTTTTGAAAATTATGGTGTGTACTTTACAGAGTTTTTTTTTTATTTATTAACATTGTTAATTTATTGAAGAACAAATTGCTTAATCCCTTCATGTAATTAGTTCACATTAATGGATTACAGCCAGACTTATATTTAATGATATCGCTAATTCCAATATAAAAATTTGTTATATAAAAGGTTTGTTAGTTATAAATTCACATTTGTTATACTTTGAACTATATAAACAAATTTTAAGTTCAAAAGTACTAAATAAAAAATAAAAAAAGTAACATTTTTTTCATAAATGAAAGTATTTTTAAATACTATTAATCCCTTTTAATAGATATAAAAAAGTATTATATGTAAAATAAAATAATTTATTTTGTTGCTATTATATTTTCCAAAAAATATCTGTAATAATAAAAAAGAAAGGTTTGTTCGTCTGTCTGTTCATCTGTTTGTTCAGCCCCTATTGAATGTGGAAGTACAAAAATTGACTTACGGGTGTTCTGAAGCAGTCTTGAGGGAATGGTGGAAAAAGAATTAAAAAAATTTTAATTACTTGGGAAGATATTAATTAAAATATCTACCTATGTCAATCAATAAACAAGTCAATTCTGAGTTAAAAAAGTGCTTGAGCAGAGTTAAATGGCCAAGTAAATAAAAAACAAGTCCTTCCGGCTCATTCGGAAGGATAGGTTGAATTCTTTCTCCTTATCAAGTAGCCACCATTTTGTTTCAAAACATTAATACAATTTATTAATGGACTTCGTGATATTTTAATGATAAATCCATTTTTCAACTTTGGTTTGAATTGATTAATTATTTCAAAAGTCACGGTGATAACAAATTCGGTGCAACTTGCACATTAGTCCTGTGAGGTACAACTTTCACATTAGTCCCATGAGGTGCAACTTTCACATTTCTCGTCAGGTACAACTTTCACATTAGTCTCGTCAGGTACAACTTTCACATTAGTCCCGTCAGGTACAACTTGCACATTACTCCCTTCAGGCACAACTTGCACATTACTCCCATCAGGTACAACTTGCACTTTAGTCCCCTTTAAATATAGTGACTAGCGAAGCTGGCAAAGCATTCATTGATTCACTACCTTAATTGATTTCACATTCCATCATTTTTGACGGGGTTATATACTAGTTTTCAAGAGGCAGTCTAATTGACTGCAGCTTGGAAACAAATTGGCAAAGCAACTTGTCCAACGAAATCATACTAGATATTTGTATGATAAGTTCAATGTCCAAATTTAGTTCAAATTAAATCAGTGTTTCAAAAATTATCATGATAAGAAATTTTCAAGTGGTACCGTAATTTCAAGTGGCCACAACTTGGAAAAAAAAAAAAGCAGAATGAGATGCCCAGCAAACTTATCTGTGATATATGAATGGTAAATCCACAACCCAAAATTGATGCGAATTGATTTAGTATTACAAAAGTTATCATAATGACAAATTTTCAAGTGGCTGCCACTTGGAAATAAAATTGTAGATCAAGTTACTAATTGAACGTATCCAAGATATTTTAACCATAAATTCACTATCTAACTTTTGTTTGAATCAATTTAGTAGTTTAAAAGTTATCTTGATAGCACATTTTTAAGTGACAGTGTGATTTCAAGTGGCCGCAACTTGGAAACAAGATGTTGAAACAAGTTGCCCAGTGAACTTATCCAAGATAATTATATGATAAGATCACTGTTCAACTTTGGTTCGAATTGAAGTAGAATTTAAAAAGTTTCCCTGTTTATAAATTTTCAAGTGGTAGCCTAATTTCAAGTTGTCTCATACTTGCCAACTTTTCCGGTTTTCCCGGAAGACTTCTGTGGTGTTACTTTTTCTGCTAGCTCTTGAATAGAGACTTTTCTTAATTTTATTTAATAAAGATGGGTAGAGGCTGCATTTAATACAAAACAAAAGATAATGAAAATAGTGATCGTATGTAAATAGTGATGACGATGAGTAAACCCAAGGCTTCGATCTGATCATACATGGGTACTTACCAAGCATAAGATAGATTCATTTTTTTATTTTATTGTTTTTATTTATAAGATATTTTTAAATTCAGAATAAAGATTTAAAGACAAACATACCGAGTCTTGAACAAAAAAAAGGCAGTATTCAATTCCAATTTAGGTAGGAGTATTTATTAAAATTAATTGGCTTCCTTATTTCAAGAATGTAGAATCTGTACAACTGTTACAAATCTCAAATCTCTAATACATAGCCATGTTTCTTTAAAATAAATTCAAGATACTTCACAAAATATTTAAATAAATCGTCTCTGTTCATTTTCACTATTCAATTTCAAGTCATAATAACCGTTAATAATAAAAATCTTTCGATGGAAAAAGATTTTAAAATGTATCAGGATGTGCGACCACATATAAAAAAATAACGGTAAAAATTGTAGTGAGTATTTTATTTAGATACATCAGCAGAAGTGTAATGCAGAAGAAGGGTGACTGAGAAAAAAACCATACTAGAAGAATTGTTTTGTTTAATAGCTACTTGAAAGAAGGAAAGTCTCATATGATACTAAAATCTCTTTTATTTCTTTAATATAGAGACATTCAATCACTTTCAGCATTTCCACTAAAAGCAGTTAATTCATACAACTTTAAATCATTAATAAAACTTAATAAATATATTTAGAAACTTAACAATTAAAAAATAAACTCAACAAATTATCAATTTGATCCGGACCAGCCGGTCAAACTTTACATTACTATATCAGATAACAAGATCCATGCCAATTACCAACACCACCCCCAGAACTAAACAGATCTGGTATTTATATACAAGAAATAAGGACGTTTAGATCGTCATCGATCAAACGGACGAATCACAAACGAACATCTGGCAGATGTAAAAAGAAACAATTAAGATTTACATAACGACGATTGATCTTTAGCTACGATGTCGCCATCTAGTGGGAAAAACATCGTTAGAAAAATTGAAACAGTCCAGAATTTATAAAGAAAGGTGTTGCATGGAAAAGATCGTTTTTAATGTAAACAAAACGGTAATAGATAATTAACAGTATAAAATAAAGTTTAAACTACTGAAAAATAAGTAACTGAAGTAAGTATGTTTTAATTTACATTCTATTAATTAATTTAAATAAGTTATTTAATAAAAATGATAAAATGACTAAACATAGCATGAACTTTCAAAAACAGGTGATGTAATATGTTTAAATAACTATGTCTATAAGCATGAGGGAAAGTTAGGAGGTGATGAGAATAAAATAAACTAAGGATTTTCTCATCAAATGCCCCCCCTCTCATTGCCTCATAAAAACAAAATGCATGACTCCTTAAGAAGGAAAAATCAGCATGGACCCATTACCAAACATCTTAAACAAGATAAAAAAAAAAAAAAAAAATTAATTAAATTTCAAACCAATGCAGTCAAACATCCCAATAACACAAAAGTTAATAGCTAAATTTAACACGAAGACAACAATTAAGTTGTAACAAATCCAACTTCAAAAAAATCTTAAAGCATCTTTCTCCAAAGAAAATTTCAATTTTTTTCATCTTAAGTCTTAAAACTCCATCAATTTCAAAAAAAAAAAATTAACTACTCCAATCTAGAACAGAGTCTAGAATATCCTAGATAAGAGGCTAACAAAAAAAAAACACAATTCCTTCCATTTCAGAAAACAAGTCCAAGAAAAAAATTTGTTTCATTTTAAAATTTCATTAACAAACATGAAAAAAAAAAATATTTACCAAAAAAAAAATTACTTATTAATTTCAAATCCAGCATTAAACTCCAAATCAAATATTTAAACCTATATCAAAAGCAAATTACAAATACAAAATAATCTTTATTTAACAAAAAAATTTCAATTTCTAGCCATCCAGAACTTGGTAAAGAGGACAAAACATCGGCCTTTCGCATTCACTTATTCGTCTTTCAAACATATTCAAGAATGAATATAGGCACAACTATTCACTTCTTTTAAAACAAATTCCGGCTAGCACGGAAAGCATACGTTCCACATGAAATGAGGTTTCTAGATGCCTAGAAAAGAAAAGAAATTATAATACACATAAAAGATATAAACAGAACAAATTTTAATTATGGTAGACGGGGCCTAGCGACATTGCCAAAATTAAAAAAAAATTGGGACTTACAAAAATAAAAGTAACATGCCCGCGCAAGGGCCTACATATGGTGGTAACTCCCAGAAAAACTATTCCTAAATGATTCTCTGACAATTTACCGGTCAAGGGTCACCTATCCGAAACGGTACTATAGGCTGTTCGAATCATCGTAAATAGCCACCAAAAGCACCATTTCCATACATAGACGGGAATTAAATTGTCTACCAAATTAATTTTTAAAAGAATACTAAATGAGGTAAAATAAATTTAAAGTACTAAAAAAACTTGCTTAAATCAAAAGTACTAAAATAATTACATAAGTAAAAAAAATGCTGGGACAAACTGTTATAATAAATATGTACAAATCAGCAATTTTAACTAATCAAAAAGTCCATGAAGTTGAAACACTAGATTAGAACAATGTGCAATCCAAATTTTAAAACAATGTAAATATTTAAACAATTTCTATTTTAAAACAATGTACTGGACAAAAAAAAAATATATATATTTAAATGTACTCAAATTATCTATAAGAAAAATATGACATACAAAATTCATATATGTACAAGAGAAAAATTATGTTATAAATATTAAATTTACAAAATTCAAAAGTTCATTTTTTGTCAAAGGTTTGGTGAAAATATCCGCAAGGTTTGATTTACTACGTACATAAGAAACAGAAAATTCACCATTATTTAAAAGATCTCTAATAAAAAATAATTTAACGTCTATATGCTTAGTTTTATAATTTTCCACTGGTGATTTTATGAAATCTATAGCAGCTTGATTATCAACTCTCATTACAGCATCATTATCTAAATTAGAAAAAATACATTCCTCAGCACATTCACGACGTATCCGATCAAACCAAACCAAATTCTTTACAGCCTCAGTCATTGCGATAAATTCAGATTCCATGGTCGACAAACTAACACATTTTTCTTTAAAAGTACGCCAGTCGACCGGAGACTTATCAAGCAAAACTATCTGACCGCCAATTGAGGTCCGATCGTCACGGTTAGCTGCGAAATCTGCATCGGAGAAAATTACTAAATCATTAGATTTACAAGAAAGTTTAAGTTTGTAACGAGAAGTTGATTTTACATAGCCCAATAATCTCAATAAACCATCCCAATGGAATAAACCAGGATTCGATTGAAATTGACTCAGGACATTAACAGAGTAGGCTATATCAGGACGAGTACGACCAGCTAAAAAAGAAAGACATCCCAAAACACTACGATACGGTAAATGAGACATTTCAGTTATATCTTGACTAGACGTAGGACAATGAGATTTGGAAAACACAGTACCTTTACTGATAGGTAAAGAAGAATGAGGAATTTTAAACTTAGAAAATCTTTCACAAACATCATTAATGTAATTGGATTGGTGAATTACTACTCCAGATGGAGTTTCCTCAAACTCAACCCCTAATAATTTTCTTGTTCTCCCCAATTCTTTTATATCAAAATTTGACTTTAATAAAACTAAAACTTTATCAATAAATTTCTTATGTTTTCCAAAAATTACGATATCATCAACATAAAGAAGAAATACAACATCTGTCCCATAAAGATAAACACAATTACAAGATGATAACTTTCTAAATCCAATTTTAATTAAAACATGATGTATTTCATAAAACCATTCTCTCCCACTTTGATGTAATCCATACAGAGCCCGGTCCAGTTTGCAGTACAAAGTCTCTTTACCAGGTTCAACAAATCCAGGAGGTTGTAGCATATACACGTCCTCACTTAGTGGTGCATACAGGTAAGCACAGGTGACGTCACACTGAATATGCGACCACCCACAACATGAAACAAGAAGGGAGAAAAAGAACCGGATAACACCAAAATTTACAACAGGACTAAATGTTTCTTCATAGGATTCACCTTTAACCTGTTTAAATCCCTGGGCCACAAGGCGAGCCTTATGTCTAACTATCTGTCCAAACTCATCCCTTTTTATTGTGTAAACCCACCGGCAACCAACAGGAGTGACGTGATTAGGTAGTTCAGACAAATGCCAAACTCCACGTTCTTGCATAACCTTCATTTCCTGTTTCATTGCACTCCACCAAACCTGACTCTGCCTGGAATTACATGCCTGTTTAAAAGTCCTGGGAGTCTCTTCCCGATCTAGTCATGCTGAAGGGTGAACTAAACTCGAAACAACTGAATCACTCTCACTGTCACTATCTGAAAAATCTAATGAATTACTTGGAATCGGAATAATGCCAGAATAAGGATTTGAACCACTAAAATCAAATAAATCAGGATTAAACATCAATTTATTTTCTCTACAATAATTTTCAACATCATGAAGTGATCTAAGACGTTTGGTTTTGCCTAATTCATAAAAATAAATGTCAGTACGATTACCAGTACGACGAACAACAGGCTTCCTAGTCCAACTAACTTCCTTAAGATGGGTAATAGTAGACTGATTATTGCTAGACACAGAATCTTTACTCCCCACTCCACTAGGTTGAGAATCCGGGGTACTGTTGGAAGGACCTGGGATGGCCACAGGTACAACTTCAACAACGTCCTCCAGACTTTGCTCAACACTAGGAGAGAAAAGGGCATAATCATCGGTGCCCAGTGCAGCTCCACTGCGACCTAAACCACAACACGATTCATCAAAATTGACATTACCAGATTCAATAATTTCATTAGTCTCTGGAATCCAAATTCTATACCCCTTCGTTTTGAAAGCGTAACCTACTAAATAACCCTTACGGGCTTTTGCTTCAAGTTTAAATCGCCTTTGCTTTGGCACACCAACATAAGTAACCGTACCAAAAGGCCTTAAGTGTCAAACAGAAGGTTTTCTTCCACCATATAACTCAAAAGGGGTTTTCTTCAAAAGTTTGGGACAAACACGATTCCAAGTATAAACAAAATATTTAAGAGCTTCAGGCCAAAAACTAGGATCCAAGTTACTTTCAATTAACAATGTACGAATACCATCAGCTGCGGTAGACATGAACCGTTCTGCAACGCCGTTTTGTTGGGGAGTATAGACGTTTGTAAACTCATGACGAATACCTTTCTCACTAAAAAAATTATCAAAAGATTGATTAACAAATTCTCCACCATTGTCTGACCTAAAGGATTTAACCTTTCTTCCCAAGAAAGTCTCAGCCTTAATAATATGGTTTTTCACCACATCAAAAACTTCAGACTTCATACTTAAAGGATATACAGAAACCCGGCGAGAGAAATCATCAATGATTGAGAGAAAGTATTTTTCGCCATTTCGTCCCTCATTTCTACACGGTCCCCAAACATCAGCATACAGGAGCTCTAGTGGATGATTTGACCTGATATTTTTACTAGGTTTATGAGATACACTTCTAAACTTTCCTAACTTACAAAATTCACAAATGAAATCAGATTCCCTTAAGCCTGGTAATCCCCGTACACCTTGTCTGCGACTAGTATGAGCTACTAAAGATTGACTAATATGACCAAATCTGCGATGCCAATGCATCATTCGACTTCTAGCATTAGCGGACAATACTTCAAATTTAACAGACTTTTTACGGGAATCAGGGATTTTAGGATAAAGTTTATAGGTTCTATCTTTAAGATAAGCACTAAACAGGTACTCATCCCCCCGGTATATTTTCACCTCGCCTTGACTACCACAAAAAGATAAACCCTTCAAATCTAATTGTGGTCCAGACACAAGATTTCTACTTAATTGATCTGAATACATTACATTACATAAAGTAAAGACTCTTTGACCAAATCTTAGCTTGACTTCTCCCTTACCCTGAATAGGGAATAAAACATCCTTCACAGCCACGGACATTTCGTCATTTAAAGTCTCAAATTTAGAAAATAAAGTCCTATTGTTGCAAAAATGATGGCTCGCCCCACTGTCAAATAGCCAATCGCTTGATTTTACAACATTGCTTACACTTGAATGGGAAACAAATAAATTCAACTTACGTGAACTATCCGACGGTGATCTGGCAGCCTTTTTGGAACTCGAGAAATGTCCTCGACCATGGGGATTCCTTCCAACTGATCTGGACTCTCTATAAGATGGCAAAGGAGAAGCATCTGAACTAGAAGAAGTGGCACCAGTACTACATTCACTTGAAACTGAAGATGGACTATTAAACCTAGAGCGACGATCATTTCTTCGTGAGGGAGAAAAACGTTGAGGAGACACAGAGTTCTTCTTAGAATAACATCTCGACCTCAAGTGACCCAGTTTTCCACATGACCAACATCTTCTATCCTTGAATCTGTTTTTAGTAGGCTGTCTTATATTAGATTTAGAAAAACTTGATACATTTACACTTTTAACACTGTCCTTATCCCGAAGCCTCATTCTAGTTTCTTCAGCAATAACACTATCCACAATTTTTTCAAATTGAAAATCTTCATCAGATTTACTCAACAACAACTGGACAATATTATCATAAACTGATGGCAAGTATCTCAAAAACTGATAGCATAAATAATTCTGTGAAAAATTGTCATCAATTTGTTTTAAATCAAGGTAAATTTTCTTAAGTCGGGAGGCAAATAAATTTATAGACTCTCCATGTCTAATCCTGGCTTCCATTAATTCTGTAAATAAAGTTAAATGGTGAGCTCTAGTATCAGGATGAAAATTTTTCCGAAGTCTGTTCCAAGCATCTGTAGGTTCCTTACAGTCATCAATGATTCTTTTAAATTCTGGCTCCACATTGAGATAAATCAGAGAAAGTACTTGATTAGCACGTAAAATGAATAATTTAACATTCTCAGCTGTAACAGTTGAAGACACCTCTGGAATTTTCTGATCTTCATCAATTATCTCCCATATACCCTTCTCCATTAACAAGTAACGCATATCAGAGATCCATGTTGAAAAGTTTCTTGAATTGAGCTTCTCAATCTGGTTGGTAGCCATGTTGGAAAATAAAACACTTTGAACTGACAAAGAAACACCTTGAAAACTATCCTTTAATTCCTTTTCTGTTTGCCCCCCCGACTCTTCTAAATTTTCATCCGTTTCAACCTTTTTACTCATTTAAATTAACAAGTATCTTTCATGAAAAAAACTTGATCCCATCAGTTATTGCTGTAATTTACTTTAGAAGATTAAATATTGCCATACTTCAAGTCTATTTTAACAAAAAAACCAGTTGGAAAAATCAATTCTGTAAATCAATAAAGTTCAATTGCAGAAAAAATTATGAAGAATTTAACTGAGTACATATTATAATTCAGTTCAATTGTAAAAATTCAAATTTAAATGAAGAAAACTTGTTAAAACAATAAAGTTCAACTGCATAAACTAAAATTTAAATGAAGAAAACTTGACAAATCAATGAAACTTGACAAAATAAATCTTAATTTCAATAAAGTAGATGCATAACTGCACATTTTCAACTGTAAACAAACTCTTACTAAAGCTGTAAATTAATCTCTTGAAATAAAAGTTCTGTAAATTGAAATTATATATAGTTTACTTCATAAATACATACTGAAAATCATCTTCTAGTTATGGAAAATATAGCCCATAACCTCTTGTAGTGAGTATTTTATTTAGATATATCAGCAGAAGTGTAATGCAGAAGAAGAGTGACTGAGAAAAAAACCATACTAGAAGAATTGTTTTGTTTAATAGCTACTTGAAAGAAGGAAAGTCTCATATGATACTAAAATCTCTTTTATTTCTTTAATATAGAGACATTCAATCACTTTCAGCATTTCCACTAAAAGCAGTTAATTCATACAACTTTAAATCATTAATAAAACTTAATAAATATATTTAGAAACTTAACAATTAAAAAATAAACTCAACAAATTATCAATTTGATCCGGACCAGCCGGTCAAACTTTACATTGCTATATCAGATAACAAGATCCATGCCAATTACCAACACCACCCCCAGAACTAAACAGATCTGGTATTTATATACAAGAAATAAGGACGTTTAGATCGTCATCGATCAAACGGACGAATCACAAACGAACATCTGGCAGATGTAAAAAGAAACAATTAAGATTTACATAACGACGATCGATCTTTAGCTACGATGTCGCCATCTAGTGGGAAAAACATCGTTAGAAAAATTGAAACAGTCCAGAATTGATAAAGAAAGGTGTTGCATGGAAAAGATCGTTTTTAATGTAAACAAAACGGTAATAGATAATTAACAGTATAAAATAAAGTTTAAACTACTGAAAAATAAGTAACTGAAGTAAGTATGTTTTAATTTACATTCTATTAATTAATTTAAATAAGTTATTTAATAAAAATGATAAAATGACTAAACATAGCATGAACTTTCAAAAACAGGTGATGTAATATGTTTAAATAACTATGTCTATAAGCATGAGGGAAAGTTAGGAGGCGATGAGAATAAAATAAACTAAGGATTTTCTCATCAAAAATAACGCACGGGCGCAAGCGCCCGGCCATTCTTCTCAGGACTGAGGTGGAACACAAACTGAACTGATTTTTAAGTTTTAAAAATCGCTCTTAAAGAAAAAACAGGTCCGCACACCTAAAATCACGGATAGGCGATTTTTGATTCGTTAATTGGAGTATTATTTCGGAAGTTATTGTTATTTTAAATTTTCAAGTGGTAGTCTGATTTCAAGTGACCACGTTTAACTTAAGATATCCGCCACTTTGTTAAAAATGTCGTAAAAAGTTCATTAATAAACTTCATTGAGAACCTTATGTAGTCCACATTCACATCAAAATTCTAGCAAATCCGGCCTTAAATACGCTTTTTACAATGTGGTTTTGAAAATTTCAAGTGGCCGCCACTTGAAAACAAAAAGTCGGAGCAACTTGGTTAACAAACTCTTCCAAGATATTTATAAGATCAGTGTCCAAATTTGGTTTGATTTGGAGTATTATTTCGGGAGTTATTGTGATGACAAAATCTTCATTATAGATGTATATATAGATAAACGAAGTGATTGCAATAGGTCGATTTCTAAAGAAATCAACCTAATATTGGTCTGATTTTTTTCAAATGTTGTACGAAGTGAAAGGGGCAATTTTTCTGATTCCAGAAGTATATGTTGCTTATTGATGTGACAATTAGAATTTTTTAAGTAACTAAAGTATGAAATTTTAATCACAACACTTCATTATTTCATTTATCGTCGTTCTACAATGGCAGGTATTTGGCAGACCATTCTTCTGGAAGTAATTACTTTTCAATTTTCCATGTACCACCTGACAAGCTACTGCAGTTAAAAAGAAACAGTTTTTAAATTTTTACAATTTTAAGCCAAATTTGCCAATTTTCAGGTAAATAATTTTATATTTTGGGAATTGAATCTTTGGGGAAGTGGTGGTGGGGGGAGTGCATATCTTGTCAACTAGCCATGCAATAATAGCTTTTTTCAGAGCTTGGCAATAAAAAAAAAATTATGTAGTAGTTGAATGTTAACTCAAATTTTACTAATGAGCTGCAAAAGTAACTCCTGAGATAATTTTTTTTTTAAAACATTCTTTCGATCTCACTTTCTGTTTTAGAAATCTCACTTTGCTTCTGAGTAAGCGTGAGAAATTCTCACCCAATTTTTACTTTGGAGGAGAGCTGGGATTATAAAACACTTTTTAAATGCAAGAACGTCTACATTTTCGTAATACTATAGTTATTAAATGTTTTATTTATTTATAAATGAATAAATGATAAATATTGTTTTCATAATTAAGTGTAACATTTAACATTTTCATAAAATTGTTGCATGGCATAATTTGTGTTTAAAATTTTTTTTGTTTTCTAGAATATTGATACAAAAAGGACGGGGGAGATTGGTTTTGAAGCATTCAAACATTTTTATCACAATTTGATTCATGATGAAGAAGTAAGTTTGTACATTAACTCTTTTAAGGTTAATAATGGTGATTTAATGTGTTTCATTTTTATTTTATTTAGAATAAAGTTATTCTGTTTTAGATTTATTGATATTTTTTGCATTGAATTATAAAGACAGTATTTCATTTGTTCATGAATTTTTGTATTTATTGTTTGAATTAATATTTGTGGGTAACATTTTGGATATTAGATTCATGAATATTGATGATATCCCATTCTCAAACTCTTTAAATGCCTTCCATTTGCACATGCTTTTTCCGTAGGATATATCCAGTAATTTTCCATTATTTATATGTCTATGCAGCTAAGTGACTGCGCTAAAATTTTTAGTGTTTCTCTTTATGTTTTACAGCTATAAAGGGGCACAAGAAGCTCTATGTTATCAAATCAGTTAATTATTAAGTTTATTAGAAATATTATCATTACCTTATTTCATACTGTTAAATTTCATCTCTGTGTTTTATTGCAGACAATCTGGATATCAAAACCCGAATAAGCTACTACGTCAGAAACACCAAAGAAAAATATTTGAGATGCATACAGCTGTTTTGGTAACCTTAAGCGTACCGTCTTCATTGCAAAAAGAATTCTTTTGTACTGAAGACGGTACGCTTAAGGCTACCGAAACAGCTGTATGCATCTCAAATATTTTTCTTTGGCATTTCTGACGTAGTAGCTTATTCGGGTTTTAATATTCCAACGCCAAGTCTCCTGTTATTATTAATCTGGATAGCCTCAAGTTGAAACTGATATTTTTAAGATTATTTTCCTTTTCTTTCTTATTTCCCTTTTTTCATCAGGTGGTATCATCTATTTTTAATATATGTATGTTGGATGTCATTTATAGGCATATGGTTTATTAATTATTTAAATTACTTTTTGGAGATACATGTATTTATAATTATGTTATAGTTGAATTTAAAGTCAGTTATGATTTTCTTCATTATTTCTGCCTTGTTAGGTGCTTTCCATTTATATAAAATTTTCTCTTGCTTGTGTTCAGACTTGGATAATATGTACAAATGCTGTTCACGGAATTTTTGTTAGTTTTATTCATTAAAAAAGAAAAAGATTACCCCCCCCCCCCCCCCTTACAGTTTGTCTATTTTTACTTCCTTATACAAAGTATAAGAAAGTATAGTAATCCCGATTTGCGAAATGGATTTTGTATTTCACATTGCTCGAAAACGAATGATCGCTGAATGTTGCCAATTTATACGTGTGACTGTCATGATGTCTAGTTCCACACCTGCAAGTGTCGTCTTAACACGAGCTCTCGTTTTAGAGATATAAGGGATTTTACACGATTTTTCGTGACGTCTGTATGTATGTGTGTGTGTGTGTCTGTGTGTGTGTGTATGTCGCATAACTCAAAAACGGTTGGACGTAGAAAGTTGCGAATTGGTACATAGGTTTGTTATAACATCTAGTTGTGCACCTCCCTTTTTGGACTTTGTAAGATTTTCCGTTTTGGAGATATTTAGGAAAATTAGGTTCATAATGGCCAAAATGTATCAAAAAACGGTAATAACTCAAAAACAGTTTGGACAAATCTTGCAATTTAACTGACTTCCCGACTAGCTAGACATTTGAAACTTTCAGAAAATTTCAGAACACATTGACAATGCATTTTTTAAAATATTTTTAGCCAACTGTTTCTAATACCCACTGCTTTCAGCAGCGTTTATGTGATTCAACAGAAAATTTATTTAACTGACTTCTCGACTAGCTAGACATTTGAAACTTTCAGACTAGATCAGAACACGGTGAAAATGCGTTTTTTTAATACTTTTAGCCAACTGTTTAGGGTTCCTGCTTCCTTCGGCAGCGTTACCTGTACAAATCTTGCAATCGATTTCAAAATGAGATTGACATGAGTCCCCCCAAGGCACAACTATGACATGAGTCTCCCCCAAGGAACAACTATGACATGAGTCTCCCCCAAGGAACAACTATGACATGAGTCCCCCCCAAGACACAACTTTGACATGAGTTGCCCCCCAAGGCACAACTTTGACATGAGTCCTCCCCCAGGCCCAACTTTGACATGAGTCCCCACAAGGCACAACTTTGACATGTCCCCCCAAGGTACAACTTTGACATGAGTCCCCCCCCAAGGCACAACTTTGACATGAGTCCCCTCCCCAAGGCATAACTTTGACATGAGTCCACTCCCCAAGGCACAACTTTGACATGAGTCCCCCCAAAGCGAAACTTTGACATGAGTCCCTCCAAAGCGAAACTTTGACATGAGTCCCCCCCAAGGCACATGAATTCCCCCCAAGGCACAACTTTGACATGAGTCCCCTTCCCAAGGCACAACTTTGACATGAGTCCCCCCCAAGGCACAACTTTGACGTGAGTCACCCCCAAGGCACATGAGTCCCTCCCAAGGCACAACTTTGACATGAGTCCCCCCCAAGGCACAACTTTGACATGAGTCCTCCCCAGGCCCAACTTTACCATGAGTCTCCCCAAGGCCCAACTTTGACATGAGTCCCCCCCAAGGCACAACTTTGACATGAGTCCTCCCCAGGCCCAACTTTACCATGAGTCTCCCCAAGGCCCAACTTTGACATGAGTTGCCCCCCAAGGCACAACTTTGACATGAGTCCTCCCCCAGGCCAAACTTTGACATGAGTCCCCCCAAGGCACAACTTTGACATGTCCCCCCCAAGGTACAACTTTGACATGAGTCCCCCCCAAGGCACAACTTTGACATGAGTCCCCCCCAAGGCACAACTTTGACATGAGTCCTCTCCCCAAGGCACAACTTTGACATGAGTCCCCTCTCAAGGCACAATTTTGACATGAGTCCCCCCCAAGGCACAACTTTGACATGATCCCCCCCCCAAGGCACAACTTTGACATGAGTCCTCCCCCAGGCCCAACTTTGACATGAGTCCCCCCTCAAGGCACAATTTTGACATGAGTCCCCCCCAAGGCACAACTTTGACATGATCCCCCCCCAAGGCACAACTTTGACATGAGTCCTCCCCCAGGCCCAACTTTGACATGAGTCCCCCCAAGGCACAACTTTGACATGTCCCCCCCAAGGCACAACTTTGACATGTCCCCCCCCAAGGCACAACTTTGACATGAGTCCCCCCCAAGGCACAACTTTGACATGAGTCCTCTCCCCAAGGCACAACTTTGACATGAGTCCCCCCCCAAAGCACAATTTTGACATGATCCCCCCCCAAGGCACAACTTTGACATGATCCCCCCCCCCCCCCCCAAGGCACAACTTTGACATGAGTCCCCTCAAGGCATAGTTTTTTTTTTTTTTTTTTTTACGTATGCATGCATTTTTTAAAAATATTTTTAGCCAACTGTTTCGGGTCCAGTGACAATGTTTTTTAACATTATGTATATTTCTAAAAGTGTATAAGGAAGTCATGTGGTGCCCACATCAGATTTTTTTCAAAATGCTTTTATGGTTTGTTTAAATAACATCTTAATCAAAACATAACAAACCAAACACCTTTGTATGTTTTAAGTTGTCAATTCTAAAAAAGAAACATTGCACTATTTTAAACTGAAATTCCATTGGTTACCGATGAATGACGTCTTAGGAAACACTGTGATGTTGTAAGATGAGCAAGAGATGCTGTGATCGACAAATCACAAATGAACTGTGAAAATGAAATCGCTATTACAGAGCATGGTGTAATCAAGTGTTTACATGCCCAAATTGGCAGTTGTTCATCTTGTGCATTAGGAAAGGTTTCTGAATTGTGTTCTTTAGTAGTATGTGCTACTATCCAGATTTTATTAAATGATTTTTTTTTTTCCATGTGTTATGCAAGATTAGAAAATGAGCTATCCCAGTTTAACATGGCAATTAATTTGCCGATTTTATAATGGAAAAGCTTTGTGAAAAGAGCTATCAAACTCATTTAATTCAGAAACAAACATCCCAATAAAAATACAACAAGCAAAAGATCTGAAAGTCAAAAATGAGTGTTGGTTATATAAAATTTTTTTGAGAGCAATAAAAGAAGACTCTTTGTCTTTTAGTGGACATTTGATATTGATAGTGATAACTTTATTTTGAAATTTAACCTTTTTAATTTTCACACTTTTTTGCAGAAACTTTTTCATTGAGATAATGTGTTTACATAAAATTTTTCATTTTATCTAATTCTGCTTGTGTTCCTTAATTCATTGAATTATTTTTTTCTTGGTAACAGCTATAATATAGTATTTTTTGATTATTATTATCTATATATTAATAGGCAAGCATGAAAATTGTAGTCCCTTTTTAACATATTAATTATGGGAATAGAGGGTTGAAAATGGTGTCATTCGAAAGGTATGGTTAGCCAGATGAGGAGAATACAAAAATTATTTTCTTGCGATGTCAAGAAAGTATTTAAAAATACTTTTATTTTTTATGCATTTTCCCCCCATTTTTCCCTTTCATACATGTATTCTTTTACATTAAGAAATATCTAAAAGTTGAAAGATGTTAAATCTGGCAATTTCTTAAAACTCAAATAAAACCATTAACACTATAACTTGTATAATGTAGCATTACTATACTCTCGACTACAGATTTTTTATTTTAAAAGAAAACATGCCATTCAAATGGCAGATTGAGTGCATGAGTGATAGATCAGAAGTTTATATTGTTTAAAATAAACGGAAGTTAAAAAAAGATTTGATTTATGAGAGTTCTATATTTTTCTAATTTTATTAAAATCTAATTAATTTGAAGGCATATTTATAAGCGAAATCATAAGCATTCCAATTAACTGAAACTGACTACTTTTTTCAATGAATTTATTACTATACGCAAGTGATGTGATGACGTCACTGATCGTCCGTGGGACCAAACAAAACTTTACTATGTTAATTATTAATTGGATTGATTTTAAACATTATTCGGTTTAATTTTAGGCATTAAGGAAAATTATCTCCAGATTTTAATCCCCGTATTTGGGTATAATTTTATATGCATTACTGTCTGCGTGTGTTAGATTGTTTCTGTGAAATTCATGAAATTTTAAATTTCAATGCTCTAGAAAAATAAAATTGTAGACTTCCGCTTTCGATTATAAACATAAACATTTCAGTTCAGAAGATTGAGATTCATTTCAAAGGAACAAATTTAATATCTGTCATTCTAGGCAAAAAAATAAAAATAAATAAATAAATAAAAAATCGCTCAATTATCTGGCGAGCATATTTAATTCCTTTCAAAAAACGTAGTTATTTTTAAAACGTACATTAAGAGAGCAATCAGTAATATGAAACAATATTTTGTAAAATATATGTGTATTACAAAAAGATACATCCAACATGTATGTTTTCGTATTGTGTTTCTGATCGCCAGATATACAAAATGCCAAGGACAAATAGATATTAAATTTATGCCCATTTTGTTTCTAGAGATTTCAAATTTCAAATTAAAATTTTTGTCACTTTGACAACAAAAATAACTTAATCTAGAAGTTACAGAAAAATTTTCAAAATCCGGTTTTCGCTGAATTTACATTTTTCGAGCTTTCCTTATGTTTCAATTAACTGAAATTGAATACTTATTTTTAAAAAAGTTGATTTATTGCTAGCTTCTGCATGTATAAGAAGCAAGTAGAAGATAGGAAAAAACTTTTGATTTCCCGTTTTCGATGAATTCGTTTGTTTTGAGATTTCCTTGCATTTCAGTTAGCTGAAATTGACTACTTATTTTTTAAAAGTGGATTTATTAACCTTTCCTCTGCATATATAAGAAAAAGTATAAGATTCACGAAAATTTCAGATTTTCAGTTTTCGATGAAGTTACACGTTTAAAGATTTACCAAACTCATTCAACCATTTTTGCAAAATATCTGCATTTCAAGTTCAAACACTGTACTTTATGAACCAATGGAATTAATTTAACCAAATTTGATGTTTGGTTGGACCTTGTTTGACATGGTACCGATTAGCTTTTGGGCTGCATCACCTAACAAGGAGCACTTCCAAGTTGTGATTTCCTCTCATTTCAGGAATGGCTCAACATCTGTAGCATACCAAACTTAGAGAAATATATTAAGTAAAACTCTGCTGATTCAGTTAGAGTGCATATCGACAAACAATTGCTGCAGCTTTGATGCAATTTTATTCCGTTTAGGACAAGGCAATAACTTTGTTTTGCCTTGCTTTGTAAAAAAGTGGTCGAGTTTCAACCACTGGGCAATACTAGTTTTCTTTATTATTTAATGGACAATATCCGTTTTCTTGGGTTCGAGGCTAAACACGGGTGAAAGCCTTCTGTCTATAGGAAGGAATTCCGTCTTTCAAAAATATCCCAGGACGGAAGCAAGACGGAAAAATCGGGCGACTTTCCATACTACCTTCTCTATCGGAAACAGTCCCGCTCTGCTCCGGCTAATGACACCACGCCGCCAGCGAGCATAGGAGATGGCATAAGAAGCCAGATGTAAGAAATGATCGTCTCGTTGCTTTCGCTCTTTAGAAATGTATGGGTTCATGCATGCGCGTTCGTGAATTTCCCTAAAAAGTTTGCTATTATCAAAACGAAGCTCCATGATCGCTCGCTACTCTCTACTGATGGGTACGCATAATAGTAGTGGCATGGGGTAACAACCGAGTACATTGTATTCACATCGCTTTGTAGATTTAACGAATAATTTGGCAGCACTGGTAATTGGTTACATTGTGTTTTGGTTTTTCTGATTTTGATGCATGTGGACACGCCAGTGAATGCATTTTTGCTGACGTTGTAATTAGCACTTCTTTTTCTAGATTTGTTTTCATTATGCAATCAGCCATTGAATTTATAGATTCAAAAAATCCAGAGGCAGTAAATGATCATGATGTTAAAAACAAATGCCGATGGCAGTGATTAGATGTGGCAGATTGACATGGCGTCAAATTCTGTTTTGGGTGCCACAAAATTAAAGTAGCCAGATTTTGTGTATTGTGCAGTAAAAAGTTAAATTATGGAAACAACGGCAAAAAAGTTCTATTGAAGCATAGTAATGGTGCTGATCACCAGAAGTGGGTACGAGCACTGCGGCATTCAGAAACTTTGCTCGGAGTTGCTCCTGTTCAGGCCAAAGTGTCTGTATCTGATAGAAATGCTCATCAAAAAGCCGTTATGACAGCTTTTTTGTGCGAAAATGCTCTTCCATATAGCCTGGCACCAAAATTAGTGGAATTAACCAAATACCTCTCAAGTGATAAAAAGTTGATACTTCAATGAAAATTGATGAAACTTGCTTATATATATATATATATATATATATATATATATATATATATATATATATATGTAGATAGATACCACAATACAAGATATTTAATCTAATTCCAGTTTTTCTGGTGTTTCATTGTTGAAACGTAATGTATTTTTGCAGCTGATCAGCAAAATATGTAATTTTCTTATCAATTTTTTCTGAAAACATTTTTAAATCATTCTTGGATTTTTGTGAAGGGTCTGTTTAAATTTGTTGATTTTTGTGAAAGGTTTTTCATTTCAAAATTGTTGATTTTTATGATTGACTTGTTTTTGGACCAAAAATTAAATTAGCCCCGCAGAAGAGTATGCAAATTTCTCTCAATGTTGAAAATTTTATGTAAAAAAAAAAAAAAAAAAAAAAAAAAGATCCTCGCGCTTTAGTGCAAAGCTTATGGAAGTTACATTGAAAATTTTTTCACTTTTGGCTACATCTTAAGCTTGCAGCCATGAGGCTAAATCATACCCAACATATGACTTCTGATTCTCGATTTCCCTACACAATGCAAACATTTCCCCATAAAGCATAAATGTAAACTTTATAATCCCATATTTTTCCCTGTAATAGTCACATGTCAAGGGTTTATTATGTAAAGCAGATAAAGTTCATTCTGTTTTATTATATGTCAATGGTTTCTTTTAGATGAATGGTATCTCTATCAAATTTATGTGTTGATTGAATTAAGCTTGATGGGAGTATGGGATGTTTTATTTTTCGAGATAGTAGTAGCTCCTCCACAGTAAGGAATGGAAAGGGTATTCTATAATATTAAAACCCGAATAAACTACTACGTCAGAAACGCCAAAGAAAAGTATTGGAAATGCATACAGCTGTTTCGGTAGCCTAAAGCGTACCATCTTCAGTGCAAAAAGGATTCTAAATCAGGAGAAGTGCTCGTATATATAGAAGAGGGGCCGGATTTAGTTCAACCAATAGGATTACGGGAAAGGTGGGGAGAGTGGCCAGTAGGAATTTAGGAATGTTAGCTGTGTAAACAGTAGAAAAATTAGGAAAATGTGGACTGAATATAAAATTTCTAACAGTCAGACAAATAGGGAATAGCGAAATCACAATTTACAAGGTTTTTAAAATTTTTATAAATATGAAAAGCTTCAAAGAAATCGAGTTCATGAATGGATTTAGGTCTGCAAATTATTTTAGCTGAATTAAATTTAAAATTATGATTTTCCTCCCAGCAATGTTTAGAAATAGCTGATTTATTGGTTTCTTGTTTGCGGATGTAATTCATGTTCTTTTAGACGAAATTTAAGACTGCGTTTAGTTTGGCCAATATATGATAAACCACACTGACAGGAAATACTATAAATTCCCCAAGAATTATGCATATCAATGGGATCTTTTAACTGAGAAAAGGTGAATTTATTGGAAGGCGAAAATATTATTTTAAAATCATATTGTTTGAGAATTTTAGCTATGGTTTGACTGGATTTAGGAAAATAGGGTAAGACAATACTGATATTAGAAGAGACTGATTTAGTAGACGAAATACGAGGGAGTTGTAATTTTTGGATAGCTTTGTCTATAATGGAAGGGTCATAACCTCTGTCAATTGAAATGGCTTTCAGGTATTTAATTTCAGATTTTAATAAAATAGGATTTGAACAAATATTAAGTGCACGGTTTACAAAACTATAGAAAGCAGCCATTTTTTGATTAGGTGGTTGACATGGACGCGCATGGGGAGGAAGGGAAACAGCAAAATTTTTTCGATAGACGGTGGTTGAAAATCCATTTACAGTGCGAGAGACGAGGGTATCAAGAAATGGAAGGGAGCCATTATTTTCTATTTCATATGTAAATTGGATGTTACTGCCAATCGACTTTAAAGTTTCTAAGACATGGTCAATATTGTGATGAGATATGTCGATAAGCGTGAAGGTGTCGTCAATGTAACGGGTCCAAAAAGGAAAAGATATTTTCTTTAAAAGCTTGCTTTCGAAATAGTGCATGTAAATATCTGCGAGAATAGACGAGAGAGGGGAACCCATGGCTAAACCTTCAGACTGACGATAGAATTTATTTTGAAAAGAAAAAGGGGTTTGTGATAAACAAATACGAGTAAGAGCGATTAATTCTTGTATTTCGAAAGATGTGAAATGGAATTCTTTTAATCTATTTTCGAGACAGCAGAAGGCTCCACTTATTGGAACATTAGTGAAAAGAGATTTTAATATTATTCTATATATTCACTTGTTGTCTTGATTAAATTTTGTTTAATTTATTCAAGATTTAAGAAATTAAATTTTAATTTATTCAAAAATTTATTTAATTTTTATTTGTTATGATTTTTTAAATAATTTTATCATATCTATTTCCTTTTGTGTTTTCGTTTATAATTTAAAATTTATTCACAAGAAGTTTTTGATTGGAACTGGAACAGATTGTAATGGCTGTATTGATATATTATCTTAGGGCTGCAATCTTGTAGTTATAGAGTGCTTTACATGTTGCCTTTATTATTCCTTTACTACTATTAGGATTCCCATACGTTGCAGTTTAAAAAATATTTTCTTGGTTGTCATTTCATAACAAAATGATTTATACTGTTGTTTTTCTGTTTCTGTTGTGAATTATATTTTATTAACTGGATTCACACAGGCCTTGAAAGTCCTGAGAAAAAGTACTTGAATTTCAATTTCAAGGGCCCTTAGAAAGTATTTGAATTTTGTCTAATGTTTTGAAAGTCCTTGTATTTTAAAATTTGGAAAAAATAATTTCTTAATCCGAAGTCAGTTTTAAATGTAGTGGTTGCATTTCTGCAATTGATTGTGACACTGAATAGAAGAAATTGGTTTTATCCTTCTCTCCAGTAGGAAAGATTGATTACATTGGTTTAATTTAGACAGTCAAATCACGAGTCAGCTTTGTCTCGAAGTGGAAATAGGTGTGTTCTTGATCATCTGGCAACATATCTTTTCTGCCTCACAGTCTGCCCATTTATTATTGTAATTCATTCAATGGCTATTGTTATTCATCTATATGAGCAATGCTATTTTAATTCAATCTGATTGATAATAGATCCTTATGGCTGTTGCTTAACTCTACTGGTGATAAGTATACAGCTTGTTGTTTATTATGCCTAAAATATTTGATTTTCTTAAATGATATAATAAATCTATAAACAGGGCTAGAAATTAAGAAAATAAATTTAGCGGTCCTGCCAACCAGTAATAATATTTCACTTATCCGTACATACTTTGACTGGTCCGTTCTTCTATTTTATTATATTTTAAAAAATATTTAGAAATTTGTAAACTGTTTATTTTACTAAGACTTTGTTTATAAATTTACAAGTCAGATATGATAAGTATTTGTAAATTATTTAAAAAATACAAAAGAAAGTCTTATATAAATCAAAAATGTCTGTGTTAATAAATGAGCTTGATGTCATGTGTTTACTATTAAGAATTAAAAAGTAAAAGTGAAAAAAAAAAAAAAAAAACAGCTATGAAAGTGAAATTAAATGAAAAATTACGGAGAATATGTGATATTGACAATTATAAAGAAGTACACTTACTATTGTTATAACATACTATTCTGAGACAGATTAACGGGCAATTTTCGAGAAATGTAAAAAAAAAAAGTTATAAAGCTTCACTGATCTAGTAGGCCACTAGAATTTACATTTTGCTAGTCCGTTAAATATTTTTGTGGTCCCGGACCAACGTACCATTGTTAATTTCGAGCCCTGATAAATGTTAATTGGTATGATTATTTTTAAACTAATATCTGTAATTTTGCTTGAAAATTTTATGAATTTCCTCTTTATGTATTGACAAAATATTGTGACAAAACAATATTTATAGTAAAATCTCCACTTCCTTGATAGGCTTGAAGGGAATCAAAGTGGGGTGAGATGGGTTGTTCTATCGATGACAGCTTTATGTATTTACCCTCCTTTTGTTTCCTAATCAGTAGAAATAAGGAACTGTTTACCATCAATAGAATATTATAACAATCTACTTTCATAAAAGTGCTTCTTTGTATTATAAAATAACTTTGCAAACTTTTTCTTTACAGTTGTTTAATGATTATTTTCGAGAATATACAAAAGATGATGAAAGAGTGACACTTCGAGACTTCAAAACATTTTTACAACAGGAACAAAATGAGGTATATTCATGTATATATATGTAATGTAATTATATATAAATGTACATGAATTACATAAAATATTTCATTAAAATGTATTTTTTAAGTAAACATGTATCATGTTGACTTTAAAAATAAAAGATATTTGTCCTTTCTCTATCTAGACTTTGGCAGGAATGTTTGAAAAGAGATTGGAATATATAAGGAATTGTTTTAAGGAACAAAGAAAAATTCTTTATCATTATGGCCTATGGGCACCAAGAGGGTTTTTTTAATTATTTACTAAGTGTTAAAGTAAAATGTCAATGATAAAAGGTTATTTAGATTTTTTTTTTTTTTTTTTTTTAATACATGTATGTTATTTTAATTTTAAAAGTTAAAAAAATTACAGAGAGACTCATTGTCTTCTTCTTTTTTTTTTACATTTTTGAAGTTAGGACATTTATTCTCAGTTAGAGAACTAAAAGAAGTATAAGAATTGTGCCGTTTTCAGAATAGAAATTATGACTTTTAAACATCTATTTACTGTTTATAATAGTGAATGAAATATTTTTCTTTCTTTCTTTTTTGTTGGATAGTGTAGTACGCAGCTGCCAACTCTTTTATTTTATTTATTTATTTATTTATATTTTTTCAGAATTCTTCCGAAGCTTTATCATGTTTAATGATTTTACATGCAAAAAACATTATTTTTTCTTTCTCAGGTGGTTGAAAAATTCAGCTAGGCCAAGCCGTCCGTGATGTCTATTCTTTTTAATTTCCAAACATACATATGTAAGAAAAGTATTGTAATCATACTAAAAATTCGATTTTGAGGTATCTAGATGTTTTAAGGTCCCCTGAGTTCATTTTTGCTATTTTTACGGTGATGTGTGTATGTGTGTGAATGAACACGATAACTAAACGCTTTGTTCAAATGAGCTGAAAGTTGGTACGTATGTTATAGGCCATAGCACAAATCCTGTTGATTTTGATGAATCTAGCACTTATACTTTTTTTACAGGGACACAAAGAAAAATTCTTTATCATTATGGCCTATGGGCACAAATTATTCAAAATGTGATAACATCTAAATGCCTTATTTGGACGAATTGAAAAATGATAGACGTTACAGATTACTGTCGCATGATTCGTGTAGATTTTGGTGAACCTTACGCTTATGGTTTTTTACAGGGACACAAAGAAAAATTCTTCATCATTATAGCTTATGGGCTCAAATTATTGGAAGTGTGATATCGTCTTAACGCATTATTTAGTTGAGCTGAAAATTTATATACATGTTATAGGTTAGTGTCGCCTGACCAGTATATATTTTGGTGAATCTAGCATTTATGGACTTTTACAGGGACACAACGAAAAATTCTTTATCATTATGAC
Organism: Salticus scenicus; assembly: GCA_963930645.1. Taxonomy (NCBI): domain Eukaryota; kingdom Metazoa; phylum Arthropoda; class Arachnida; order Araneae; family Salticidae; genus Salticus; species Salticus scenicus. The sequence continues at coordinate 15,153,799 of OZ005659.1, read as the reverse complement.
CTATTGGTTTAAATTATTTGAAATGCAATAGTATTAAATTAAACAGCATACTATATGAGGAAATATACTCAAACACCCTATTATAATTTTCTCTGTTGTTTATTTAACGTCTTCTCCAACTTTAATTTACAACTGTTAATTACTTAATGTTCAGAAAGTCGAGTGGAGTCACTCCAGATTTTTCTTTATTTTCCCTTCATTTCTTTTCACTTTATCCTTTATCAGCGCAATTTAAGGCATGGTGTAAAATGTAGAAAAAAATCTACTCTGGGGAGAAATTTTGCATGCAAGGAGGAGCTTTAGTGCAAAGTATAAAGTAGGGGAATTTGATAAAATATTGGTGCTTACTGCTATGGACATTTGATTCTGGATGTTTTCTTTTATTATATAGTTGCACGTACAGGGTTTTAAAATTCTTTTTTCTTTTTGCATGAGCAGTGAAAATTTTTTTTCAGTTCTTCAAACCAGATTACAAGAGAGATTATAAGAGAAACCCAAAATGAAAAAGCTTATGCTTTTTACAGTGTTTGTGAATGCAATTTTTTGATATCGCATAGAGTAAATTCCATTGCTCAAAAGTTTTTGTTGCATAAATGTTAGCTTTAGGATTTTTAACATTTTAATTCATAAAGTTAACAAAATGAGTTTTTAAAAAATGTTGTACTCATAATTTATATAAAAATTATGTATTTAAAACAAAAACTATTTTATTTACGAGACAAACTTTAGTTAAAATACATTTAAAAACAAAATATACATTTAAAAACATTTAAAATTTAGACGTTTCGAAACCCGTCCAGGTTTCCTCATCAGTATCATTACAACATAATTTGCAAGCATTACATGAATGCACAAGGAATTTATAGAAGTACTGAATATTGAGGAGCCAGTGCAGATGCTTCATTGATAGTGTAGAGATGGCTGGCAGTGTGCCAACTCTCAAGGAAAATACGTGATTTATAATTATCATAGCCAGAATTTAGAACTTGTATATTATCAAAGTCAGGAATATGATCGGTTTCTATTGAATGGATTACAATTTTAGAATTTTGGTTGTAATTTTTATGTGACCGTCTGTGCTCCTGTAGTCTAATTCTTGCCGTACGGCCAGTTTCACCTATATAAACATATTTACAATTTTTACAAGGAATTAAATATATTACGCCAGTTAGATCCAAAGAAGGGGTTACAGGTTTAAAGTTAAAAAGAAAGTTTTTTGCTTGTTTAATCGGCCGGAAAGCAGTATAAATATTATGTGGTTTAAGTAATTTTAGAAATAAGTTCTGAAGGAAAACCAGAATATGGCATAGAAATATAATTTTTCTTATTAATTAGTGAATTTTTCGTTTGCATTGGAAGAGAGGGGGAAATTGTAGGAGGAAACGAAGAGGGGAAGAAAAGAAAAATATAAGAAAACTTTACACTTAATATATAGACTATCTTAAAGATAAATTTAATTATATATATTAGGTTATTAATTAGACTATTAGATTTTCTATGCATGAATTACTGTTTATTGACTTATATAGGTAATCTATTGCCGAAAAAAATGTTTTTTGATAAATGTTTATTAAGTGTATTTTTAATAATCTTAATGCATGTTTGTAAATTAATGCTTTCTTTCAGTTTCTTTACATATATTTGTTTATTATTTTTAAAAATACTGTATAGGACTCTCTAGCTAATGATGATGAAAAAGTCAGTGTGTTTATGCGAAATTTCTTAGAAGATCCAAGTCGAGATGCTATAGAGCCATTTTTTACTGTTTTTGAGGTGAATTTTTCATATTTTATTCCATATAGTATTTACTTTTTAACTGATTTAAAGATATATTCAATCAGTGGTGAGTTAATTCCATAAAAATCAACAAATTCAAACTTATCTTCTAGAATTTAAGTTAATTTTAATGAAATATCATGTTTTACTAATTAACTTCATTCAAATAAAATTTATTTTTAATACTTTTTACTTATTTGGGATAAAGTTTGTCTTAAACTTTTGCATTAAATCATTAAAATATATTTTTAATCTAATTAGAAAATTCCAAAAATTAATAATATCAACTTACAGTTAATATCTGCTTTTTACTTTCCGAACACTATAGTGAGGAAAGTATTGTAATCATGTCAAAAATCCGAATTCGAGATTTTGATGTTTCTATACGTTTTGAGGTCCCCTGAGTCCGTTTTCACTATTTTTACGATGATGTATGTATGTGTGTGTGTATGTGTGTATGTGTGTATGTCTGTGAACACGCTAGCGTCTAAAGGCTTTGTTCGATTAACCTGAAAGTTGGTACGTATATTGTAAGTCACCATAGTACGAACCCTATAGATTTTGGTGAATCTAGCACTTATAGTTTTTTTACAGGGACACAAAGAAAAATTCTTTATCATTATGGCCTATGGGACCAAAATCTTAAAAGTGCGATAGCATCTAAACGCCTTATTCAATTGAGCAAAAATTTTATACCCATATTATAGGTCACAGATACTCAATCTGTATAGATTTTGGAGAATCTAGCACTTATAGTTTTTTTACAGGGACACAAAGAAAAATTCTTTATCATTAAGGCCAATGGGGCCAAATTTTTAAAAGTGTGATAGCGTCTAAACGCCTTATTAATCTGAGCAAAAAAATTGTACACATGTTATAGGTCGCATTTGCACCAACTGTATAGATTTTGGTGAATCTAGCACTACAGTTTTTTTACAGGGACACAAAGAAAAATTCTTTATCATTATGGCCTATGAGACCAAATTTTTAAAAGTGCGATAGCATCTAAACGCCTTATTCAATTGAGCTGAAAATTTGTATGAATATTATAAATCACTGTTGCACTAACTATAAGCATTTTGGTGAATCTAGCATCTATAGATTTTTACAGGGACAAAACGAAAAATTCTTTATCATTATGATCTAAGGGCTCAAAGTTCAGTAGCGTTAAATAAAACCTCGTGTGATATATGGAGAAAAAAACACTCTATTATGGTTTTCTCTCTTTTGTTTGTTTAGCAATTCCTCTTTCTTTATTTTATCTACAAAACTGTTAGTTACTCAATGTTCGGAAAGTCGAGTGGAGTCACTCCAGATTTTTCTTCTTTGAATTCATTTTTCTCAGAAATATGCATTAGATTTTGATAAAGAAAATCTGTTGTACATTTTGTACATTAGATTTTCTCTATGAAAATCATCACTCACTCAAGCAGAACTTATCTCCTATTATTTTAACTTCATACATTCTTTCTATGTATTAGAAAAAACTTGTATGAAAGCTGATGTCAGCAAAAAATTTTTAGATGTGCTTTTTTGGACACATAAATCTATTTGAAACTGCTGGTAATATTAGTTTTCCTAATAAATCAGCTCATAATTGGCTTTTATAGTTTTAATTTTCTGGTAACATCTTATCCCCTAACATTTCTCTTTCTCGAGAGCATTAGAAACTATTGTATATAAACTTAGACCAAAATCTACTCACTCACTTGATCACAGAAAAGAGCAGTTATTGAAATTTTTTCCCTGTTTCTCCCTTCCGTTCAACCAATGAAGCTTTATTTTAGTAATAATTTGTAATAATGTTTTAATGATTTTAAGGTAGTTAATATTACTCTCCAAGTGTGTGTAAAAATGTAGTTGCCTATATACAAAAGAACCTGGTTCATTAAACAAATTTCTAGTTAAATTGATTTTTGCAAGTTTTCATATTCCTATGGACTCTCACATCTAAGGTTTAACATGACAAAAATGTTTCTTTAGCATTTTAACTAAAATGCACTAGCAGTATTTTAGCTTTTTCAAAAGTTAATTTAATTCTTTAGATACTGTTGATTTTTTTTCCTTAACTTGGTTATTCCCAATTTTGTTTTTTATTTCTTTTGTTTACTGATAATATTAACCAAGAATAGTTGTTTGATTTAAGAAACATGAATCATGAACCATCCACACTTGTCATTTAACAAAGACGAATCAGCAAAACTTTGTTTTGATTTTAACAATAGAAAAGTCATATATGCAAAATCAAAAGCGATTAAAAAGGGAGTAATGAGTAGGGGTAGATCATTAAGCACTACTAACACTGAAAAGTTTCTATGAAGCCAATTCTGACTTACTTCTTTGTATTCAAATATTTTTGTATATATTGTATTTTTGTATTCTTAACGATTAAAAATTGAAAATAAATTAAAATATACTAAATAATTATTGATTCCCGATATTTTCAGTGTTTCATAATTTTTGCTCATAAATATTTAAAGAAAAACTTCAGGTCATTATATAGAAATATTTTATAAAATTATCTGATTTTTGCTTTTTAAGGAAATTCTTACCAACATATTTTAGCAAAATACGATATTTTTTAGCAAAATGCTAAAAAAAATTGTCAGTTTAAACCCTGCATCATGCCATATATCTCATGATAGATGAATACTTTTTATTCACCCATAATTATGTAACAGTATTTTGTTTTTTTACTGAGTAATAGCGGCTATCATAATTAGAGAGTTTTTTTATATTATTGAAATCAATATTAATATTTTCATTTTGGTGAACCTGTGCAAGGGCAGTTGTATTTTTATTAAATTTAATGTCATTGGAATGTTCCTTAATACTATCTTTTAATTTGCGTTTAGTCATACCTATGTAAGAACCCCCACCCCACCCCATATTTTTGAAAATTAATTGTATAAATTCCTGCAGTTTCTAGATTATGAATTTTATCTTTATCACTACGAATTCTCTGAAATATGTTTTTGTTAGGTTTTATAGGTATGTTAATTCCGATTTTAACAGCTTCAGCTTTAATTTTATTAGATGCACCTATGTCATAAGGAATAGAAGTAGTATAAATGAGAGGAGGCTTTTGGGCATTATCTAGGGATTTATTAAGTTTTTTAATTTGATTATGATATAATTTATATATAAATTTACGACTATAACCGGCTTTATTACAAATATCAATAATTTTGTTAAGTTCTTGTTTTAGAAGGTCTTGGTTGGAACAAATATTAAGTGCACGGTTAAGTTATTATACTAAAAATATGGTCTGCAAAAAAAAATAAATAAATAAATAAATAAGTAAATGAATGAATAAAGTAAAATAAATAAATAAATAAAATGTTCATAAATAGCTTTGCTGCGTTTACTTTGCAGTTCTGCAATTTTATGATAGCCCTTGAAAATCTTCGAGTAGACTTTGGAAAGTACTTGAATAGACCTTGAATTTTTATTCCATTTAAAAATAGAAGCCCTATCTTAGTATAATGGCCTTGTGTGCTTTTGAAAATAAAATCGCAGATTATCATTTTATGATATAATATTCAGTTATGATTTATTGATAGGTAGGCAATTATTCTTTAAAATCTAAGTTTTTTTTATAAACTGTAAATATTGATTTGTATTTCTTTAGTTTTTAGGTTTTCTGTTTTCAAAAGAAAATGAAGTTTTTGATCCGATACATGATGAGATCATTGATGATATGACTAGACCACTGGTTCATTATTACGTTTCCAGTTCTCACAACACGTAAGTTTTGTTTATATAAAATGTATGCTTCTATTTAAAGTTGATAAAAACCCAGGTCAAAATAATTTTTTTTTTCTTCCATGCTTACAGAAGATCATTCACACTTAATGGAAACAATTTTAGTAGTTGGGTTATATGTATAAATGCTGTATTTTTTCCGTTAATTAGCTTCTATCTGATAGCCATGGCTCTTGGCAACAGGGGTGCAAAAAATGTTCAGATCTCTGAACACAGTTCAAATTTCCCCCAAAAATAACGCAGAAAAAAACTTATTATTAGAGTTTGAAATAAAGTTTGAGACGGAATCTGTCTGAAGTCCAAATATTGAGGTAGATTTTTAAGAGCTACTGGTGAGTTACTTACACGGTGAGCGAATAGACTGTTTCAAATCATAAACGTGAAGGGGCGCCTTAGTCATAACTGAGCAGAAATTTGCTACAGTTAAAGTTTTCAAAGATATTTGCATAGTGAGCGAGCAAGCTGTTGTAAGTTCTAAAACGGGTATAAGGCACCGCAGTCTCCGTCGAGCGGAACTTTGCTACAGTTAGAATTTTTAAAGATGGAGATTTTCACATGGTAAGCGAGCAGACTGTCTCAGATACTGACACAGGAAGGGGGCGCCGCAGGCGCTACCGGGTGGAAATTTACTACAATTAAAATTTTCAATAAAGCTATTTGCGCTATATGTCAATAAGCTGTTGTAGGGCCAGAAACGGAAAAAAGGCAGCGCAGGCTCCACCTAATGGGAGTTTCATACAGTCGGATTTTTCAAAGATAGCGAACCAGAGTGTCGCTGAAGGCGGCTAGTTAATAATAAACTAGTATTTTTAGTAGAGACTCGGAGAAAGAAATAATTAGTGGCCAAATATAGAATGACATCAGTTACAATATGAGGAATCGCTTTCTACCTATACTTTTCATTTTACATGGATAAGCCAACTGCTGCTGCCATGCCACTTCTCACCTACCGCACCCGCAAAGATATGTATATCGTCCTCATTCAGATTTGAATGCTCACTCACTCACACGCGTTGTGCGCTCATAAATAATATTATGTTTTCAGGTTTTCACTCTGTTTTGGTCATACGTCTCGTGTGAGGAGGGGAGAGGAGGACATTAGGTTGCTCTGAGCTTGTTACAGACGATGCAATGTACGATGAAAAATGGTCTGGAAATCGGGTCTAGCAAATAGTGAAACTAGCTGGACCTGGTGGCTGCCACCCCTCAGTCTTCGCCGCCCGGGGCAAGGCCCCCAACCCCCTAGATCCGGGCCTGAAAATGAATGGTTGAACCATCGATCTGCAATAATTTAAAATAAAGTTATCAATTTTTTTCATTAAAAAAAGAGTAATATTGAGAACAAAATTGACTTTTTTTGGATATTTAGTGTTGTTATACTACTTCTCTAATATGGAAATCGTCTGCATTATCATGGAAGATAATTTTTTCAAATAATAATTTTAATAAATTATTTTTACTGAGTGAATATGTATAAGAAAATATAGAAGAAAGTGATGTTGGTGTTCACAACATACTAGTTTATTAATGTAGATTATTTATTGAAAAAGTTTCATGGTTTTATCGAAAATTAAAGATTTTTTTTTTTTTTTTCCTTTTAGTTACCTTACTGGTGATCAGGTGAAGTCTGAAAGTTCAGTGGATGCATACGCTCGTGTTTTGCGAGCTGGCTGCCGTTGCATTGAACGTAAGTATGCATGATAGATATTTGCAGATATATGTAGAATTATTATATGCAGAGCCTTTATTAGAATATATTATTATATGCAGAACCTCTTTTACTTTTGTTTACAACATCTCTTTGTAAGATTTTGTATTATATACATTACTTTTGTAATGCGTATTTATACATTTTCTAACTTTTTCAGTTGATTGTTGGCCTGGAGCTGACAATTTGCCTTATATTTTTCATGGACATACTTTAACCAGCCGCATAAAGTTTATTGATGTTCTGAAAGCCATTAAGAATCATGCCTTTGTGACCTCAGAATATCCTGTAATTCTTTCTATTGAAAATCATTGTTCCTTGCCTATGCAACACAACATGGCAAAAGTGTTCAAAGAAGTTTTTGGTGGTAAGAAATTTCTGTGTTTTTTTTATTTAGTTTATTAGTATGTGGGTCATTTTCTCTGTATGATAACTTTTTTGTCCTCCTTAAATTTAAAATAAATAATACATATAAGCTTGTATGAAAATTAAACAATTTCGAAAATTTTTCAATCACATTCCCTTTTGTCTGTATAGGTTAAAAGATACTTTTTTAAAATATTGGATACATAGATTTTTTTTTTTTTTCTAAAAATGTCAATTCAGTATGTGTTATGTGTACTAACCTAGTTTCTAAAAGTGAAGTTAGAAATAATATATAGGGTTTAAATTATTTAATACTATCATATGAACCTCTAAAATTAACAATTGAACAAATACTATAATTTGTTTTTCAACAAATAATAATAAATAAATAAATAAAGTAAATAAATAGAAAACTAACATTTGGTTTTGTTGCCCTATTGCTGTTATAAAGACTAGACATCATTTCACTAGGTAAAACATCATTTCATGTAATCCTTCATATCTCGAACAAATAAACAGATATCCGTAAGATTTTTGCTTTTAAAATAACAAACACAAACACCTAAAAATCAGTATCTGGAATTTTATACATTCAATTCAGCCTTCAAAGGGAAAAGGGGGCAAAACGTGATTTCACATAACCCTTCATGTATACATATAAAAGAGTATATCCACCACTGAATCCACACTGCTGTGGAGATTCTCTGTGGGACTGGGTCATGAATTTTGGTATGAAGGTTGGTTCTAGAGACCTCATTCTCACTAAGACAAAGTTTTGCAAAATTCCCCACTGGAGGGGCAGGCAGCAAAAACATGTTTGAGAGTACAATTCGGTCCCAAATTTATTTCACAGTGAAAAAATTGCACTAGACTCAAATACATAATAAAATAAAAGTAAACAAACAAATAAATAAATAAAATAAATTTGCTGATTTTCAAATTCTTGATTTTAAGAGGGGAGGAGAAAAGCTGTTCTTTTTTGAGGAGGAGTGGGTATAGATTTTCCAGTAGAACTCAACCAAAAATGGCAGATAGAAGTAGAAATTAGCTACACATCTCCTGGAGTATATTTTCAAAAACCAATTTGAGTGTTTTGCAGTTCTTGATATTTTTTTTGGAGGAGGGGGGTGAGGGGGAGGATTTACAAGGACACAAATTCAGGAGATCTCCATTTTGCATTAAATTTGTTCTGAGGAATCCATAAAAGCTCTGTTCATGAATTTTGGTATGTGGGCTGGTTATTTAAATGAAGCACCACCAACTGTGATGGGATTTATAAAATTCTCCCCTTTCCCCCCGTAGGGATGAGGGAGTAAAAAAACACTTTTCCAAGCGTAAATCTGTTCCATATTATCTCAGGACAACAATTTTTTGGTATCTGTGCGTGCTAAGTGTACTCAATGCATACTAATAAAGGGAGCGTCCCCTTCCCCCCTTTGGGGGTTGGGGGTAAACCATACTACCAATTGTAACTCTCTTCTAATTTATCTCAGAAAGGAGATTTTTTAGTGTATGGATTGGTTATGTGTACCTAAACACTTTTTAAGTAGATTTTGTGAAATTCCTCCTTTCTCCTTTTGGTGCAGGAAGGGGGCAGGGAGCAAAAAACATGTTTCCATGCTTAACTCCATTTAAAATTATCTCAAGAAAGTTTTTTTTTGTATGTGGGTGTGTTATGTGTACCAAACTTGCAATATAAAGTGATTTTGTGAAGTATCCCTGCTTGAGGTAGAGGGTGGGGGGGGGGGGGAGACATAAAACACATTTCCAATTGTAACTTTGCTGTAAATTATCTTGTGTAGGTTGATTATAAGTTTTGTACCCAACACACACTATAAAGTAATTTTGTGAAATTTCCCCTTTTGGTGGGAAGGGGTCAGTTTCATATGGTTTGACAAATCAGATTGCACCATGCATCACTATTGTATTATTTTGATAAAACTTTCCCGGGACTGCCTCTGAATTCAAGTTTTTTGAAAATTTTGCTGTCCCTAAATTTCATGTTCAATTGTTTTTTTTTTTTTTTTTTTTTATATATCAGACATGCCAAGTCTCCTGCTTTTGGCAGAAGTCTCCTGATTTTTGCTTTTTTATCCATGCTCCTGATTTTCCACTCATTTCTCCTGCTTTTCTGATGTAATTTTTATGTATCCCTCTTAGCATAATTTATGCTTAAAATTTGTGGGATTGGGAAATTTGAAAGAAAATTGAAATTTATCTTGCCCTGCAATTTATCAAGTTCAATTTGAATGTGAATTATTATACAATGCTTTGAAACTAATTTTTGCTAAGAATAAATTTTTAACTTTCATTTTTGCATAATGAAAAATGTCTTATTATTAAAAGATTTTTTTTTTAATACCATAACTGTTGAAAACTTAAAGAATTCAAATTTCATTGGAATATAGCTGATATTTTCATTTCTTTATTACCTTTTCTTTTTACAAAGATAAAAGATAATTAAGATCTTTAATGTTTTATATTAGTAGCAGAATGATCAAATCTGTCTATTTTGACTTACATTTTAAACAACTGTATGTCTGAGGTTTTTTTTTTTTTTTTTTTTTTTGTTTTACTGCAAGAAACATGTATTCATTTACTTTTAATACTGTTGCTTTATAAATACCTCTTAAGCTTATAAAGCTTTACTTAAAATTAAATTTGCATTATTTTACTCATTTTTCTTACAAACTTTCTTGTTGGAAAAAGTCTCCTGATTTCTGTTTAAAAAAATCTCCTGCTTTTTTGTCATTAGAAGTTGGCATCTCTGTTATATAAATTTCACATTTCCAGTGTTTAATCTATATAATATTTCTCTAACATGGACCACTTGCAATTGACTTTTGTCAAATTGATACAATAGTGATGTAATTAATAAAATACACACGGATAAAAAAAATATTCATAAATGGACAATATTTATGCACCCAGATTCAGCTCCAATAACCTATTAATAAAAAATGACGACATTTGTCTCATGGGATTATTTTATAGAAAAATGTATTTTTAAAAGTTGCATTTCAGAATCTTTGGAAGTATTATTTTAAACATTGCAATACTTTAAAGATATATACAGAATGTGAATTATTGTCGTAAATTGCCTAAAAAATGCAATCATAAAAAGTATAGTCAAAATAGAAATTATTATTTATTTATTTATTATTATTATTATTTTTTTAATTATACCAAAATAAATCAATAAAAAGTCATCTCCAATATAGTGACAAAAATTTAAAAGTCGTGATGGGAGTCCTATACTTAAATTGTACTGCCTGCAGAAGTATGAAAACTGGGTCATCAACCATGAATTTTATTTTTAAAGCTTTTTTTTTTTTAATGATTTTGGTTTCACTATTGCACAATATTAATTTGGTTCTAATGATAATTTGGCTTCAGGTAAATTAAAATTTTAATTAAGTGGTGAAATTAATGTAAGATTATGAGTTTCAAATTTTAAAGGTAAATAAGAAAAGAAATAAAATGTGAAAATTTTGCACGGATTTGCTAGTTTTCTTTATAATGCATTACAAATTCAGCATCAATGTCACTTTTTATAGGTATTAATAAATACTTTTAATAACAGCTATTTAATAAATCATTAAAAAATGTTTCCCACAGTTCATTCTGTATGCAAAAAACAGTTTTCAGAGTTTTTACAGGTTCAGTAATTTCACCCTTTTTAATATTAATGTTATTAGATTTTTATATTGCAATAAAGATAAAATAAAAGTAGAAATGAATGTACTTAAAAGTTTGTTAGCTAAAATAATCAGGAATTTGTAACTAACTGGAGAAAATTGCCCCCGCAATATATCATACTCAGTCACTCTGTTTCAGGGAATTGATGAAGTATCCAGCACTGTTCAATATAGTAATTACCCCAGTAGCAGAAAGTTTTGTAGCTGTCTGCGACAGGCTTTTAAAATTTCATAATCTGCCTGCAAAATTTGCCTTTAATCAGGGGTGAAAATGGCTTACACTCAAAAAGCCTGAAAGCTGATTGGGGGGGCTTAACATCAGATGATCTTGTACAACAATACACGAATACAATTTTACTGTAGAACAATGTAGTGTAAACAATTGTGTGTATTCATTCAATTCATCTCATTCAATTAAATATTTTATAGCAATGTTTGACACAACACAATATAAATAATTAAAAATAATAAAAGTATTAGTTTTAGTTTTGATACAGAAATTTTTTTAAAGTGAATTGTTATTCAAAAGTTGCAGACAAATTTTATCAGTTCAGACAAAAACTGTCCGCAAGCCGTTTTTCTGTGTCTGCGACTATGTCGCGGTGTTTCTGCCGCTGGGGTAATTACAAACTTTAAACATTGTTTGCTATTTAAATATTATGGACAGTATTTTCTATGAATCTGTATCAATACTTTTTTGTACATTGTTTATAGCAGAATAATATATATATTTTTTCCCCTAAAGTCTGTTGTATAGTTCTGCTAAGTAGAAGTTGAAAAGTTTTTCAGTTTATGGAAATTAATAATCTGAAAATATGCATTCCAATGAGCTCTTCCCACCTGACGTCAGAGGTCACATGATAGAGGAAAAACAAATAGCAGACAAAGTCTTGTTTATCGAGAACGATTGCTCAAATACCATATTATCTATTCTTATTTTTGATCAATCATATTTAATATGTATTTTTTATACATCATCATTTTTAATCCATTTTATATCATTATTCATCATCTTTTGTTTGCTGTATAGATTTACAATCATCATTTAGTTAATACTTGTTATTGATGTTCTTGAAGAACATATTAAATACTCTGATTTTTGGTACTTAAATCAGTGACAGTGCAATATCGTACTGCGTAAATCCATTTAGACCAGTAACTAAGTTAATTAACTTGTTGTAACACCTTTATGCAATTAAATTAAATGAAAACATTTTAAAATTTCGAATTATAATCCATAAACATTCCACAAGAACAAGCTATTATTTATTGTTAGATCAGTTAATGTAACAGTTACGCAAAAACATACAAAAATCGATTCTTACAGGTGAAAATAAATAAACACATAAAGTGTTTTTTAAAAATTATTAAACTGACAAATACAATTATTCTACTGTTTACAAATGCACAATATTACTTTTATTTTATTTTATATTAAATATTAACACTTTTGTTCTTAAGAACAATATTTAATTGAATTCGATTCTCAGAATTCGATTATTCGTTTTCCTCTATCACGTGATTGAGCAGACGACGGTGGGAAGAGCCCATTATATATAGTGATCTTTAACATGGGCTATTATTATTGCTTCTCTTGAGCTGTTGTAGTTAACATTTCAAATGAAGACAATTAAGCATTTCCCTATAATATATAAAAATATAAAATCAGTAAGAAAGTCAAACTAATAATTCTGTATGTTAAGATAATTATATATCATTACAAAATGACCATTTTCTCATGCTAACAACCATGCTGTTGATAATTTCAGATTTCATGCTAAACTGTTAAATTTACATTTATTTATTTATTTTCTTTTTAAAACTTCGTTTTGATTAGTAATAATAACAGAATGAAAAAAATCAAGTAAATATAATTTTAATGCTTTTCTATTTTGAGGTAGTAAAATGTCACATTCTTCTAAAATAATAATGTCAGTAAAATCACATTTAATTTAAATTATTTATATTTTATGATTTCTTACTCTATTAAATTTAATGAGTAGGGATTTAACTGTGTTATTTTTTATATTAAAAATTTTTAGCATATTTTCCTATATTAATATAAGTATATATATATATTTAAGATATGCTATTGCAAGCACCTGTTCACAGGAATGAAAGCCAAATGCCATCACCAGCTGAACTAAAGAGAAAAATTATTTTAAAAGTATGTTGTTTATAACATATTCATTTTTTTCCCCTCCCTGTTGTTTAATCTATTATAAATTGTAATTTATTGGCAAATTATTTCTTATTATTATTATTTATTTCTATGTGGCTTTAATCTTTTAACTACCGACGGTACTATAAAGTAATAATAACAGGAGACTTGGCGTTGGAATATTAAAACCCGAATAAACTACTACGTCAGAAACGCCAAAGAAAAATATTTGAGATGCATACAGCTGTTTCGGTAGCCTTAAGCGTACCGTCTTCAGTGCAAAAAAATTCTGAATCTGGAGAAGTGCTCATGTATATATGAGATGGACCTAATTTAGTTCAACCAATAGGATTACGGGAAAGGTGGAGTGTGTGGCCAATAGGAATTTAGGAATGTTAGCTGTGTAAACAGTAGAAAAAATAAGAAAATGTGGACTGAATGTAAAATTTCCAACAATCAGACAAATAGGGAACAGCGAAATCACAATTTACAAGGTTTTTAAAATTTTTATAAATAGGAAAAGCTTCAAAGAAATCGAGTTCATGAATGGATTTAGGTCTGTAAATTATTTTAGCTGAATTAAATTTAAAATTATGATTTTCCTCCCAGCAATGTTTAGAAATAGCCGATTTATTGGTTTCTTGTTTGTGGGCGTAATTCTTATGTTCTTTTAGACGAAATTTAAGACAGCGTTTAGTTTGGCCAATATATGATAAACCACACTGACAGGAAATACTATAAATGCCCCAAGAATTATGCATATCAATGGGATCTTTTAACTGAGAAAAGGTGAGTTTATTGGAAGGCGAAAATATTATTTTAAAATCATATTGTTTGAGAATTTTAGCTATGGTTTGACTAGATTTAGGAAAATAGGGTAAAACAATACTGATATTAGAAGAGACTGATTTAGTAGACGAAATACGAGGGAGCTGTAATTTTTGGATGGCTTTGTCTATAATGGAAGGGTCATAACCTCTGCCAATTGCAATGGCTTTCAGGTATTTAATTTCAGATTTTAATAAAATAGGATTTGAACAAATATTAAGGGCACAGTTTGCAAAAGTATAGAAAGCCATTTTTTGATTAGGTGGGTGACATGAACGCGCATGGGGAGGAAGGGAGACTATAAAGTACTATTAGTTTAAAAAGCGCATAAAATAAAATTTATGGAAAAAATATCAAAGGTATTTATAGGAATAAAATGTATATATACCTTCTTTTAATCTCACTACAAGGCACTAGATGCTACCTGTAGCTGTTTTTGTTTCAGAAGGGATTTTATAGAGTTCTACTGCTGTTTTTACTTGGCATTGTTCATGATCTCCACTTGTGTTATAATTAATATCTATATTATCTCAAAAATCTCCCATCAATCTTAGAGAATTCTGGAATAACTCTACTCGACTTTCCAAACATTAAGTTATTAATGGTTGTATAAATAATTTAAAGTAAGACAATTCGTTAAATAAACATGAGTGAAATTTGTAATAGGGTGTTTCAGTGTTTTTCTACATTATTTAATTTCATACTATTGCACTCCAAATAATTTGAGCACATACATCATAATGATAACGAATTTTTCATTGTGTCCTTGTAAAAATCTGTAAGAAGGACTAGATTAACCAAAATCTATACAATTCATGCGACAATGACCTACAATATGTATATAAATTTTCAACTCAATAGAATAAGGTGTTTAGACGCTATTGCACTTTAAAGAATTTGGGCCCATAGACCATAATGATAAAGAATTGTTCTTTATATCCCTGTAAAAAAACTATAAGCACTAGATTCACCAAAATCTATACAGTGTGTGCAACAGTGATTTATAACATGTATATAAATTTTCAGCTCAGATGATTAAGATGTTTAGATGCTATCGCATTAAAAAAAATTTGGGCCCATAGACCATAATGATAAAGAATTTTCATTTGTGTAATACTAAACTCTATGAACATTTCGTGCAACAGTGATTTATAACACGTGTATAAATTTTCAGTTCAGATGAATAAGGCATTTAGACACTATCGCATTAAAAAAAAAAAAGTTGAGCCTGTAGACCGTAATGATAAAAAATTTTTCTTCATGTCCCTGTAAAAAAAAGACTAGAAGTGCTAGATTCATCGAAATCTATACAGTTCGTGCGACTGTGACTCATAACATATGTATAAATTTTCAGCTCATTCGAGTAAGGTATTTAGACGGTATCACACTTAAAAAAAATTCTAGCCTATAGACCATAATGATAAAGAATGTTTTTTTTTATCTGTAAAAAAACTATAAGTCCTAGATTCACCAAAATCAGTAGGCTTCATGCTATGGTGACCTATAACATACATACCAACTTTGAGCTCATTCGGAAAAAGCATTTAGCCACTTTCGTGTTCACTCACAAACATACATACACACACATGCACACATTATCGCAAAAATAGTAAAAATGAACTCAGGGGACCTCAAAACGTATAGAAACATCAAAATCTCAAAGTCTGATTTTTGACATGATTACAATACATTTCTTACATAGTATGTTCGGAAAGTAAAAAATATAAGGAACACAAAAAGTAAATATATTTTTACACTTTTTTAAGGTCCAAATGTCTTTTTCGACATTTATGTACCAATGGTACACTATAGAACCACTTCACAAAATCCTCATTAATACTAGGATTAGGTGATATGCCAGGGGTTGATTTACTTTTTAATTTTCGGGGCCTGTGTATGTGAAAAACAAAATTTTTTTGCGAAATTTTATTTCTTTTTGTGAAAAAAATAATTAGCGTGTGAAACCTTTCACTTTAGTAGTTACTCTATCTAATGTTTAATATCCAGAGATGCCAACTACTATGATTTGTCCATAGTTATTAAAGAATTACGGCAGTAATTACAGCCTTTCGAACAACATATAAAAATTACCGATTCTATGCGTTTAAAAAAGTCACGAATATTGTTTGTTGAAAAAGAGAAACCCTATTAACGATCGGCGATCAAACGCACGAAGGATGCATTCTGATTCTCAGTCTCCATCCACAACAAAAATGTCAATACAGTCGAAGTTCGATAATCCGGAATGCTCGGGACTTCGGCAATTCCGGATCATGGAAAATTCCGGACCACAGAACTTTTTTTTGAAATTTTACTCCAAGTTATTTCTGTTTTACCAAAAACTTTTTTTTATCTTATAAAACACACAAGCATTCATTTAAATATAGCATCTATATAAATTATAAATAATATAACGTTAATTTCTTTAAAAGATTTACATTAAATAAACTGCATAAGAAATGAACATCAAAATATTGGTTTACATATTTATTGACACACATTATAAATATACATGAAAATATAAAACATTTCGATTGTTTCCACATTAAAATATTTTTTATATATACTGATACAGCTTGTATATAACTCTGGATTAACGTAATAATAAAAAATTTATGGAGACTTCTGTGTACTTGCCGATTACCATGTTAGGCCTAGCGCACTCAATAACAAACTTTAAAACTAGATTTAAAAAAGTTGCTTACATTAAAAAAAAAAAAAAAAAAAAGAAAGAATAAGAAATTAGAAGGCAAGGAAAATACATAAAAATATTTACTGTTTATGATTAAAAATAATTTTAAAAGAGTAAAAACATCAAAGTTTGATAAGAAACGGGGGAAAATGTCATCTTATCACGAAGCCGAAAGATCGTTGGTTGGATGGTTGGTTGGTCCGAGACTTTTGCTGCACCCCAGGGCGTTAAACATGTAGCGACCGGAGTGATGCTCAAGCACAAGCTGTACCAAATGAAAATAAAAATATTATTTCTTGAACATATCAGTAATGGTTAATTGTCTCATAGATTTTTCCCTGTGGGAAATTAATTGATCTTTAGCATGATATAAAGACATAATGGTATGTCCTGGAATAAAAGATCGCTGCTCCAGGCCCTTAATCACTTTCTCAATATTAATTAAGAGGTCTTCTGTGGGAATTTTTTTTTCTTTTATTTCATCAATCTCATCCTCATCCGAGCTGCTAGTTTTTTCTTCGGATCGTCCGAGAGCCATATTGGCGATTTCCACGTCGCTAAGCACATTGACTACGGGAGAATCATCATCACAATGAAGGACCTCGTCAACATCAGATTCATTAATTGGCAAAGTGATATTTTCTTCTTCGCCTGCACCTTTGCAAAAATTTAACAGGTCAATAACCATTGCTTTCTCTTTTGAAGGTCGGAAACCCTCAAAATCGTGTGTGGTGTCCTCATCGTCGAAAAATATGGTGCCAGGGATCAAATTATGCCACGCATTGCGCAGCGTTTCAGCATTAATTTGATCCCAGGACTTTGCTATTTCCCATAAGGCGTCTCTTATTGAAAATACCTTCAGAAATTCTCTTATGTTCTTTTCATTGTTCACATAGTGAAGCATTCTCTTCAAAAAATTACTTTTATAAGAGCATTTTAAGGCTCTTAACACACCCATGTCCATTGGTTGAACGAGTGACGTACAATTTGGTGGTAAAAAAACTACTTTCACATTATCAGTATTCAAAACTTCAGCACTGGGATGTGCAGAGCAATTGTCCAAGATTAATATGGTTTTTGAATTCACATCCATTCCGATGGTGCGGTAATGCTGTTTAACCTCGGGCAAAAAATGATGACGAAACCAGTCTGTTAAGATATCTTTGGTAATCCAGGCCCGCTTATTCGCCTTATAAATAACGGGCATTACTCTTACTCCTTTCAGTGCGCGGGGTTTCGCACTCTTACCAATCACCAAAAGCTTGTTTTTGAACGATCCCGCAGCATTACCACATGCTAAAATTGTTAATCTTTCCTTATTATCCTTGACACCTGATGGGTTTTTTTCATCTGCAGTTGCAAGGGTGATTCTAGGAACATAACGCCAGAATAACGACGTTTCGTCGGCGTTAAAAATTTGTTCTAGCGTTATTTTTTCTTCAGATATCATTTCGTTAAATTCGTCAACAAAATTCTCTATTGCATCTACATCTGCAGACGCCTTCTCACCACTGATGCGTAATTGTCTTATTCCGTGGCGTCTTTTAAATTTTCCGAGCCAACCTTCTGAATACACACACGGGGAATCTATTTTCAATTGTTCATGGAACAGTTTTGCTTGGGCGATGATTAACGGTCCCGTTAATGGAACATTTTCGCTTCTCCTTTGGCGAACCCACTCAATCATCACTTTGTCGATGTCTGCATTTTGCGCACCTTTCAGAGTTCTCCTCTCACTCATTGCTAATGGCGTTTCGCTGTCAGCATAAAAACTCAAAATTTTATCCTTCTGTTTCTGAATATCGTAAACCGTCGATTTTCCAATGTTATATTCTTCACACATCTGCGTAACTGATGAACCTCTTTGCAGTTTGCGTAATAATTCAACTTTTTGTAGAATCGTTAATGTATTATGCTTTCTTTTCTTCTCTTTAGAAGAAGAGCTCGATGAAGCATCAGAAGTTCGCTTTGAATTCATATTTTTAAATCGACAAATTATACGACAATATATAAATTAATGAATATCAGAATAAAAACACGTGCTATCACAATCACTGACAGTATGATAATGCAAAAAAAGACTAAAGTTTTGATAGATGTTGCCAAAAAGATTCTTCATAATACTAACTTGAAATCTTTTTTTCCTCCACAATCTTATCTCGTTTTTACTGCGATGTGCATTCAGGAACTACAGAGCACATGCGTACGTCACATTAAGATGAAACGTGATTGGCTGAAATGTGATAGGGCCTAGCAGTTCCACAAGTGCTTCTGCTCATCCCGGCAAGTAACAGAGAAACATGGTGAGATTAGAGTTAAGAATTAAAAAAAATAAAAAGACTTTCAGAGAGTGATAAATACTTACGTCGGCAAAATATATGTGATAGGAACACAATGTAAACGATGTACTTCGAAGTAAATGGCTAAGTTAAACTGTAAGCTTCTTAAATATCAATCTTGGGGGTTTGTTTATATCCGTGGATTTTGAGATCGCCATTGTTTACGTTGAAACTAAATAACATTTTTGAATAGCGATGTATGTAATATTGTATGAGCTTCGATTTTTAAATTTTTAGTAAAAACACGAACTTTATAATATAAATTAGATCAAAACGGACAATTTTATTCAAAAATACTTTGTAAATAAAAGTTAGCATTATTTTTGAATTATTTTTCAAAAACGAAACTAAAAATCCGAAAATGTCCGAACCATGGAGCTTTCCGGACAATGGAAGTCCGGACTATCGAACTTCGACTGTATTCATTTTAAACTCGCTTTATAAGATTCTAGGAACTGTAAAAAAAATAGAATTGTTCAATATTTCTCGCTCATGTAATTGTTTTTAACCCCCCCCCCCCTACCCTTTTTGACTACTGTATCTCTGACCAGAATTGAGGCTGGTCTGGTGTAAAAATGATTTTTCCAACTTTTGGTGAAAATTGGAAAACCAGAAATGTTACATTGGAAACTGAAAGTAGGACTGTAAAACTGTATATAAACACTCTCTTAGATGCCCTTTCATATGTATTAGTTGGTTAGTTCAGAAAAATTGATAGGCTTTCTGTATAAGTAGGTCAATTTGACATTCTCGCAAAATGGCTGTATGAACTTTTTGAAACTCGCCATGTTAACTGCCTTTTAAATGTCCTTTCATATGTAATCGTTGTTTTCAGGTCAACAATTGAACTTGTCACGTTTTGGTGAAAGTATCGGAAAAAGGGCTCTAACGATTTTCTTGAAAATTGCTATATAAATCCCTTTTTAGATATCCTTTTGTATCAAATTATTCTTAATTTTCCATGGTTATTATAGGAAAATTAACAATAATCCTGATTAGATAGGTCAGTTTTAGATCTCGGAAATTGGTGCCTCAAATAAGGCTCTATTTTTTTTTTTTTTTTTCTCTCGCTATGTAAACTCTGTTTTATATTCCTTTACACATGTATCAATTTTCTTTTACAAAAAAAAGGTATTTAATTTCTTAGGTCAATTTTATATCTTCTGACCACATGATCTCCAAAAACTGCTTAAATGTTTATATTGCTTTTTTTTTAAATCTAAGACTACTATTTGGATTGGAGTGGCTACTTATTTTAGCTACTATTTTATTTGGAGGGGCTACTATTTCATTCGGAGTGACTACTATTTTATACATTAAAGGCAACTAAAGCAACTATTTTTGAGTGCCTTTCATGCTGGGAACCCTGCTATTATGAGAAAATGTTTTATGCATTCTAGTCTATTTTTACTTTTCGAACATACATAAGTAAGAGAAGTTTTGTAATCATGTCAAAAATCTGACTTTGAGATTTTGGTGTTTCCACATGTTTTGAGGTCCCCTGAGTTTATTTTTACTATTTTTAATACTAATTACTATTTGTATTAGAAATGACCAATTCTTTATTTTATGATTTTACAGATTCATTAAAAAGTATCTGTATACCTCGTATAATTATATAGACTTCCTGTATTTTGGAGGTAAGACACCATGTCCGTTTTGTGAAAATTGTTAGCACTGTGTCCTTGATGTGTTATTTTGCTTTATATAGAGCCATTAATTATTATGTCCAATTACTATGAAGGACATAAGACAGCGGAAAATAAAACCATGTCCATTTTCTTTATTCATGACAGATGTATCTCATTATAACACCCATTAACATTCCTAAAATATTGCTTTTTTTATGACATGGTGTCCTTTTCCTATAGGGTACAGATATATAGGTTTGCATTTCATTTGGAATTTTTTGTGTCAGCTAGTGATAAAACTGTGAGTTGATTGATCTGAAAATGCAAGTCAAAGATGTAAATATGCAAGTCAGTTTGATAATAAATAAATAACTAAACACATAAAAGGAAGAAAGTTGTGCGCATAAAGCAAATAAAAAGGTTAGGGAAAGTGGGAATTAAAATGTTTGTGTTGAATATATTATACATTTTTTAGAGGGAGGGGAAAATTCAATGAGTCTCAATAAGCAAGTCAAATTTGCGAGTCAATGATCATGCACTTTTTGGAATAGACACTTAAAATGCAAGTAAATTCGATCTCTGGTATATCTCTTTCACTTGATCTTTAGTGTCTGAAGAAGGAGTTTAGTGTCCAGAGGAAGAAAAAATTGAATTGTGCCTTGAGTTTTGAGAGGTTTAATTATGTCCCTTTTCAAATTAAAAGAATAAAATTTATTTTTAAAGACGGATGCAACTATTGTTATTATATTCATTGTAGATTATTTTATTTATGTAGTAAAGATATTAAATTTAAATAATGAGTAAAAATTTCTTTTTTAGCATAAAAAGCTCCCTGATGGGGAAGACGAAAGACTTGTTATAAGAAATGAAGATGGTAAAGTATTTTTATATTGCTTGTTTTTTTTTTTTTTTTTTTTTAAATATCTTCATTATATCCTAAGTTTAGTATATCCTATATATCCTATTTTAAGCTTCTTCTTCTTTTTTCTTTTTTATCTTAAAAGTGTTAATTTTTTTATCTTAAAAGTGTTCATTTATTTCTTTTTCCTTTTTTTCATTATATCCATTCAGTTCTTTTCCTTTTCTTTCTTTCTTTTTTCCCCCCTTTTAAAAATTACTTAAAAAAAAAAAAATAATAATGATACTTGATAAAATAAATAAATGTAAATTAAAATAGAAACTCATTAAACATTTTAGATACCACTTTAACTAAAATCCCTGTCTTGAACAACAGTCTACTGGAAACTAAATAATAGCAAGGAAATTATTAATATTAAATGCAAAACCCCTTATAGATACAAAATAGCAGCTGTATAGTCTTATATAAACTGTGCAATTTAACATATGTTTTAATGGAGCCCTATTAAAACAAGAACTTCTTAAAATTACTGAAATATGTCAAAATGCTGGATTGAAAGAAAGGCTTTTAAACAAACTATACAAAAATAGAATTAAAATAATTTACCATATAGATAGTGCAGTGAAGAAAAAATGTACTCCTTCAGTACCATACAACAAAGGTGCCAGTATCTAACTAAAAATGGAAGCACAAAGCAGCTAAAGGAATTGGGAAAACCTGGAAAACTCATGGAATTTGAAAAACTATTAAAAAACCAGGTAATACTCTGGGAATTTCAAAAATTTTGCATAATAAAATCTTTTTTAAAATTTTAATGCTTTATAATGAAGAAGAAAAAGTCAATTATGGCTTTTCCCCCAACTATATTAAGTTAATAAAATTAATATACCCCAGATATGTTAGATTGATTTGTAAACATGTTAGTTTCTAATGATGCTTGATTGTGTGTTATCTATTTTAATTTTAAAAGAGACAGGGAAAACTCAGGGAATTTTTTCGCCTGATTTTTGTAGTAATGCTGATATAAATTAATTTTGTAAATGGAGAAAAAAAAAAAAAAAAATAGGTGCTAGATAGGCATAATGAAAAGAAAATTGAAAACTTGTGTAAGAGATCACAAAAATGATATTAGAAATAATAAAATAACTGCCAAAATAAATCAAAAATTAAATTAAAAAATGGACATTCATACTTCTCAAAATTAACTCATTACAATAACTATCAATATGCAGTTAAGTATGAAGCTGTTGAAATTTTGGCAAATCGCGATGTGTGCAATACAACTTAAACTATAGAAATGGATGAAAGGTATTGTGCTATGCTAAAAAAAAAAGAAGCAAGCGCAGGCAATAAATCCAGTTTACTCAACGTGTCTGAGGATGGCTGTGGCTGCAGCCAAAAAATTTAAGCTAGTTATTGTAAAAGTTTTTAAACGTAAATTTTAAATGTATTAATCATACTTGTAAATTAAGTTTTTATTTATTTATTTTTTTTTTTTCAATGAAAATTTACATTAAAAATAAATAAATAAATAAATTCATAGTATTCAACTTTTTTGTCTTGGCATACTTTATTTACTTTTTATGCACTACAATACCAGAATTTCAACATGAAGGTCATGAAGCACATTTTGCTCTTTTTTTTTTTTTTTTTGTAAGCAGGTAATATATAAATTTAGATTTTGTAATTCTTAAAAATAAACCATTGAAATTCTAAATTAGTTTTATTAATTTACAACATCAAGGGTTCAAATTGTCTACATTTTATAACATATTTTTGTAATTTGTTGCATGTCTAAGATCAATATTTAAGTACTAAGATCAATATTTATGCAAGTAATATATAAATTTAAATTCTTAAAAATAAATTCTTGAAATTGAAAATTAATTTTATCAATTTACAATTTTATAGGTTCAAATTGTCGGCTTTTTATAACTTTTTGTAATTTGTTGTATGTCTAAGATCAATATTTAAGTACTTAAAGACAAGTTCATTGACCTTGGCATCAAGGTTTTTCGAACAAATTGTATATTACATTATGTAACATATTTCTCAATTATTCTTTCTCTTTTTTTCTATTCTTTTGTAATTTTTAGCTGGAGCCGAATCTGATATAAGTAATGCTATAAAAAATGGAATCCTGTATTTGGAAAATCCAATTGAGAATGAATGGGTGCCACATTTTTTTATGCTAACAAAGAACAAAATTTATTATGCTGTAGAGGAGAAAACTGAAACTACTGAAGATGAAGAAGATGAAGCAAGTGAAACTGAAAATAGAGAGGTTAGTAAATTTAAAATTATATTATCAACTCATTCTATAGAAAAACACAATATAACCAATGAAATGCTTTCTAGAAGCAGATAGACTTTTCGTTTAGTTTGTCTAATGTTAAAAAAAAAAAAAAAAAAAAAAAAAAGCTTAAAAGCATTTTATAATATTAGAATTTAGTTTGAAATTGAGTATAGTAAAACTTTACAAAGAAATCTTATTTATTTTTATGTAGATACGTAAATTTTTACTTCCATCACCCGACTATCGTAGATAATCTAATTATTGTATTCAGTCAAAAAATTCGATATCAAGATTTCACCTGATTGACATGTTTTAAGGTCTCCTGAGTCCAAAAAAGTGGTTTTTGTCAATTAGTGTGTGCGTGTGGGGAATCTTCTGACTATTATATCTCTAAAATCAGGGTTGGCAAGTTTTTGACAACTGACGGGTTTTATCCAGATTTAACCATGGTTTTAACCATCATGTCAAAAACCCCTTTTTGATATAGTTTTTGACAACAATTGTCAAAAATCTAAAATTCTATACAGAAAGAAAGCATCCTAAAACTATTTTTTGCAAATATCTACATTTTATTAATTTTTGGTTTTAGTCCCTTGACTAAATTTCATAAGAGTTTTAGACTCCAAAAACCACATCTGACTACTATATCTCTAAAACAAAACTAATAAAGATAAAACTACGGAACTTCAGGATTGAGGCAAGTCTGGTGTACAGATGAATTTTCTAAATTTTAGTGAAAATTGGAAAAGCAGAAGTAAGTCTGTATCTCAAAAATGGCTGTAACGATTTTCTTCAAATTTACTATAGGAACACTTTATTAGATGTCCTTTGGAATGATATAGTTGGTTAGTTCAGGAAAATTGGTAGGCATCCTGTATAAATAGGTCAATTTCAGGTACTGCAAGTGTGTTCCTTTCAAAACGGCTGTACAGATTTTTTTCAAGCTCGCCAAATTAATTCACTTTTAATTATCCTTTTGTATGTAGTTATTGTTTTCTGGCCAATTATTGAATTTTGGAAAAAATCGGTATCTCAAAAATGGCTCAAATGATTTTTTTGAAAATTGTTATATAAATCCATTTTAGATATCCTTTCTCATGTATTATGTGGTTATTATAGGAAAATTAATAGTCACCCTGATCAGATAGATCAGTTTTAGATCTCAGAAATTGATGTTTCAAAAAAAAGAAAGAAAAAACTACCCTTTTTTTCCCCTTTATTTTTTAACTCGCTATGTAAACTCTGTTTTATATGTCTTTATGTGCATACTAACTTTCTCTTACCAAAAAATTTTTAGTTGTATATTTTATTAGGTCAGTTCTATGTCTTCTGATCACATTATCTCCAAAAATTGCATGCAATACATATAATAGTGGGTAATGGAAGTAGTGTGGTTTTTTCACTCCAGATTTTTTTTTCTCCCACCAGAATATTTATTTTGAATATTGTATACTTAACATTTCCTTTTCTTACTTATATGATTATGTACATTGAAGAACTATGTGTGTTTGGGGGTGGGGGAATTAGAACAAGATATTAAAATTCTTACATTAAGTTGCAATATGAGATTATGAAATTAATTTAAATTCCAAATATAACGTTTATCGCACAATGAACAACTATGTAAATTAATGATATCAGGAAAAAAAAAAATTGCTGCTGATGATAATGTAATGTAACCTAAAATGTCACTATTTGGCTTCATGCTGTATTTAATCAATATACTTCCACAGGCCACAAATTGATGATTGCTGAGCCACATGTGGCCCCCGAGCTGCAGATTGTGCACCCCCTAGTGTATGTTAATAAGTGCTATGTGAGAAATGTTAGAATACAGGAGCAATTTACAGAATTAATATGATCTATAATTTTGAATAAGAATTTCAATTTAAAATCTTAATTACCTTTGTATCATTTTTTAAATTTTTGATGTCTTTATTAAAAGTTTTTGTACCTAATATAGTTTTTTTTTTTTTTTTAAATTCCTTTCTAGGACACCAATGTTTCCAAAGTATTCCAGAACAATACGGTATATATTTATTATTTCTATTTTAAAATCTTCTAGTTGTATATTTCTGTTTAGCATTATGTAGTTTTAAATTCTTTATTATATATTTTAAAATGAATTTGAATAAAATTTAAATTCAGTTTAAAAAGTAAGATAATAAAGTTATTAACATTTAAAACGCTGCAATATGATCCAGGCATAAAAATTAACTTTAATTTACAAAAAATACAATTAAAATATGTCGATTTATCGGTGTGATTCGTTAAGTTTTTACCTATGTTTTTCAATAGATTACATTTTGTAGTCCTTGTGCTATAATTTTATATTGATGAATAAACACACTATAGATTTTAAAATATAGGATACATTTATGTCAAATTACCTCATTAAATACTTTTAAATGATAATTATAATAGTAATAACAATATTGCTTTTTACTTTTTTTTAGTTCCCCATCATACTATAGGTATGGGGAACTTAGGTAATCGTGAAAATTTTCGACCTCGGTTTTTATACTTTTTCACACGTTTTCAGGTGTGAGAAATCCGAAAATGACAAAATTTGTATGGTGTCTGTCTGTAGGGTGTCTGTTAGTGTGTCAGTTCGTTAGTTTGTTAGTCTGTTTACACGATATCTCACGAACAAATGATCGCAGAGAGAAGGGCGTATATATATATATGCCCAGGGCAGTTAATGCATCAGCTTTGTGAGATGAATATATACACCTGGGGCAGTTAAGGGATTAATAAGGGCCTATAATCATTTGAAAATGTAAACAAACTTACCTTGCTTCCATGTAACAGTTCACATCAAAAGAAAAATCATCTATATAACTCTAAACTTTAACGGGAAAATGTGCTGAACTTATAACATCAATAAAAATTAACTAACTGTCATTACTCAATATTTTAGTTAAAATAAGACTACCAAGAGCACTGTTATATTTTATGCATCCCTGTTAGAAACTATTGAAATAATGACCAATGAGTGCACGTGTAGCAACCTAGAAGCCAATCAACTATTAGATCAGAGATGGCCCTATATATCGAAAAGAAGCAACACAAGAAGGACTGGCAGTCTACTTGAAGAGCTTACTGAAGATGGCTGGTCACCTGACTAAAAAGGCTGGTCACCTGATGATTGTATATTTTTTGTGGTTTCTTGGAATGACTTCTGCTTTTTAATGACAGTTTATAAGCATCACTCTAAATGATCCCTTAAAGTGTTATGTGCCTGCCATTCATCCCATATAAATTTGCTTATTGTGTAGATATACCAACTTAAATCAAGTTGAATAATAATATACACCGTGACCAATAAGTTCTCATACAACTTTTGAAGCACGCTAAAAAGTTGTACATATATGTTTCTGTAGTCCCAAATATTTTCCAAGCAATTTAGTGAAAAGTATAAAGCTACTGCAAATGTAAATGTTGTACTAATTATAATTTTTCTTTACCAAGGTAGAATGAAGAAATTTTGATAAATAAATTCGTTAAAGTAGAGCAGCCGGGTGAAATTTTCTGAGAGTTGGAAGCCCTGGGGGTGAAGATAGATTTATTTACAGAACTATCAGAAGGTATAATGAGACGTCCTCTGTCGATGACAGAAAAAGATCTGGCAGACCGAGGTCCGTTTGGACAAAAGAGGCGGTAAAAAAGGTCAGGAAAAGAATACGACGAAACAGACAAAGGTCTGCTAGAAAACTAGCATGAGAGCTCAAAATGTCGAGGGGATCATTGTTAAACGTTCGGAAAAAGGATCTTGAGTGCAAGGTTTATAGAAAATGTAAAATTCACGGAGTTTCGGAGTTTGCTAAGAGGAAAAGGAAGCAAAGGGTGGAAGAAATTCTTGCTTGGCACGCTGGGAATGAATTTGTCTGGTCAGATGAGAAACTATTCATTTTACAGCAAAGTCTCAACCCCCAAAATGACAGAGTATGGTTAGTTTTTGTTGATAACATCCCTGAGAGCTAGCATTACGTTCTGCATTATCAAAATGCCTCGTTTCTGATTATTTGGGCCGCTATTTCCAAAAGAGGAAAACTCCCTTTAGTCTTTCATTGATAAGGGGATAAAAATCAATACCCAATATTATAAAACTGAGGTTTTGGAAAAATTTTTACTCCCAAATGTCCAGAGTATGTATGGGGGCGGAATATTTCTGCTTCCAACAAGATGGTGCTCTTTCTCATACCGCACGTGTGGTTCAGGAGTGGTGCAGTCAAAACTTAGCTGACTTTTTGCCAAAGAACAAATGACCCCCCAACTCCCCCAATCTGAACCCGCTTGATTATTTTGTGTGGTCATATATGCTCTCCCAACTGAAAAACTATAAAATCACCGATTTGAGCAAATTCAAAAATGTAATTCGAAAGATATGGCAGGAAATGTCAATGGAAGCCGTGCGTGCCGCATGTGATGGATTTGAAGAGACTTAAGCTCGTTAAGAAACTAAAAGGCGGAATTATTCCAAAGCATTTGTTGTAAAGATACTCAATGATTGCTGCTTTAACTTGATGCAAAAAGTTTTTGCATGATTTATTTTGTGTTATTGTAATAAAAATTTTAAAGTGTATTAGAACTTATTGGTCACGGTGTATATTATAGTACTTTACTTTCAAGACCTTTCTCAGCATATAACAGGAAATCAATCTATTATCATGAAGTTTTCCTAACTAGAAGTTTTTTCGCTAGAACACTAAACGTCCTCAATTGAGGATAGACTTTAAATTTAAAACTGTCAGAAGAATTGTTTAAATTTAATATATTTTATTGTCAGTTGTCTATATTAACTCAGAATTGTAATATTCATCAAAATATATTTTGCAAAATTAATTCGAGCATTTAAAATATAATTTTTTAAATGAATCACTATATTTAATTTGCAAATGATGTTTACTATGATTTCGTGTGAAACTCAGTTATTCAGGTATTTCATAATTATTTTGCTCTGAAATAACTTTCTTTTTTTGAAGAGGGGAAAGCAAGGAGTAGTTAAATTGATTATTAAGAAGATTTTATATTTATACCCAAGTTAAAATTCTTGCTGGTATTTGTTTGCTAGTCTAGCATTAAATGCTGTATCCCAGCATGTAAAATAGCATAAAATACCAAAAATATTTGCTGGTTCCACCAAAATTACCAGCAAGTCATGGTGTGTATTGGCACAGTTTATTGCTTGTCCAGCATACATAATCCAGCTTCTGTTGCTTGAATAGTATGTTGCTGGTCCAGCAGTAATTATGACTACCATTTGCTTGAAATTTCTGCTATACTAGCAGTAATTCACAACCAACAGATGCTTTTTTGTTGCTATTTTCTCACTTCTCACTGGCATCTAGCATGCCATGCTATTTCTACTTAAGCTGCCGACATAACATATTACGCTGGCAAGCATAGAAAAGCACATAATAGCTTGTTAAGGTACATACCTCTCCAGGCTTTGGAAAAGCTTAAACAACAAATAAGCATAAAATGCTTGTATATAGCTTGTCGTGCTATTGCTGTGTAAGCTAGCTAATATAGCATTTTATGCTGGCTAGCATTATAAAGCATATAACAGCATGAAAATCTAGCAGACAAAGCAAAACATAGCAATAACTAGCCTATTTTCTTTGCTGGTACTAGCATGGATTTTAACTTGGGTATAATATACAATTTTTGCAATTGTTAAAATAATTAAATTTTGCTTTGGTGTCCTTGAAATAATTAAAAAATAAAACTTTAGAATATGTTTTGTTGCTTCGTAAGTTCATTGTTTAATCTTTTTTAAATGCATTATAGGGTGTTCCAAGTGATGAGCTTCATTTTGGGGAGAAATGGTTTCATGGTAAATTACCTGGAGGCCGGACTGAGGCTGAGAGTCTTTTACATCAGTTTTCTTATTTAGGAGATGGAACATTTCTTGTACGGGAGTCAGAAACCTTTGTGGGGGATTTTTCATTGAGTTTTTGGTTAGTATTTGTTTTTTATTCCAATTCATTGATTATGAACGCATTAATATTAAATATTTTTGTATATAAATATTTTTAATTATTTTACTTAAAGTCTGAATTTACATAAAGTAGAATTTAAAATGTTATACCATGTGCCTCCATATTAGATATTCATATCTTTGTGAGTTTAGTATAAAATTCTATGAGTATTTATTTACTAAACAATTGAAAATGAATTGTTTATAGAAAAATATATATGTTTGTTTTTAGAAATGTTAGTTTTGCCATGGATTCTAAATACAATAGTTAGTCAAAATAAGTGCATATATGTAAAATACTTATTTTAAGAAAAAACAGGCAATTCCTAAATGATTACAAATTGTAAGGATTAATCCTTTTCATAAAAAGGGAGGATGTTTTGTCTTAGATTTTCAAATTGCAAGATTCGTTAACATGAGATAAGAATTCAAAGTTATTACCGTATATTTCCGAATATAAGCCGATCCGTATATAAGCCGAGAGTACATTTTTCCCTGCAGAAATTTGCCCAAAATTGCAAACCCGTGTATAAGCCGAATTGAAAAAATACTCTTTTTAAAGTTTGAGTATATCGCCAAAATGGAGAAAATATTGCCAATCTATACAACTTTCAGGATAATCTGTCAAATGAAATTGCACGAAATGCGTGCTTATCCAATAGAATTCCTTACCTTGCTTAGCTACGACGTAAAACGTTGGCAGTGTGTTCGGCAACGGCAATAGTTTTAACTCTGGCAACCCTATCAGAAGGGAGGCAAACACAGACGCGAACGCAAGTCCCGGCAGCTGAAAACGATGGTTACCGTAATACCGGGCCGGCGCCGGAGACCTAACCCTAACGTGGATGACGCAATGCCGCCGCTGGATGTTTACATAAATAAGCCATTTAAAGACCGATTGCATCAATTTTTTTTAATTAAGTATCTAAACTATTTTGTATGTTTCTACTTTTCAGTATTTTTATCAGTGCTTCAAGGCAATCAAATACTTCTATAAAAAAAACGAAGCTTTGCCGCTTTTGTTAGTGTAAGCCTAGAAGAAACATTTTAAACTGAGATGATTTAAATTTAATTGTATAAATTTAAAATATGATCGGGAGTTCTGTTTTTTAAAAAATTTACTCCGTTCGTGCACTCTGCCGATGACTTCAGTTACCGGAGGTCAAAAAGAAATGTAAACACACGTGACTACATCGAGCGTTTTGTAAAATAAATTTAAAATTGCTAATTTTAGAGTTTTATATGTGACAATTATATAAAAATAAGGTTTAATATCACTATTTTACTTTATATATACTTTTTAAGCTTAAAATATATGTATTCAGTCATTGCTTCTAAAGTACGTTTTTTGCTAGAAATGTAGATCCGTATATAAGCCGACCAATATAATTCGGCTTCCGAAAAATTTCCAAAAATTCTCATCTTATACATGGAAATATACGGTAGTTCTTGGCTGAAGAAATTTGTTGCACAAATATAAAAAATTATGTATTATTGTTCATCAAGTAACTGTGAACATATTACAGATAAAATAAATTTTATTCAATCATTGCTGTCAGATAACTTATGCATAAATTATAACTATGAAATTCAGTATTCATAAAATATTGCATAATTTCCGCATTAATGTCATAAACCTGAATAAGGTCTGATACGCCTATTTAATTTGTTGGCATACAACATGACCTGTTTGCTTAATCATATATTATTACATTTATTTTGATTTTAGAGTATATATTATTAAAGGAAATCATTTTATTTATTAATCAGAATTGTCAATATATGAATATAACTTCAGAATATAATAAATTACTACTACAGTATGTGTGTGTGATTCTTGGTTAAAGAAATAATTACTGTAACATTTATTTTGAATCAGATAGGTTGTTTTAAGCCTCTGTGTACAAATTTTAAGGTGACGTAGAAAACTTCAGTATGAACCTATATGACTATGAAAAGTTGGCAGGTATAATGGAGAAATAATGGTTCCTTTCTCAACAAAATTGCTTTGAATATAGTATAATTAGTTAAAGGAATATTACTTTAAGTTTTTTAAATACCTTATTATATCATCCTTTAGTGTAGCGTATATATTTCGGTTGCCACATCGCAGCCCTCTTCAGCGC
This sequence comes from Salticus scenicus, assembly GCA_963930645.1. Lineage (NCBI taxonomy): Eukaryota > Metazoa > Arthropoda > Arachnida > Araneae > Salticidae > Salticus > Salticus scenicus. Next base: position 15,121,571 of record OZ005659.1, on the reverse strand, counting down.
TAAGATGATGACTCTTCTGACTGGCACCTTCACATAAACATTCCCTCACTTCGTCACTATTCCTATTCAGTTCACTTCACCAGGTTCTAAAGTTGTTGTCATTCATCGGGTATTAAACCATATTCTTGGCATTGATAGCAGAATTGGTAGTTAAATTTTCTATAGCTTCACGTTTTAGGGCAAATTTGTAGTTATCAGTGGCGGCTCGTCATTAATGGCCAGTGGGCATGGCCCCACTTAACTTTTTTTTTTTTTCGATTAATTATTATTATTATTTTTTTTTTTTTTCATTATTTCATTCTTTTTCTTTACTGCTCAAAAAATATATATACAAACTAACATCTTGCATCCATTTTTTTCTTAATATGTTTCTCATTATCATTTATTTGTCAATATGCTTTTTTCAAGAGTCATAAATCACTTAACACATTTGCGACCGCTGACGTGAATTTACGTCATTTCAACTTCTATAGCTAGTTACCTCTGAAGCAAATTCACATATTTTTAGATTCTATTCCCGGTTACCACTGACATGAATTCACGTCATTTCAAGAATTTCTATGGAAACAATACATTAGTATTATTTTGATAGTAGTATTAGAGTATCAATTCTTTGACAGTATTATAGGTTCGTTCTAATATTATATAACTAATCTTCATTCCAAACTTCAGGTAATTACAAGAGTAACATTTCAAAACATTACATTCAACTTTTATCCACGTTTAAACATCAAAAGTTTGCGGCAAATAGCTTTAGTTTACTTTGATATTCCCCGGCAATCAGTTTTAGAAAAGTCAAAAGTATGCCGGTCGTGAAAGTGTTAATGATTCACCCACCAAATGTTGAAAAAAAATAAATAAATAAATACAGCCTTGGACTGACAGCTGCTTCGTTATCTAAGCGTAGGGCCGCATCGTAAACGGCCCATCTTGGCGTATTCATTTATACAATAGTTATTCTATTAGATCAGCAGGTTAACACATTTGGCGACGAACTCCTTCATCAGCATTAGCACGCTGTAATTTATCGTGTGTAGGGCACCGGCAGAGTGGCCCTTTGAGACAAAACTATTGGGAAAAAAACTGTCTCTTTTAAAGAATGTTAACCATACAATTCCTTGATAAAATTTGGCCACTTTTGCATTACTTTTATTTGTATGATTTTTCGGTGCATTTTTAAAAACTTACATATGATCGTTTTAAATTTTAGCGTTTAAAAATGAATTCTGTTGATAGTTAAAAATATATTTTTTAAATTAGCGTTTGAGATATAAAAGCTCTTAATTAAGAATTTGAAACCTCTCTAACTGCGGTATTAATTTAAATAAAAAAATGGAAAGAAAATGTGCAACTGCAATATTTTTTTTCAGATTGGTATACTAAAACCTTTATGCAAATAAATTGTAAAATTTTAAAATAAATAAATAGTGGATTTCCATGGATATATAAATTAACTATCTACATAAAAATGTAGTTTTTTTTTTTTTACTGGATTTCTTAAAAATACGATTTGATAAAACAGTTTTATTATGACTATTATTTAAAGACGATAGACTGTCTTTTTTTTTTTTTTTTTTTTTTTTTTTTTTATATCCTTTAAAAAAAAAAAAAAAAAATCTGTTTTTGTTTTAAGAATCAATCTTTAATTCTCAACAAACATTATGCATAAAAACATCATAAAATTGGGTCAAAAAGTAGGAATTTTATAATCGTAAAAAAGGTTTTAAAATGACATTTTTCAGTGTTCGAAATTTAAGTTAAATTTTCTCTAAATGCACATTTTTTATAATTTTACGCATGAAAATTCGAAACTCATAATTAAGATAAGAAATATGAATATAACATTTGAAATGTTTATTATTAAATGACTTAGGGATATAATTTGCGCAAGCTAAGAAATATTACATGTAGAGTGAGAAGAAATTTTTAATGGCGTGTAGTGTTAGGATTAAGGCCAGTTGGCTAAAAGTAGGTCCTAGATCTGGGTGGTGTACTCTACCTAGGGAATCTTTCTAAGTGATGATATCTAGCTCGTATTTATGCGAGTTTCGAAGAAAACCATGGAAAATTGCAAACGCATATATCAGCTAAAGCGACCTGGAATAGAACTCGGCAATTCCTATCTACCGTCTTCCAGATATTTAAATTTTGATACTGCACTGATCAGAAAACTGCAGAATTTTGTAAATGAAGTCGTAAAACATTAATTTCTGAGATAAATTTATGCAGTTTTTTCCATATTGTTAAATTTAAGGTTTGCCATCAAAAAAATTTTTTTTCCAAAAAACTTACGCTTTATATACCTCCTTAATAATGTAGTATTTATGTTTGAACAATGAATATTATTATTTTTAAGTTATACACCATACGATGGATCGGGCCCCACTTATGAAAATTTGTACAAGCCGCCACTGGTAGTTATTATATGGTGCAATTTTCTGAAAATTAATAGTGTTAATGTTAATGGGATTACTATTAGTAGTGGTAGATAGAGTGGTAGTAGATTTATTAAATTTAAGGTCTGAGATATGTTCTTTTTCTCTTTCTTTAATGGGTCTTTTTGTCATGCTGATATAATTAACTTGCAATTTATTTTCAAAGTTAAAATTAATTTTGTATATCCCGGCAGTTTCTTTAAATGGAACGGTGTCTTTTTCATTTCGGAGGTGTTGGAAAACGTTTTTGTTAGGTTTTATTGGAATATTAATGTTTAGTTTGGCGGCTTCGTGTTTTATTTTGTTGGCGGCACTGTTGCAAGAAGGAGGGGCCGTAATGAACTTGGGTTTCGTTTTTTGAGCAGCATTCATTTTATTATGGGTTTTCAGGCGTTTTTGTATACTTTTTGTACAAAATTTTTACTGTAGTTTGCTTTGTTCACGATTTCTTTTATATATTTGATTTCAGCTTTAAGGAGTGTTTGGTTGGAACAGATTAGGATAGCACAATTTATATATGAACGGATTGCATCTTATTTGTATACGAGAGGGGTTCTGCATTTATTATTAATTATTTCATTATTATTTGTGGGTTTTCTATAGACAGTAGCTTTGAATATATTTTTTTTTTTAATATGCAAGATTTTTTTAAACCAATGCTACTTTATTTTTAGAAAAATTGATATACTACAATAGATACAATATATCGCAATCAAAATATAAATATTTATAAGATAAAAAACTTTTTATATATCATGTTTTTAAATTTTCTGTTGAATCTTAGCTATAGAACTACATTAGCACTTTGTCAATGTGTATAAAATTTTTAAAGTGATAATGACGTCAATTTTTGTGAGATGCATAATTTAACTTTTTAAAAATTTTTAACGCTCACGTTTAATTAAATATATTTATTTTTATGCCAAAAGAAAATGAACTCGTAAATTTTTTTTGGCAACAATTAAATTACAGCTACTATTTTAGTTATTAGGGGGTTATTATTTTCATATTTTAATTAATTAAAAGGAAACTAATAAAAAATTCGAAAATCGGGCTTCGAAGTATTGTGTTGTCATCGGGTTCCGAGCTATTCCAAAAGTTTCAAATGTCTAGCTACAGGGTGTCTACTAGGTCATGAAAGTCATGAAAAGGTCATGAAAATCAACAATGGGTCATTAAAGTCATGAAAATGTCATGAAAATCAGCAATAGGTCATGAAAGTTAAGAACAGGTCATGAAATTCAACCGTCGATTTGAGTCACGTATTGGTTCAGGTAACCCAGTTTCACTAATCGGGTCGAACAATTTTTTTCTCTTGCAGTTCAGGTTGACTCAATTGAATTTTTTCCCTACGAGTCGAGTCGACTTGAGAATATCTTTCAAAATAATTTCTTTAACAGGCAAAAAAAAAAAATTCAGCAACACATCCTTTGCTTGTAGCACCTGTGCCCACTTTGTTCGCCTGATGAATGGTCATGTTTTTTCCAACCCAAAACAATTGTTGCGAGTTTATTGAATTTTATGGTGTTTTTACGAAGTTTTGTACTTATTACTAAACTTGAAGAACATTTTGTACACTTGAAGTACACAACACATTCAAATGTTTAAAAATTGTTTATCCATTTTTCAGATTTTAAAACTTTTAACTTGGTGCATTAGTAATTACATTTTAAATTATTTTTAAATTATTTACCAGTTGTGTAACAATAAAAATTTACTTTATACATTAAATTGGAAGATTTTTAGATGAATTATTAATTTTCATTTTAGGTTTTGAGTCAGGTGTGGGTCATTTAAGTTCTCTATTCTGGATTCATGTCGATTTTCAGGTTACTATTATTTGGTAGCATAAGTATATAAACATGATTATAAACCTAGTATAGTTATTTGTATCTTTAAAAAACAAAATTATCTTCTGTGAAAATCTACAAGCATTCTAACTTTTGTGCCCCCCCCCCCCCCCCCAAAAAAAAAAAAAAAAAAAAAAAAAAAAAATTATTTAACATTTAAATTTTCTAAAATATTTGCATGCTCAAAATATTTTGTTAATCAAAACAGTATTAATGTATAACTGAATGAATTAATTTTTTCTAATTCAGAATGTGAAATATAGGAAAGACATCGAAATGCAAAGTTTGAGATGTATAGTTATATATTTTTTTTAGTTTAATAATTCTGTTCTTCTATTCATAGTCTTTCCGTGGGAAAAAAAAAAAAAAAATTGTAGATTTGAAGAAAAATTTAATGATATATTCCTCTCCTTAATGCAAGGAAAATAAATGACAATTTTCAAATCCTTCAAAAAACTAATAGTTACAATATTATAACATTGCACAAATAGTGTACATATGTATGTAGTTATATATGTCTGTTTTAGATTGATTTTCATTGCTATTTACTTAGATTGTTAATAAAAAAAAGTTTTCATTTTTTTTTTTTTTTTTACAGCTAATATTATTGTTATACAATAATTTTAAAATTAAAGCAAAGTGATATATCGGTTAAAAAAAAAGAAAAAAATGAATACGTTAATTTAAAAAGAAAGGTTGGATATGTCGATAACAAAGGTCATGAAAAATTTTTTTGAGGTCATGAATTTTTTTTTTGTCAAGTCAGTAGACACCCTGATGCTAGTAGGAAAGTTAGTTAAAAATCAATTGCAAGATTTGTACCAGACAAACAAGAATAGAAGTTAATAAGAACATGGTAAAATATTAAATATCTAATACAATATGAATTTTGTTACTAAATAATTTTTAATTGCAAAAGTGCAAACATTAGTAAAATATCTTTTGTATAATTCATTTGCTAAATCTATATATTAATACGTGAAGCAAAAACTTTGTACCCCTTTTTACGAAAATTGCGTGGACGGAGGATTATGAAATTTCGCACACTTATAGTTTATATAGAGAAGAAGTGCAGAATGCTAATATTTTTTAAAAATACAACGACAAAGACGAGAAATTGGAACATTTGTGAAACGACAAAGGTGCAATTCAAAGCCTATATTATCGGGTTTTATTTCCAGATTAAAATTAGCATTTTCATTTTTTTATACTGTTGCCAAAATTTTGAAATTTCAATTAATAATAAAAAGTTAATATGTTAATAACAATAATAAAAGTTAATAACAATGAGTTATTTTTTAAATAGCCAGTTTCATCTGAAAGAGTTATCGCAGAATGCTAATATTTTTTAAAAACACACAAGTTTTGCATTATATATATACTAATTAATCAACTCAACTCAACTCATTCAATTTGTATAGATCAGTTTCTAAAGAAATCAACCTAAAATTAAAAAAAATAACGATTTTTTCTACTGACGATGAAAGTTTTTTTCTACTTTTATTATGCCTCGACATAGAACATTAACGGGTCGGAGTGAGAGACAAAGAAGAAGGAATCTATATTTGCGGACACATAATAATAATAGTAATGAAAATACAAATAGTGTCAATATTATACAGAATGAAGAAGTGAATTTGACAGATAAATTTAAATGTGCACGAAATGTCATTCCAAAAGTTTTTTATAGTTATGATTGTGGATTAATGGATTTGGAATGCAGGTTTTGCAATGCGAAACATTTTGAATCTGAAGTCACTTTAGGTGACAGAACTGCATTCACTTCATGTTGTCATAAGGGTAAAGCAATATTACCGCCCTTAAGTCAAAATGAATATTTTAAATCATTGTATGATGGACTTATTTCAAATGAACCTTCAATAAAAAGTAAGTCAAAAAATTATTTTGAAAATATTCGCAAATACAATTTATCATTTGCTATGGTTAGCTCAGAAGCTCAAGTATCCGAGGCAGTTACAAGTGGAGTGTATCATTTCAAAATACATGATGTTTTTTATCACAGATCGGGTCCAATGACTGCTGCACATGGTCGTTCACCATGTTATGCGCAATTATATTTTTATGATGTTGACACTGCTATCAATTATAGATTACAAGAACGTTTTAATCAAACATGTAACAACAACATAATGCGCGAAATTTCTCTCGAATTGGAACGCAGTAATCCTTTTGTTCGGTCATTCATTGCAATGAAACATCATTGTCAAAGAGTTGAAAATCAAAATAAAGAAATTTGTATGCTCATTAAAGTAAATCATGATTTAGATCTACGCCGTTTCAATGATGCAGTTCAAACTGATGTAGCAGTAATATTTAGTACAGTTGATGGTGAGCCACCTTTTGAACGAAATATGATTTCATTTTCAAAAGTTAATGGTATCATTAAAAATATCTCAGTTTTGGATTCATCATTAGATCCTTAGATCTAATGATCTAAATAAAAATACCTGTAGGTAAATTAACAGTGTAGCCTTGGCAAAATCTGTGATTATAGAAGTATAGTCTTTGACAATAAAACCTTAATAATGTTTAAACTTATAATTTTAATTAATTATGGTCGAATTTCGACCACTGGGCGACCACTAGTGTATATAGTTACTCTAAAAAATATCAAACAAATATAGTGAAAATTCAGAAAGGTGTTATTGATAAAATTAGTTGAATTTCATGTTTTCTGAAAGAGAAATAAAACTATAAAGTTATTTATCCATATTTTTCAATCAATTAATGACAATGTTGTATACGTTGATTAAAAATGGAAATATGGATAAAACAAAAACTCTTTACAATTTTGATTCTCTTCGAGAGAACTTTCAATTATTCTAATGATGATATATTTCTGAATTTTTATTTATTTGCTCAAGGCTGTAGCCACAAGGTTGTTTTGGAGGGTCAAACATCCCCTGAAATTTTGCAGATTTGTTGAAAATTTTTGAGTTAAACTTTATTTTTAACACTCAACATTATGTACTGAAGTTTGAACCCCCTCTGTAAAATTTCCTGGCTCTGTCCGTCTTATTTCCTTGGTGTTTCTTCAGAGTTATTGTATAAACTTAACTATTAAATTATGTTCATGGTTATGCATGCACAGTTAAAAATTATTTAGTAAAAAATGCTCATGTTTTATTAGATATTGAATATTTTTATAATCTAATTTTAAGAATTTGTGATTACAGTAGTATTTCAAGTTTACTAAAATGGATGGTGCATTGGTTGGAAAATCCTGCATGTTATAGACAAAAAACTTTCAAAATGTTTTTGTCATTCTGAAAGAAACCTTTATAACTCCATGAATAGACATGCTATTTACATACAAATTAATACAGGTGGTTAAAAGAAGCCTCATAGTCACAATCTGCAACTTCAATGAATTTTAAGCAATATTTTTTGCTGAGTGATCTCAAACATTATTGCTTTTCTTTAATTTGTTATTGATACACTTTTTTCTCCGAGACGAAACTTCACTGATATATTTGAAATGCTTGTGCATTACACCCCACAAGTTTGGAATCTGAAATAGTAGAAAATAAAGGAATTGTAAGTTTCTGCTTTGAGTCTATAACTTGCATGCTTCTGTATATTTTAAGTGCTTTTAATTTTTGCATTGTGTTTTAATTCAAATGCTGTTTTTAAATGTTACTTTTAGATTATAATTACTATTATGTATGAATTGTCTATTTGCAGGCGACAAGGAACAGTGAACCATTGTCGTATACGATCTAAACAAGAACGTGGACAGACTAAGTATTATTTAATTGATACAATAACTTTTGATAACCTTTATAACTTAATTTCCTATTATCAGACAAATCAGCTTCGAAGTCCAGATTTTTCTATGACTCTAACAGAACCTGTGCCACAGCCCAACAAACATGAAGGCAAAGAGTAAGCTTTTCATTTTTCTTTTCTTTCTAGTTCTCTTATAATTTTGATTAGAAATATAAATTTGTTTTTGTGCTAGTTATAAAAACATTTTCAGTATATATCTGAAAGAAATTAATGAACTTTTAACTAAACCAATGTTGAAATATACAGAGCTTTGTCTCATACGATGACTGTCAATATCTTTGTGTGTGTCTTTGGGTCATTTATTCATTAAGAGCCAATTTAGAACACTACATTTTTTAAAATCCAGTGATGCTTGAAAATCAAAGAAAATACTTAAATTAGTTCATAAATTCAGCGGCCTCCTTCCCTATCGATTGTTTCAAGAATTAACTATAAATTTATCTTTGGCAAAGTGGAGTTATGGAGTATACTTATTAGAATGAGGTTTGCTTTGGGATGCACTCTGAGAAATAAGACTACTGTAATGCATATTTCCCCATTCTTTTTGAAAATAAGGGCTATAGTTTTAACATTCTGTTCAAAAATAGCACAATTTCATAACTTATGTAGCTTTTTCACTGGGTTGTGTAGCTTTTTTTTTTTTTTTTTTTTTTTTTCAAAAAAAATTTTTTTTTAATGCACTTAAGGCAAGTTTACTGTAGTTGATATCATAAGGGGATAAGAATCAATTAAGCACTTTACTCGGGTAATGTATATTGAATATCTACTCTTTAAGCGATTGCTCATTTCCTACATGCGGAATATAAACATGTTTTTTCAGCTAATTACACAAAATTGACAGAAGGATCGGCTATTCAGTTCATCAGAATCGGTTACTGAAACTGGCTCATGAGGTCCAGAAGATGAGCAGCTGGGATTTGACTAAATTCTTATCAATCAGAAGACATGCCATTCTGGAATGTGTTATTGAGGAAGTTAGAGGTACACTTACAAATGAGATCATTGCTCTGAGTGAGCAGATCCTGAACAGTCTGTTCAGCCAGGCTAAAAGAGGCAGAGAAACTCTAACAGATAGGAAACCTTGTTCAAATTGCCACTGTATATTTCTGTTGGCCAGGTGCTGTCAGAACCCATGAATCCAGAGATTATCTTTTTAATACTATTGAAAATGTTTTGCCTCAGAGAGAATTTATTGCCAGTCTAGAAGAAACCCATTTTCTAACCAAAAAAAAAAAAAATAATAATAATAATAATTTTGTTACGCTGCATATTAGTATTGAGAACTATAGTAGGTTACATAAATACATTTCAAGAATGTTGTCTTCATTGGAACTGAATGCCATGCCATCTGTATAGCCACTAGCCAAGGCTTTGACAGTGATCAGAGAAATGTATCATCAACAATCATGAAAGGTACCATGAATGGAACGACTATCTTTCAGCAAATTTGTCAAATTGTCCCAGTATTCTTTACATAATTATAATACTTTCACTTGGCACTTAAAAGGTTAAATAAAAGATCTGAATATGTTATGCAGAGGTGATACATTTATATATATATTTTTTTGTTTATATTAAATTTGAAATTTTTGAATTAATTTTCTGTTTGGGGGGAGCTCTAATGCTTTCCATAATTTTCTGTACATTTAAATGATATTGATTATTGATTTGTTGGAAAACAATGAATTGATGTTAGACTAAAACATATGATTATAGTTGTCATATCACATGTAACAATATTTTAGCATATAAATATTTAAAAATTGGAACTTTTACTTGAATTGTAAAAACTGTTGTTATAGATTTCTTTTATAACAAATATTTACTAAATACATGGTAGAAATGTTTAAAAAATATTTATATCTGAAAAAAAAATTTATTTTTCAGGTGGTATCATGCAAACATGACAAGAGCTGAAGCTGAAGATATACTTAAGCGGGTTACATATAATGGTGCATTCCTAGTTCGACCTTCTGAGCAAGATCCAAATTGTTTTTCCATATCTTTTAAAGCAGAGAATAAAATAAAACACTGTAGAATCAAATCAGAAGGAAGATTATTTACTATTGGAACTGCACAATTTGAAAATCTTTGTCAATTAATCAGTTATTATGAGAAAAATCCTTTATACCGTAAAATAAAATTAAAATACCCTGTCAATCAGGAAGTGATACGTAGAATTGGAACTGGGACAAGAGAAGTAGGTCGTTTTCTGCATTCTTTTAATACTTCAATTGAGGATATTTTGTCCTAAAATATACTCTATTTTCTTTATATATATTTATGCATATACATACATGTGTATGTGTGTGTGTATATATATATAAAGAAAATGTGATATATTGAGCTGATTAAATTGATTTTAGTTTTAGTACATTTATAGGCATATAATTTGATTAAAAATTAACTTTCCCTTAAAAAAAGGAAAAGAAAAACTCATTTCATATTAGTTATTCAAATTATTATTTATTTAATGTAATTGCACTTGCTGTAAATTATTCTAAATGAAAATAAACTCTATAATTGAATAATGTTTAACTATAACCAGACCTGACGTAGAGCAGAAGTATAAAAATAAATATTAACACAACGTTAAAGAGGCCAGTATAAAAATATCAAGTGCAGACTGCAGTTTTGGTAGCTTAAAGTCTACCTACATCAGTGCAGAATGATGAAATGGATCATTGATCATTTATATAAGTAAGGAAGCGGATTGTAGAGTCAGAATAGCAACCAATAGGAATTTAAAAAAACTGGAGCTGTAAGCCAATAGGAATATGGGATGTAGAAAGCTATGTAAAAATTAAGACTATGGGGATTTTATGTAATTTTTTCAACCTTTAGAGAGAGAGAGAGGGTACAGCAAATCACAATTGTTGATATTTTTATGATTTTTATAGATATGGAAAGCTTTTAGAAAATAGAGTTCAAGTAAATGTTTAAGCTGACAGATTATTTTAGCTGAATTAAAGTTGAAATTATGGTTATTCTGCCAAGAATCCTTAGCAGTGGCTGATTTGTTAATTTCTTGTTCTGAATATAACCCATGTGACAGTATGCTTCATGCTACTTAAACTGCAGTCTGCGCTTAATATTTTTACTTTGGCGTCTTTAACGCTGTGTTAATATTCATATTTCTGTAAATTTAATACACTATGAATTATATAGATGGGACCTAATGCTTTTAAAATATTTCTTAAAATATCACTGGTCTTTTTTTTACATCTTGACGTTTATAAATTTTTATAGCATTTTAAATTTCTTTTGTCACTCTAGCACATGCCCATAGCAAGACCTATATATGATAGTATGATATGTTTGAAATATAAATATAGGCTAGTATATTTAATCTATGACATTCATGTTTTGCTGTTCTACATTTTTACTAATGTATAAAATTTTATTTACTAATCTGAAATTGTTTGATGTTTTATAATTGTTTATTTTTTCAGGAGCCTGACTATTCAGGAATGTATATGGATCCAAATGGTTTTAATAATGTAGGTGTTCATTAATAACAAAATCAAAATAATTTATTTAAGTGAATATCATTTTGAAATGTTTTTTGTTATCTCTGTACCAAAAATTATTATTTTTTAATGCTATTTGAGTAACTTGATGGCATAAAACTAATATTGTTTATATGTATGCATGTATATTGGCGTCTTCAATGTTGTGTTAATATTTATGTTTCTGTAAATTTATTATTTGTGTATATATACACAAGATGTCCTAAAAATATTGAAACACAATTTAATTCTTTTCTATCAGCGATAAGTAAGCAATATATATAAGTTCAAAATAAAGTAGGAAGGAAGACCATGTTAAGAAAAAATTCTTCCCATTAATTTACCAAAAATTGTTGCACTTTGGAAATTTTTATACAGCTTCTCTAGAAAAATTTGTTCAAATAGTTTTTTTTTTTTTTTAAATCTATATATTTTAAACTTCATTTAAGTTTTAAACCTTTTTTAAAAAATATCTTTTTATTAAAATTTTGCTAAAGTTACTTTCAGTCTTCCCTGACCAATTTCATTAGCTTTACAGTGGTTACTTAAAGAATGTAACCACTGTAAAGTTACTGAAAATGGTCAGGGCCCTGACTGAAAGTAACGTTACAACTTTCATGCAAGTATTCTTGCAACATATTCAGAGAAATTTCAAAGAAAGTCATGGAAAACTCAGAAGAGATGAAGTGGCTGCTTATAAAAGAAATGAATTTTTTTTTATTTTTTTATTTTTATTTTTTTTTTAAGGATAATCAAATATGTGTTAACTCAGTTTTTGTAGTGCAGATGCATGTGTTATTCTAAAACACAATTCTGATTTGAAAATGGATGTTAAAAGAAAAAAAAAAACGGCAGCCCAGTTTTTTGTATATTTTAGTTGTTATTCATTAACCGAATAACAACTAAAATACAGAAAACCGAGTAGTAGTAATAAAATTATCCATAATAATAGTAAAACTCCATTTAAATATAAAATTAATGCCATCCAAGCTTATATCAATAGAGCAGTAAATGTTTGTAGAGAACCAAGTGACCTTAATCAAGAATTAACCATCATAAAGAAATATACTAAAAAAGCAGACTATTCAGACAAATAAATCGATAGACTTTATAAAAAACGTATGAAAAACCTGGATTTAATAAGTGATTTTCAAAAACCAAAACTTAAATTTACCACCTCAGTTCTTTATGATCACAGGGCCTCCTGTAAGAATAAAAAAGTAGCTGCTAAACATAATTTTAACATTCCCATCAAACCCAACCCAAATATTTTTCAGATTATAAAAAGTGATAAAGACCCAATCCACCCATTAGATACTGCAGGAATTTACAAAGTCCCTTACATTGACAGCGAAGGTAACGAAAAATGTTATATTGGTAAAACAAAAATAAAAATAAAAGTTAAGGAGCACAACCATGACAGGCACCGGTAAAATTACTACTGCGTTAACTCATGTAAATAAAAATGAAGAAATAAATTTTTAATTTGAAGAAGTAAAAAAACTTGTGAATTATCAAAATCATAAATATGCTGCATTCAGAGAAACCATCAAGATTTTAAGTTTTCCTAATTCGTATAATGGCAATGATGGGGGCAGGGCTAGATCGACAATGGTGCCACATGTTTCAAAGTAGCGGCAGCCGAGAAAGGCATCACAGTTCCGAGACTTCAAGCACGAGATTGCCGCCGAGAAAGCTGGGGTGCCCCACCAAAAAAGTCTCAGCCAAGTGAACATGGAGTTTTTAAAGGTTGTACTTTAAATTAAGGTAATTAACACGTTAATCGCCACGATAATATCAGAAAAATTTTCACATGGGCCATGGTAACTTTATTAGACAATTTAGTTAAAAATGCGTCAGGCACATATGACTGACATGGCGATTAACGTGTTAATAATTACTCGGCGTATATCATATTCCTTTCAGGGTTATTTCCTAGTTAAAAATGCGTCAGACACATATGACTGACATGGCGATTAACGTGTTAAATAGATTTGAATAATTTATTTGTTATGAAGTATCAAACTTATCAATCTTCTAAATATGAGCAAAAAATTACAATTTATAAATTAACTGATAAATATGTTGCTTTTTTTTATTATTATTATTTTCAATGTTTTACATGCAAAGTTGTCATTGTGTTTTAATTTGGAAGTTTCAAAGTATTACAGAAGTACTGAATTAATGTGTTGTTAATTAGTGTGTGTCAGTAAATGCATGCTAGATTCAGTGATATTTAAAATGTACAGAGACATGTCATAAGTAAATAGACACCATAATTTTTAAACAATGTTATTTATTTCCTAGTATCTACTTGATACAAAAACAAAATATGTACATTAGAACTTAGTTGAACTGCCGCTTGCTTTTTTCAAAGCCTTTACTCTGTCTGGCATGGAGCCAATGAGTTCTGCTATCTTAGCCTGAGGAATTTTAGTCCACTCCTCACGTAAACATTGCAAAAGTTCTTTATGAGAATTAGGTTGTCGTGAACGTTGCTTAATTGCACGATCGAGCAGAACCCATAGGTGTTCTGTGGGGTTCATATCTGGTGACGGGCCGGGCCATGGAAGCTTTCGAATGCTGTGTTTTGCTTCCCGTTCTTTGGTCCTTTTAGCCATATGACAAGGAGCCATATGGCTCCTTGCTAATACATCTCCTTAGAAATCATACATACATTGATTTCTAATACATCTTCCAAGGAAAGCATCAATGATTTATTCAGAACCCTACCTGAGAATATTGGCAAAAACCCCTTCTCCAATATGGCAATGTGTTTTTCGCTATTAACAATATCCACATATTCCACTAGCTCTGATTTCCTAGTGCTTCAAATCGCACAACCCATGAGAATGGAAAATCCGCCATACTTTATGGTTAGTTGTAATCGATTTAGGCTAAATTTTTGTGTGGTCTCCAGATCCATGTGTGTCCACTACATGAAAACTGAGCAAAAAGTGACTCATCTGAGAAGATGACATGCTGCCAAAATATCAAATCATATTTGGACATTGCAGCTACTCATTCTCTTCTTTTCTTAAAATTGGCTGCAGTGAGAAAAGGTTTGCGTCTAGAAGCTCTCCCATGATATTTTAACTTATGAAGATAGCTGCACAGCGACTCACATTAAACTATGATCCCACTTCTGCAACCTTGCAATGAGGATTCTTTTTGACAATCCTTTTTCCAACCTTCAGTTGACGTGCTGACCAGAGCGGGTTTAAACAGTTTTTTTTTTTGGTTAAGTTTTGAATAGCACAAACACGCAATTGACAGTTGAGAGAGGAATCTGCAGCTTTAAGGGCCTGCTTCACTCACCGCCGCCAAAAGCCAAAGCTAATGTTATTCTATGGGAAATTTTTCTTTACAAATAACTTATTATCTAATACATATTTTTAAATTCTGTTTTCACATTCTGAAAATTCCTAGCTGTTAAATTGGCGGACCTTTTTTAAAAAAATATTTTTTTAAGTTTTTATATTTTATTTTGAAGCTGCAAAATACGAATTTTCAATATGTGAATTTTTTTCATTTTGCAATTTCAAAATAAAATATTAAAAATTAAAAAAAATACATTTTTAAAAAAGGTCCATCAATTTAACAGTTGGGAATTTTCTGAATGCGAAAAAAAAATTTAAAAGTATGTATTAGTTAATAAGTTATTTGTAAAGAAAATTTCCCCATAGAATAACATTGGCTCTGGCTTCTGATGACGGTAAGTGAAGAGGGCCGTTAAGGTGATTTGCCGTTGTTCAGTTGTTACTTCGAAATTCATTAATGTTCATAAAATTCAGGGTGTCTGTTTATTTATGACATGTCTCTGTATTTTAGAATCTTCAAAATGCAAATATATGAAGAGAAGGATGCAGTGTAATATTTTTTGAAGCGGGTGGAGGGGGGTCGGTTAAAGCTCTTATGAGAAAGGAAATATATATATACACTTTTTTTTTTCTATGAAATAAGGTAAATAAATATCTGTAATATTCAGTCAATAAGTTTTGATATTGATATTTTGCACAGTACTTTTTTTTTTTCTTTTTTTATAAATCATTAAATAGTGATGGTAAAAAACTGTTTATCATTGATGGAGTATCTTGTTATTATACCAGAAAATATTTTAATTTTTCTTATGAGTTACATAGTGGTAAAAAATGAATTAATGTGGATAATCTTTTTATGATAAATGACATGCTTATGAATTTAGCTTGGTTTACTATAATTTCAAAATAAGAGCTTGTCAGTTTGTTGTTATACAATTTTAATGAATATTTGGATAATACTGTTTCTCTCATTTTTTTTTTTTTTTTTTTTTTTTAAACAGATTACATGCAAAGCATTGTATGATTACCGCGCTCAAAGAGTTGATGAATTATCCTTTTGTAAGCATGCTATAATTACTAATGTAGTGAAAGAGAATGGGGGTTGGTATAAAGGTGACTATGGAGGAAAAATACAGCATTGGTTCCCAGCAAATTATGTTGAAGAGGTTGAACCAAGAGAAAACAGTGATGATAGTGTATGTATTGTAATTTACTTTTGAAATTTTATTGTTAATTTAAGTTAATTTAATTTATTAGGCAAATTTATTCATATTTTTTTGCAAGGTGTCTTAAAACTCTATTCAAAAACTTTAGGTAGTATAGTAAACAGTGGTGAAAATCTTATTAATATAAGAACATATTGAAACAGATAATAATGCAGCATTAATGCTGTACAACAATATGCAAGATTAGGACCTTCAGTGATGAAGCTTGTGACATTACACAGTCCATATGTATTTTTCTCATAATTACTGTGTTGATAGGCATACATAATACATATAAATTTAAAGAGGATAATAGATGATCCATAGTAGAAATGTTTTTTTGAAAAGTATCTAAACTTAGTGTTGCCTACACACTCCATTTTTAAATAAATATTCATGGTTAATGAATGTTGTGTTTAAATACTCACCTATCATAGAAGATATTTTGAACATAATGATAAACAGGAATAAAGTCTTAAATATTCATGTGCTTTCTACTGAATTGGAAGCATCAAAAGTAAGTGCCTAGTATATAGTACTTGTAGTACTGCAGTAAAAAGTATATCACTGAGGTGAGAAATTTCTTTGATGATATCCACAACAAATTATAGCCAGTGTGAAATTTCTTTGGTAATATCCACAACAAATTAGAGAAAACAGACTTTAATTTATGTGTTATTCAGTGATGAAATGTATTTTTCCTAAGAAGACATTTTTAATATTATCAATGTGCTCATTCATGCTTCATATTCTACACAAACTCTTACATTATAACTGCTTCGTCTCTTTATGGCCTTCGTATTTGTCTGATTTTTCATGTACCAAATTTTCTTCCTAGGACAGTTTTCCAGGCTTTTATTTTTTAAATGTCTGCGGTTTCTGACAGGGTCTTTGCAATAAAAAATACTGTCAGTGTTTTTTAGATTCTGAGACTTTAATCATCATCAAATATATTAAGTAATAGATATTGCATCAGTGTCAGACCTTCTTCATTATAAATACTGAGAATTTTGAGCATCTCTAAAAAACATTATGCCTTTTCTATGGCTTGTTGTAGCATTCAGTTTTGAGCATAAAAGTACTTTACTTCATTTTCTATCTTATCTGCTGTGCCTTATGCTTTCCTGATAATATTTCTGGTCATGCATTCTTATATGAATATAATTTTTAAGGATGTTCTTTGTCTTCCCTCTGATATAGGGTTCCCAGAGGACATGGAAAATCTGTAAAAGGCCAGAGAAAAATTACACAAGAACCTGCACACCTAGAAAATTCTTTTTCGATATACCCTGTTCAAACTTGTCACCCTAGCTGTATGTAATTTGCATGGTTGGACTTGTTCCCTTCTTTGAACTGGTAATTCAATTATAACTGACAAATAATGCAGCAAAATAGAACTTCCGGGCAATTTCCGGCTCTGGTATTTTTCACATAGTTGGTAAAAAATCAGCCTTCTACTCCATTCTATCAGAATTGAATTTTCAAGGTTGTTAAAAAATTTCTAAATGTTTAAAAAAATGTCTCTACCTATATATTTTTATTTTTTTCTTATTTTTTAATTCACTATATCAGACTGTTTTACATGACTTTGCACGAGTATCAGTTTTCTCTTACAGGAAAAATTTTATGTGTCTACTTTGTTAAGTCAGTTTTATTTATTCTATTCACATTATCTCCAAAAGGTGCATATAATAGTGGTAATGGAAGTTGTGTGGTAGTTTCACACCAGATTTTTTTTAGTTGTAAAATTTTAACAGTAAAGGATGCATTTAAAGTATGTTTTCTATGGAATTTGATATGATTACCAGTAATGATTCATTTAAGAGAAATAAAAATCCTAACTAGCATTTATGCAAGTTTTGTAGAAGACCACAGGAAATTCTGAATGGTGACAACGAATCAGACCTGAGTTTGAACTCAGCATCCCTCATATATGAGCTGTGAGGTTCTGTTTACAGAGTTGATAACCGGGAGGTGCATGGTTTGAATCCAAGTCACACTTGTCGACTTAAATGTTCCGTTTTCCTTAGTTTTCTCCAAAATTCGTGCAAATACATCCTAGGTACCGTTAAAGGTTATGCATTTTTTTTTTTTTTCCTTTTTTTTTTTTTTAAGCCCTAAGTAGAGCTTAGTTCTGATAAAGAACTTTTTGAAAGTCATAAAAGACTTTTATTTTACTTTAAGCTTTGTGAAGAATTGTTTTTTAGTCCTCAAATAAATTTGGAAATAGTCTAAGAGTGTTAACCAAATAAATAACTTTCAAAATACAAAGAATATTTCTAAAAATACTCTTTTTTAGTGATTGGGAAAGTAAATTTGGAGAACTCAAACTTCATATTCACTTTCTCTGATGGAATCAATATTATTTTGTGAATTTGTCACGAATTGTTGAATAATTTCATTCCTAATGTCTTCTTTGACGAAATCTTCTTTTTGTAATAAATGATATCTACTCGAAATCTCAATGCACACTTTCGAGAGCTTCCAGAAGAAGCCTTCTCATGCTTTTTTTTAAAATGTGTTATTGTATTTGCTGGTAATCACTTAGGTTTCTATAAAAACCTCTCTAATTGTTGCATTTGGTTTATTGGCAATGAATTCTAAAAAATAGTTGTACACATTTTAAATAATACTCTTAGACTTTTTTCAAACATTTGGATTAGCCACAATAATTTTAGTTAAGGAAAAAAAAAAAAAGATAAATGAGAGGGGTGGGGGAGAAATCGATAGTTAAATGACATGGTAATGGCTTATCTCCTTCTATCTCCATGTCAAACAAAGAATAAGTAAACAAAAGCCACATTCCTATCGTCGTGTATTCCCCAACTGATATGTAAAAAAAAAAAAAAAAAAAAAAATCAGGAACTTGGCAGACATGTGCTTTCCTCTCTGCGAAAGGAAGAAATTCTGTGACCCTCACCCGATTATTGTAAGAAAAAGGACTATAGCATTAAAGTGTGAAGGTTATAGAGGGTGTCCCAAAACTCATGGTACATACGTTAGGGGTGATAAAGACAAATCACCGTACAGTCCATGGTCCAAACTCAAGCTGTAAAGAGCTAAAGGGTGCTATGGTAATTAGAATTTGTAACCTTAATTTTAGACACTAAAATATGTCTATGAATATGTAAATAAGGGTGAAGTTCTGATAATTATTAAATATTCATATGTTCATAATTGTTATAAACAGCCTGAAAATAATTATATTTATGATATTTAAAAAATAAGAAGAGAATAAAAACATTTTATATTTAATTATAAAAATGTTATATCATTACACTGGCATAACAATTTATTTTCATTTGTATTGTTGCATTGCCTTAATACAAAAATTTTCATTTAAGGCTTTTCTGCAGTTGAAATTGACAGTTTATTATCAATTATTTTCTATTTTTTAAATACTTTGAAGAAAAGATAATTAAAAAGAGATGAATTATTTTTATTTATGAAATTCTGTTTTTAAAAATTATTATAAAACTTTGCTTATCTCATAACATTAATTGAATTTTTCAGACAAGTGAGCCCATGCCTTTAGGAAGTCTCACAGAAGGCTGTATTGACATTATTAATTGCACGGTTGATGTTCTAGCGCCGAGCAGAGGAAAAGAATTTGTGTTCCGTATTGTTTCACCTACAAATGTTACTCCAATTGAGATAGCAGCTAGTTCATTTGAAGAATTAACAGACTGGGTGAAAAAAATTCGTGAAACTGCAGAGAGTGCAAATGATTTGGTGAGTGCTGTATTCAACAGTTTATATTTATCACCAGTTATCTAAGATCTATTTATGGTATTTATAAGTATGATCAAATAATTTGTTTACTTCTTAATTCATAACACTAAAGATTGACAATATAAATAATAAAGATCTTGAAAAACAGTTGAACTGAATATGGGTACATCTAAATTGAGAATATCATGATGGAGCAATCATTCTTACTTAAGTCACTGTTCTAATAACTTCATTATATTCTTTGTCACTTATAACTTATGAAAATAAAGTGTCTTAAACATTCTATCATAATTTTATCTAATTCAGTCATATTATGAAATGTTGGTGGCTCACAGTGTTTTAAATCAGGATGTTGTAATTAATTTTAAAGCTTACAATGAAGTACAGTTAGCAGGGAAATATATTTTTAAGTTTTTCATTTTACTGAAGAACATAAAATCATAATTTGTTTCATTTGTAAAATTAATTTATTTTCATAAAATGTTCATTTTATTTTTATTTCGAAAAGAAAATTTTTATTTTGTCAACCAATTAACATTAACTTTTTTAACACTGATGATTTATACTACCATTCGAAAAATGACTGGACATTTTTGATTTCAGACGTTTTAGGAAATATCTCAAAAAGTAATGCATGAATCATCTTGTAATTTCAGGAGGATAAAGATCATGTAATTTTGCTCTGAAAGCAACTGGGAGACCTGTAAAAAATTAAAAAAAAATTATCTCTATATATTAAAAAAAAGTTTCTGTAGCTGGCGGCAAATTTTTTTTGTCTGCAACAGCATCTTCTCGCGGAGGGCAAAATGCTCTGCATCATGGGAGGTATCAATGTGTTCCGAATAGTTCAAGGAAGGCATTTCAGGTAGTTAGAAATCTGTATCATTTTAATTAATGAAGTTATTAAATTAAATCCTCGGGTTTATAAAGGTACTCTATTTACCATTAAAGAAATAATTTCTCTTATTACATCATTTTCCACAGTGACGTCATTCTCCACAGGGAAATAAAAATGTTATCACTGGTGTAAAAAAATAAAATAAATTCCGTAAACATCTTTTATTTTTTTTTTCCTTCTTTTACAAAATTAATTTTATTACTATCAATATTAATGTTTATTTTAATTATTTGTTCTTTTTTTTTTTTTTGTGAATAACGAAATAATGTCGTGTCGTGTCTGTATAACTAACTGTGTTTCTCTTTACCATTAAAGTGTATTTATTATTTTTATTTGAAAACGTTTTTTAAAATACTTTGGATAGATTTTGGTATACAAAAATATTTAGATTTAAATTCAATCTCAATTATAAACGAAAAATCTTCTTATTTAACATTGATAATTTTTTAACATTACAGAATTAGACATTTCCATGATACATTTCATACTTCTAATTATGGCAAGAAAAAATTCATCTAAAACTTTTATAGATTTTATTCTTCGTTAATGTAAAAAGTAGATAGGAGAGAAGGTACTTTTCCTTTCGCCGGCGAAATTCTCACCACGCAAACTTTATTGGCGACAACAATACATTTATGGATTAAAAGTAAATTCCATAAGCATTTTTTTTTTTCTACTTTTAGAAAAATAATTTTATTATCAATATTTATGTTTATTTTATTTATTTATATATTTATTTATTTTGTGAATAACGAAATAATGTCGTGTCTGTATAACTAACCGCGTTTCTCTTTACCATTAAAGTGTATTTATTATTTTTATTTGAAAACATTTTTTAAAATACTTTGGATAGATTTTGGTATACAAAAATATTTAGATTTAAATTCAATCTCAATTAAAATCTTCTTATTTAACATTGATAATTTTTTAACATTACGGAATAAGACATTTCCATGATACATTTCATACTTCTAATTATGGCAAGAAAGAATTCACCTAAAATTTTTATAGATTTTATTCTTCGTTAATATAAAAAGTAGATAGGAGAGAAGGTACTTTTCCTTTCGCCGCCAAAATTCTCGCCAAGCAAACTTTATTGGTGATAACAATACATTTATGGATTAAAAGTAAATTTGTAACTTAGATTTTTTTTTTTTTTTTTTTTTTTTTTTCAAATTTAAAGTTTATTTATATACGTTATTAAGGATTTGACAAAATAAATGTTATATTTTTTATATGACAACACTTTTAAAAGCTAGCTTTAAGCAAAGCTTCAGAAAATTTAATTCTTTAAAATATAAAATAAATAAAATAAGTAAACGTAAAATAAGTTTCTTTAATTTTTTTCTTATTATTATTCGAAGTGTTTTGAAACAATTACTCTGTCTTAGGTGCCTAATGTTTGGCGTCGGTTATATCATTCTTGGCAACTTTATCACTTCACCGGCAAAATGGAAAAGTACCGAAGAGATTGAAAGCTGCAGGAGGTTTTTCCAAATTAAAATGATAATAATGACAATAATAAACTTTTTCTCTTTTCGATATTTTCGAATGTCTAAAATTATTATCTAGCAGTTCAATAAATACATACAGAGAGTATATACTGCCATAAATTAACTAAAGAAATTCAATAATAAAAAGTACGGGCATTAGAAAAAATAGGTTCTAATTTTTTTAAAAGGTTATTCTAATTTAATTTTAAGGTTGTATATATATTTTTTTTTAACAAGCAATTCTACCAAAAAATGCATTGCCAAATAGTGACAAAAATTTAAATGCCCCAAGAAGTTCACATATTGTATCTGTAACATAAAATGATCTAGATGTTACGAATGGACTCTTCCCAGCGTCTTCTGCTCAGTCATATGATAGGGGAAAACAAATAATCGAATTCAATTAAATATTGTTTTTAAGAACAAAATTGTTAATATTTACTATAAAATAAAATAAAAGTAATATTGTACATTTATAAACAGTAGAATAATTCTATTTATAAATTTAATAATTTTTAAAAAACATTTTATGTGTTTATTTATTTTCACCTGTAAGAATCGATTTTTGTATGTTGTAGTGTAACTGTTGCATTAACTGATCTAGCAATAAATAATAGCTTGTACTTGTGGAATGTTTACGGATTATAATTTGAAATTTTAAAATGTTTTCAATTAAATTTCATAAAGATGTTACAACAAATTAATTAACTTAGTTACTGGTCTAAATGGCTTTACACCGTACGATGTTGCACTGTCAATGATTTAAGTACCAAAAATCAGAGTATTTAACATTTTCTCCATGAACATCAATAACAAATATAAACTAAATGATTGCAAATGTATACAGCAAACAAAAGATGATGAATAATGATATAAAATGGATTAAAAATGATGATGTATAAAAAAATAACACAGATTAAATATGATTGATCAAAAATAAGAATAGAAAATATGTTATTTCAGAAATCGCTATAGATATAGAAGACTTCGTCTGCTGTTTGTTTTTCACCTATTATATGATCTCTGATTGTGAGGTGGGAAGAGTCCATTACTTTCTTTTCCAAAAAAAAAAAAAAAAAAAAAAAAAAATACTGAACCTTAGTACATTATTTCATAAAAAAATGGTATTGAATATTACATATTTCAACTTGACATTGAATATGGGTATTTCCATTTTTTTTTTTTTTTTCTTAAATGCAGTGTTAATTTTCTTATTCAGTGAAAGGTAAAGAAGCGCATAGCAGCAATTTCTCTTCAGCGAAAGGCAGAGAGCCGCAGGAGTTAATAAGTGAAGCGAGTCGTGGGGAGGTGAAGCTTTCCTCGGTGGTTGGTGAGCAGAGCGAGCAGGGGGCAGAGCCCCCTAGTCTGTATAAATTTTTATGAGGCTACCACATATATTCATTGAAATATAACTGTTTCTTTATATATGTCTCTGTGTGTGTATTGCGACATTTCTAATTATAACATGCAGGGTATTAAACCCAGTTTCAAACTGTTTTTAAGAAACTTGATATATTCTATTAGACAAAGCATACGACAATCAAAATGTAAAAATATTAAATATGCAATGAAATATAAGCATTTTTACTAAAAATTTTTTAACTATACATGCACAACCTTAAAAAAAAATTACTTATAGGAAAACCCCAAACAAATATTGTGTAAATTCAAAAAGTTGTTGGCAATTGAATTTGAGTTTTTCTGAAAAATTATTAAAATGATAGGGGGTTTTATCAATATTTATTTACAATCAGTGAATATTATATTACCATTAATTGAATCAAAATAAAAATATGAATAAAACTCCTTATACTTTATATTTTTTTTAGAAGAACTGAGATACAATTCATTCTATTGCTGACAAACTTTGTGAATTTACACGTTATTTTTTTGGGGTTTTCATATAAGTAACTTAGTGTATTTGGCAGTTAAATAATGCAGATGAAAAATTTTTAAGGATTGCATGTACATAGTTAAAAATTATTTACTAAAAATGAAATATTTAATAAATATTTTAATAAATAAATATTTAATAAATATTTAATAATTTTATATATTGATTGCAGTATAGTATGCTGTGTCTAATGGTGTATGTCATTTCCTAAAAATGCCTTCCCATTGGGTTTTAATACTCTGTGTGTTATAATTAAAAAAATCTTTTTTTTTTTTTTCAATTTTTTCGAGAATCTATTATATTTCTTTGAATGTAAATGCAGTAGTGTAATGAAAATTTATACAGGTAATCAGAAAAAGCTTCATAATCACTTGCCACAGCCAAAACTCATTTTAGGCATTACTCTTTACAGGGTGAAACCAAACATTTTCATTTTTGTTTAATTTTTTACTGACCCCTTTTACTTTTGGGACAAAATTTTCACTGAAATATGAGATGCAACATGATCTTTACTCTTCCGAAGTTTCATGATAATTCATCAGGTATTTTTTTAGATAATCAAATGTCTGAAATCGAAAAGTAATAAGTAAATCTTTTTGTTTAGCTAAATAATTGTGCAGTTAACTTTATAAACTTGCAGCAAAATTATTTACTATAATAAGGAAATTTCTGCTTATTATAGTAATTTTGTATATAAACTATAATTACATTGTATATAAACTATAATTACTTACGATACTGATACTTTATCTAGTTAGTTTTTTCCATTTTAAAAATGTGCTAGTGCTAATATTTTTTTTTAAGAAA
This sequence comes from Salticus scenicus, assembly GCA_963930645.1. NCBI lineage: Eukaryota > Metazoa > Arthropoda > Arachnida > Araneae > Salticidae > Salticus > Salticus scenicus. The sequence continues at coordinate 15,096,618 of OZ005659.1, read as the reverse complement.
GCTAGGAATTTAATTCTACTACTTTGTTGCTAGTGCCTTTATTTTCATCACACATTATAATTGCACATTCAAGGGGGGAAAAAATATTAGGCGTCAAATTGATGACTAGGTATAAAATTGTGGTCGTCAAAACAAAATATTGAGTTGCAAAATACAATTAACGACTGCTAATTTTCAGCCCTGGCATATAGTCTACATATATAAAAGTTAAAGGAATAACTCACTTTTGTTATATACAAAAATCCAACGTATAAGGGCAGAAAATATAAAAAGTGTTAAGGTGATGTTGGTAGAAAATAAGGGTAGGCAAATAATGGTATTTTTTATCAAGCGCTGCAACCCCCCTTCCTCCAACTGATAGTCCTTTTATTGCAGACTCAGTACTAATGTTATGTACTCCGTGAATTCATACACTCAGAACGATCACATTCTAATTGTAATGTTAGTAGTTCTTAAGATATAGTCGGCAGAAAAAAGTATCCGAGCACTAGCCAATAATTTCAATATCAAAAAAGTACACTTAATACTGTTTTGTTAAATAAATTCTTGTTGAATCATGTTCTTAGACTAACTAACAACCAGTGTTAGAAATAAGAGTTTTGAAATTAGGCGTCAAAATGACGCCTGGATTAAATTTTTTGGACATCAAAATGAAAAATGTAGGTGCCATCCATACTTGAATATGTATATTAAAAAATAATAATAAAGCATTAACTTGTAAATAATATATGCAAGATTATATAAAAAATATGTTTAAAATTAAAAATCTCTGCTAAACTACCAGGCAGGAAAGAGGGTGGCTTTGATTTTGCCCACACTAGAAATTCTTTAAATTCCTCCTTTATTTCTTCTTGATCTATTTTCAGATTAAAAGGTAGGGCAACTGTAATTTTATTAAAGAATCAGTCAATTGGTCTATCTCTTTTTCAGATACATAACTAGTGTCGAAAATATTCCAATGCTGCAACACATTATTTTGTTCAATAGTTTTATATCTGTTTTCCAGTGTTTCCACAATATTCTGGCACACAATCCTACGTCTTCTGTGAAACAGCTCATTTCTAGGTGCTCATTTCATAAATAAATAAATAAAAACACATAAAAACACCCAAGTAAATTGCTTGATAATCTTTATTCGTAATCGAAGAAATATTAAACTAAAGTTGATTATTTGACTTTACAGAATTTTCTTTCATTTAATTTTCATATTTAAATGCTTAATGCATTAACAATTAACACTTTTAATATGCAATTAGCATCCATGTTTCATCGTCTGTATTTTTCATTGCTTTAATAAACTGTTCATGGTTTTCTAGTGACTGCAGCACAAACACATACAAGTGTTTCATGTATAACTTAGTATTCAAAGTTATTATAATCACCCACTTTTTCCTGTTTGTAACCTTTTACTATTTCCATGATGATATCCTCAGTAGCCAACATTAAGACATCATAATCAAAATTATTGTACTCATTATTATACTCAACTTTGATGAATGTTATTTTTTCTTTGCAAGAGTTTCTACGAGAAATTCTAAGAAAAACTTGTATTAACATATTTAAAAAGTTATTATTTTCTTTATTTTCCCAACTGTATGAATAATTAAAAACTAATTATTCATATTGTTGATATTTGAAACTATGATGATAAAAACAAAGGAAATCTATGTAATCTGTAATTTTTGCTCTTTTTAAATTCAAACTTAATTTACAACTCATTATGTTTTTAAAAGCATTCCCCATAATGCAATTATTGTTGTAGATGGTATTAATAAATATTGAATATTCCTTATAAGAGTTATTCATCTTTGCCATTATTAGTACACTGATTAACATATTTCCTATCAAAAAATTCAGCTTGTTTACATATTTTTTTTTTATAATTAAATTATTTAACTTTGCTAAAATTGCTCATGAATGTAAAACGTATCATTTTTATACTTTTTTTTTTTTTAAATAAACTCTCATAATATCTGCCTTGTCTTATTTTAGACTGAATCCAAAATTTCTATCATGAAAAGACCTATCTTATTATTAAAGTAAAATAATAATTATGAAATTAAGACATCTTTTTTTTTTTTTTAATATTTCTCTGATGCTTTGATACCTAAATAAAATTAAATGCTTATGTTATTTGTTTGTTTATTAGTTAGAACATAGTAAAAAGATGGAAAGGACATTAAAGATTAGCAAAGAGTTATCCAATTTGATAATTTATTGTAGATCAATGCCTTTTAACCCTGAAAGTAAGTAATTTTATTGATTTATAAACTTATTCTAAAAGAAAATTGTTAGTTTTATCTTTTTGTTTTGTAATATTAAATTATTTTCAGAAGAAAAGGGCAATTTTGCAATTTAAGTCCTCAGACAAAAGAGTTTTCAGTTTAATAATTTTTATTAATATTTAATACAGGGTGTCCACTACCTGGAAATGAGAAATTTATTTGGAAAACCCTAGAATTTAAGTCCTTATTTTAGAAATTAAGTTTTGGAAAAAGTTTGAACTAATATTTTCCCATCATACAAATAAGTAAATAGAATAACAATAATCTGGCTTGTAGTTGCACTAATGTTTCTTACTTTGCTTATTTTAGAAATTGTTTTATAAATATTTTATTTCTTAGGGGGAAGTATCAGTAATTTCCTTGAAAAATGTGTAATTTGCTAAAGCACTTTCATGAATTATGTCCAATACTATGTCTTCGTTGAATTTTGGATACACCTTTCTGTAAATTTTACACAGATACCACAGTAACAAAAGGTACATGGCATCACTTAAAGGGTACTTCAAGGGACCCATAACTCCTAATAAATCTGAATTCTTTTCTGTGTTTTTTTTTTCCTTGTAAACAAATAATCAATATGTTTCATACCACATTTTTTGTAAAATATTTTTTATTGCTTATAAGAAATATCTTTATTTTATTTAGTGTAATCTAAAGTCTAAAGTTTTTAAAATGTACCAATAAGAAATTTAGCTGATAGACATTTGAATACTTTTGAAATGATCTTGTGTACAAACTATATGTTCAATTTAATAATTAAAAAAAAAAAAAAAAAAAAAAAAATCAGATTCAGTTAGTAGAGTAGGTTGATTTCTTTTTTCTCAATTCATGTAAGATGGCAGATAAAGTTTATTAGTAATCTTGATGGATAGATTCAAATTGATTGCTAAGCAAATTGATTCATAAATATACTTTTTATGTCAATTTGAAATTTACAAGTGACTGACACTTGGGAATAAGATGGCGGATCAAGTTGGCCAAAGAACAATATATATTTTAAAGATAAATCTGTTATACAAATTTGGTTAGAATTAATTCAGCATTTCGACAGTTACAGTGATGACATATATTCAAGTGGCCACCTTTTGAAAACAATATGACAGATAAAGTTGGCTAACAAACTCATATCGAAGATAATTTATAAGTTCATTGTCCAACTTAGGTTTGAAGTAATATAGTATTTCAAAGGATCATAATGGCAAATTTTTAAGGGGCTACCACTTGAAAACAAACTGGCAGAGCAAATTGCCCAGTAAGCTCATCCATGATATTTGTAAAATAAATCCACTGTCCAGCTTTGTTTTGAAGGAATTCAGTATTTCAAAAATTACTGTGATGACAAATTTTCAAGTGGCCACCACTTAAAAAATAATAATAAATTAATGAAAGTCATTCAGTCTCTAAAATAATATACTTGGATTTGTCACATATAGACAATTTCTATAAAAAAACATGAGTGTTGACTGTAGGGATGCACCGAATATTCGGTATCTATTTCATTTTTGGATTATTTGGCCAAACTACCAAATATTCAGTTTGGCCGAATCTAAAATTATTCAGCTACTATTCAGATAGTTGAACATATAAAAATTCAATTTTTTAAAATTTTTAATCACTTGAAAAAATTCTGCTATTTTTAATTATCATTAAGTTAAGATTTTTCAGAGTAATTAAGAAATAGAATATATTTAAATGAAAATAATTGTTTTATCTAGTTTCAAGTAGCATTAAAGGAAATTAATTATTAAATACATTAATCATAACAATTAATAATAACTAACAAAAGTAGTCTTTATCAATAACAGTATAATGATGTTGGTTTCTAAAGTAAAATAAAATAAGAAAGAGCGTACATAATTCACATGATGTTGCCATCTTGCAAACTTCAAGAAATCAAACAAAAATCCCATCCAAATTTGGCAGGAAAAAATGACACCAGTCATAAAATAACAATTTTTAATTTGTTTTTGAAAAATGCATATGAAGTGTCCCAACATTCATCAAAAGCATCACATCTCTATCCCACAATTTATTCACATGAGAGTGAGAGGCATTTGTGTCAGTAAGTTGGCTAATAGGTTGTTACTTTTAAATTGATTTCTCTAAAATACTGCATTTCTGGGTTGCGTTATTATTATATTTTTTCTTTGGAGTGGGCATGACAATATATTGTTATTTAAGAAATTTTATATGTTTTGTAAGAAGCCTAACAGTTAATAATTTTAAAAAACCACAATTTTTATAAAAAATTCACTTTAAAGCACGTATAAAGCAATACATTTAATTAAAATCATTAAAATTACATCGTGTCAAGGCCTTTCGCCCTGAACATCAGGGCATCATCAGGACAGAGCCATTTTAACAGAGCTTTGTTAAAATGGCTCTGTCTTGATGATGTCCTGATGTTCAGGTCGAAAGGCCTTGACACGATGTAATTTTAATGATTTTAATTAAATGTATTGTTCTATACATGCTTTAAAGTGAATTTTTTTTATAAAAATTGTGGTTTTTTACAAAGACGCGTGTGGTTATGATGTCTCTATATTAGATGTAATTTTATATAATAGTTAATTTTCTTTGACTGTGAATTCAGCATTACACCACTACTTACATATAATAATATTTCCTAATATTTTTCTATATTTATATGAACCACTGTTTCAGAATAGTAGTTTTTCATAATATTTTCTCATAATTAAAAAAAAATGAAATATGTAATGGTATTACTGAAAAAGTTTTCATAAAATTAGGTGATTGACACCTGAATATAGGAGTAAATCAGCCAGCCGAATATTCGGTATAAATTTGCTTTTTTTCTTTCTTCCAGTTTGGTTTTTTTTAAAGAATGAAACTTACTTTGAAACTTCCCTTGGAACCCGCCACAGTAAATTTTTCGCGCCCAGCCTTCGACTTTTTGCGTAATTTACGCGCTATAGCATGTAAGCAGCATTGCTGAGAATCTTAACAGCCTGTAAAATGGGTACTAAAAAAACAAAAGACATCTTGCAACTTGCAGGTTACAGTCCTGTGTGGGTCAGGAAAGCTTGACCCACACCCAACATACAAAGTGACTTTTGGCTTTCAACCTGGTCTGAACCCACAGCTTCTGATTTACAACCTACTGTAAAGTAATGTTAAATTTTATGGTATAAAATACTGAATTAAAATTCTGTTAAAATTCAATTACATTATTGGACAGATTTTTCAGTGAGTTAAGTGTTACACAAAAATTTTTAAGTATATAAATTTAGTTATAAACAAAACTGCAGTGTACAATATAACAAATTCATAATGTATTAAAACTTCTAAAATATCCATGTTTCTAAATATTTTGACTTTAAAAAAAAAAAAAAGGTAAATTGGAGAAGCAAATATACATTGGAAGACAAATAGTTTTAGCACATACAGTTTTAAACATTATTAATATTTATGTAACTGTACTTAAACTCATATTGTGAGTCATATTAATTTATAAATTGCTGTGGAGAAAGAGAATGTCATCCAATTTGTGCATTCAAAAGGTTAGATTCATAAAAGAAATAGCATGAAAGATTCTTTGAAGAATTTCTTCTTCTTCTTCTTCTTTTTTTTTTTTTTAAGTACAAACTTGACCAACACTTAAACCACAAAGTGTGTAAACTGTTGGTACCCAATCTGATGCAAGGACTCTAGTGCAGACCAATGAAAATTTAACATTTAGTAAACAGACATTTCATACTGTTTAATTTATAAGAAATAAAATTTTTAATAACTTGTTTTCCTTGTTGTTGTGTAAAATTTTATATATAGTTAGCATATGTAATTTTTTTAATGCTGAATCAAATAAAAATTCATTCAGACATTTTAAATTTAGAATGTTGTTCTAATGAAATCTATTAAAGAATTTTTTTCTCTTGATTTTTAATTTTAGAGATTGGGAATAATTATGCTGAAATGGCAAGTTTTCCTGAAACAAAAATTGAGAAGTATTTAAATCCAGCAAACTGCAAAGCTCTTTTGAAATATCCTTTTCATATGAATAAATATAATTTATTTTTATGTACTTCTTTTAATTATTATATTTGATTTATAAAATGAGACAATATTGTCAGATTGATTACTGATAAATGTAATATCAGTGATAGATGATTTCGTAACATTAATAATAATATTTTCTGTTATCTTGTTGTTGCCCGTTTTTAAAAGCCATTGCTAAATTAAAGTTAGCAGCAAAGTTAAATATATAAATTTGCTTGAATCTATAAATGTTATGCACATATATTAAATTATTCAGTAGATATGTTTTAATTTAAAAAGCAATATTGATATGTAAATGAAATTGAAAAGTCTTGAAATACACAGGATGTTTCCTTTTAATGTGGATAAGTACAGACTTTTTTTTTTTTTTTCTAGTCACTGCTTTGGTGCCAAGTAGAATTACATTCCATTTAATTTAAAGTTTCATAGTTTAGTGAGGATTTTTTTTTTTCCATACAAAGACTGATGTTCAGAAATGAGCCCCTAGGCAAAATTATTAATTGTGGACCCCCTTCTACCACATAGAGTACAAAGTAAATTTTAGTTATATGTTTAATATGCTTAAGTTTCAAAGGACAGATGATTTTAGAGGCCCTCTTATAAATGAGGGCAATTTGCCCTTTGGGAAATCGAGCTGTGTTAGTAAGCATGTTGTAAATAATTCTGTAAACATAACTTACAGGATTATAGAAATGTATGAAAAATTAAATTTTTTAATTAAAAAAAAAATATTTTCATTGACTGTCATACAGCATCTGAAAAGATTTTTATTGCATTTTAAACATTTTTCTGTTTGAAAGTATACTATAACCAATAATTAAAAATTTTTCTTTTGGCTAAGATTATGAATCGGTGTTTCAACACATGTAAACTTGTGTCTCTAATTACTGTCTCGTTGTTAAGTTTTTTTATAATTTTGTTTTGGATGAATTCCCCGTCAAAAATTTCACATAGTGTAATAGGAAGAATTAATAAATTTCCAATGATTGTAGTCCTGATTTAAATTCTATATTCTAGACAGTTATAAATGTGGTTCATGATTAAAATATATTTAAAAACTATTTACAAATGTGATGAATATATTTGCATTAAAAATCTTTAAAATCATTACTTTGTTAACGTTTTTGGGTGTAGTCGAAGCAGACCCCAGATGTGTTCAGAGAACTGGCTTCATTGCCTGCTTCTTCCTTTCCTCCAGCATGGCGAGCCACTTTTTGTCTATTTCTGTAGGTTCTAGTGCACACTACTGCTGTAATATGTTGTTACCTTCATAGTATACTATTGTTCTGTGCAATTTCGTTCCAAACTGAATTTACCATCTCAATTTTGTCCTTTTATTACTTCCAGTGTGAGCCTGTTTTTTTTTTTTTTTTTTTTTTTTTAACACACTTGACATTGTGAGTTTTTTTTTTTTTTTTTTGGTTTTCTTCCCATGCTATTTCTATGGGTTTTTTAGTTTTTTCCCCCTCTTTTTCTACATTCTAAAGTAGCGCTGTAAGTCATAAAATGGTACATTGTACTTACATTTTTTTTAACTGGCAACTCTTTATTCATCAGGGTTGTAGTGATTTAAAAATCGCTGATTTTTTTTTAAAAAAATCATTGATTTAAATAATTTCACTTAAATATCAAGATTATTGGTTTTAATGGAATAAAGTTGTTTATCTAGCTTTAAAAAATGGGTTTTTAAATATTTCTTATGTAAATATATATATATATATATATTTATTTATTTTTTTTTTTATTTTTTTTTTAATATAACAAAAATATTTCGTTAACCGAGCTAATATTTCTCATATCTTGACTTTAGATTAATCTCTTACTAAGCAAGAAAATAAATTATACCTCAACTTTCTTAATCATTTATACATTTTATTATATATTTTAATCATTTATTATATTTTAATTATTTATACAAACATAGCCTTATAACTGCTGTATGAATTGTAAATATTTAGTTAGTGTATAATTCATTATATAAGTGTGTGTGTGCTAGTTGACCTTTGCCCGCCTTGCGGTTTATATTTAGAAGGAAAATATTATTATATTTTTGCTTATTTAGCTCTTGCACCAGTTTATATAATTTAACATTGGCTCACATGATATTTTAAAAATAATGGCATCTTTTACATTGTAGTGTTTAAAAAGTTCAGAAGGCTCCAAAAATTTTTACAAACATCATAACCTTTAAATTTAACTACACATAATCAGTTAAATACAGTTCAAGGCTGCTGTCACTGCCTATTTAAGAAATTGTATCCACTAAATATAAAAAAGGTAAAAGAATAAGTGTAAGTATTAAGATGGTAATGAAAATTTGAATTTTGTTAATAGGTTACGTGTGAAAAAAATTTCTTGATTCAAATGATATTTGTTTAGCTTAAGTAAAAATTTTTAGGATAAAATCTATTTCTTTTTTCTTAACTGTAATTCTTTTTATTTTATTTAGAATTTATGAGTAAAAATTTTTTTCTCTTAATACACTGTTTCTGTTACGCCATTTTTCCTATTAAATTATCCTTTTCCAAAATTATTTTATGTGTTCCATACCGTGGGCAAGATTTTTCTTTATTTCAATACATTATTGCAGGGGTGCAGAAAATGTTCAAACCTCGGAAATTTCCCCCAAACACAGTATAAATTTCCCTCAATAATGCAAAAATCTACTTTGCTATACAAAGTCATTTGTGCTATGTCATAAATCTTTAAGAGAATAAGTATACAGTGTAACATAAAAATATCGCTGTTAGTGTATAAGCACTTCAAAGTAGCAAATTGTTATTTTTGATTTACATTTTTATTTTCTCTTAAAAAAATATTCAAAATTTCCCCAGTCAGTTTAAATTTCCCCCGAACCTTGTTCGGGCGTTCGGACATATTCTGCACCCCTGCATTATTGTAGCTATAATGTCAAAGTCTCAAGTTAAGTGACTCACACTACCACATTTGCGATCGCTATAAAATTATTTCTTATTACGAAGATGCTATGTTGAATAAAAAAATTGGTAATAAATGCCTAGCCTACATGGATTTTTTTCTTTAGAAATATTATTTATATTTTTATAATTTAAGTAGAATGATTGATAGCATGGATATTGTGCAATACACATACATACACACATAATAAAAACAAATGTTGTATTATAATGTATGAATAGTTTTAAAAAATCATTAAAATCAAATAAATCTCGATAAAAAAAAAATATATATATATATATATATCGTTTTTTTTTTTTTTTTTTTGGGGGGGGGGGAGTGATTTTTTTTCAAAATTTCAGACCAGAAATATATTCCTTTAAACAAATCTGAAATATTGATTCACCTCATTAACATTAACATTAAAAAAAAAAAAAAAGGTGCTACTACATTTCTAATATGAAAATAATGCAATTAAGAAATCTTAAAATTCAAAATTATTTTCAATGGTAGTTTAAAATGTAATAGGCAAAAAGTGATCTAAAGCTTTATCATCACTTTGTTTAATTATATTTTTAATACATTTTTCTTTAACTACAGCATACATATCACAAATTAAAGCTATCTAGGGTATATCCGAAAGGTTCCAGGATTGACTCCTCTAATTTTGACCCAATGCGTATGTGGGCAATTGGTGTGCAGATGTGTGCATTGAATTTCCAAACTCCTGATAGATCTATGCAATTAAATCAAGCTTTGTTCAGAAAGAATGGGAGGTTTGTTTTATTTTGTTTACAGTTTTAATTTTCTTACAAGTATGTAAAACTAAAAAAATAACTAATTTCCTCATATTTTTCCTTAGACATAAGCTCAGTATCTATGTGCATAAATAAAATCCTATGTACCTTCTAAAGCCAGAGCTGCCAACATTTTTAACTTTTAAATTTGGAATTGACACCAGTATTTTTAAATGGAATACGTTATATATATTTTAGACGATTAATATTACCGAAAACAGCTATAAAAAATTTCCGGTTTGAAGTCTCCCTTGAAAAACAGGAGACTTAGCACCTATGTAAACATGGACACCTGGTATGGCACCTGGCTTAAAATATTTTAAAAATATGAGTGCATACCTGCCAACTCTCCGTTATTTCAACGGAGACTCTGTTATTTTGGGACTGTCTTCCACTCTCCATTATTCTCAAGCATTTCTCCGTTATTCTGAAGATTTAAAAAATTATACCTATAATTTATTCAAAACTTCAACAAACCTTCATTTTTAAGTAAGATTTTGCTTTTGCTGAAAAAAAATTCTCATGAATTTATTATATATATTACTATTTTGAATTAATAATTACTTAATTTTTATTTGATAATTAAGTTTCTCATATAACATTTCGATAATTAAAGCCATGGATTAAACTATTAAAATACTATCATATGTCGAAAACACATCAATGTTTTTTAGGCTTGAAAATGCCACTTGTAAAATCTCCGTTATTTTGATTCTTCAGTATTGGCAGGTATGTGAGTGCCCATAAGAGGGATTTTCAGTCCTGAGGAATTTTAAGTTATTATTTTGAATGGTTAAACTACTATAAATAAAAATAATGCAAATTAATTTGAAAAACTCAGTATAACATTTGCGGAGATTCCTTACATGAAGGATCACTGTTGACATGATGTTAAATGTAAGCTCTGGCATTACTGATGCAAGTTACATAATTTTAAAACAGTGTATTCTGTATTCATTTTTATATTACAAATGGATATACATTATAACTATGGTATTTCTAATCAAAATGTTTGTACATTGATTATAGAAAGAAGAATACTGGGCATATTCTTAAGAAATAACATAGCCCATAAATTGCAAAAGTTACACCCATAGACAGAGCTACTGTTGGCAATTTAACTGTTAGATAATTTATATTAAACTCATATTAAGCAGAGTCGATACAGCAGTGTTAGCATTTGACTTTTGACTGAATTAAATAAATGTTTAAGTGTCTGAAGGCAGTAATGACAAAAATTAGAAAGGCATCGTTTTTTATTTTCTAATATGATAAAAACAATAACAATATTAACAGATTAAATTTAACAATTCAATAAATTAGTTTCAAAAAATTAACATTTGTAAATTCAAATATGTTTAATATTAAACTTCATTAACTGACAAATGGCTTTAAATTTTTTTAAACGGAAATAGTGACCAGCATTTATTAACTTTAACGAAATTTTTTTATCAATGAAGTATTTTTTAACTTACAAACATAATCATAAACACTGCTTTAAACTATTGAAGTAAAAGTAATGCCGTAGATGACCAAGAAGCTATATCTGCCAGCATCCATCATTGTTGAAGTCATTAACTAAAGTCTATCTGATGCAACACATGAAACTGTAACATAATTGTCAATTTAAACACTCTCTGCAAAGCATGATAAATACCATAAAGAAAAACTGTGAACTACTTCCTCTGAAAACTTAGCCATATTTTAAACTATATAAATATACTTGTTAATTTAACAGCAAAGATTCCAATTAAAGCACACTAAAACATAATTAAAAAGAAACTAAAGGCTAAAAACTACTAAGTGTGAGCTCATATCTTATGAGAGCTCATCACTGCTCTAAACTAAAAGGAAGAGGCCGACTGAAATAAGTCAACACTATTTATAGTTGCCAACCAGATCTTACCAATTTTTTATTTCACCTTGAACATTCTGTGGACATGCCTACAGCAGGTATATTGATACAGTGATACTGCCACCTGGACGCCAGGATGTCAACTAGGTATTACCGAGATCCGAATGTACTGTGGATGCGTGGCTGCAACATCTTAGTTTTACTTTTATGTATCAATTTTTTCATTTAACCAACACAAACTACATGCTTTTAATTTCAAACTTATTTAACTTTGAATATGAGAAGCAGTGAAAGGTAAGTTTTAAAACAAAGAATTTAAATATAATTTAAAGTAAATTGAGTTATGCCAGTCATGATGAAGTTTTATATTCAATATCTACTAAGCATTACATATGATTAAAAAAGCTCATTAAGTACGATTAAAAAAGCTTTTAAGTAGATTAAATAGTACAATGAGAAACAGCATGGAGTAACTAATTAAAGGCAGATTTTTTCTAGCAGTTACAGATTTCTACCCTCCATATTGAAAGGGTTAATATTATCTGAGATATAAGTTGTACAGATAAAAAAGACATAAATTATTTCTTAAGAATGTTTAATGTAACAAAAAGACCATTTTCAGGGTTACCATGACCACATTTTTTTTTTTTTTTTCTTAACATAAAATTGAGAAAATTGGGCGACTTTTTGAATAAAAGTTGCTGAAATTGTGCTATTCTCATTTTCTTATGGTTAAATAATGCATATTAATTAACTTTAGATTTCTGGGTCTGAGCTAGAGTTAGAATTAGTTAGATTGCTTTGAAGATAATCTAAAATGGAATTAATCTAAAAAATAAATAAATAAATAAACATAAATAAAGTTCTGTTTATAAGGGACAAATAATAATAATAATAATAATTGCAATAGATATTTTTATTTAATGTCATTTTCTTTTAATAAGCTATTTATAATTTCTGTAATGAGAATTAACTTTTTTTTTTTTTTTTTTATTTAGCTCTGGTTATGTTTTGAAACCAGATTATCTCCTAGATGATATCTATGATCCATATGATCGAAATTATTCTGGTTATAGTCCAATTGTCTTGACAATACAAATAATTGCTGCTCGGCATCTTACGAAACCTGGTAAAGGCTTTTTTTCTCCATTCATTGACGTTGAGCTTGTTGGATCTGATTTTGACACAAACCGCTTTAAGACTTGTGTCAAAGGTAAGATTTTTCTGTAAAAATATAATGACTTTTAATGAAATCTGTAATTATTGGAGCTTTATCTCAAAATACTATAAACTGTTAGTTTTAGAAGTTGAACTAGATCATTATTTTATCATTTATGCTATCCTTCTTTTATCTAAAATAATATTTACATATCATGTGCTTTATTATTCTACACAGTAATTGAATTTAAATTCATGATATTATGTATTTTTAAACTGAAATTCTTTATCACATACATAAATGCAGTTAAAAATTTATATATTTAAATTACAATTTATAGTTATAGTAAAACTAATTAATATTTGATTGCATTATAGTTGTAAACAATTAACTTATTGGTAATTAAATTTGCTATTAACAATTGATTAGTTGTTAAGTGCAAAATTTAAAAATAACAATTGGTTTAATTGTATATTCTTACATACTAGTGATTTTACTCTGCCTTCAGCTATTGTGAAATCTAAAACTGGCATAGTTATTAAACAAATTTTATAATAAAATTTATTCTTGATGAATATCTGCTTCAAATTTCAAACTTCTCTTTTGAAAAAACTAGTCATGAAGATATAAAATTCAAATGGAAGAGGTTTTGAAAAGTTTGATTATAAAATACCATTCACGGGCCCCCTTAGTCTTCAAATTAAATCTAGATATTTTTGGGTAGAGTTGAATAAACTATAAAAATAGGTAGAAATATAAATTGGCATGTATTTTACTGCTTAAATTATATTGCATAAAAATGATTTAAAAACATATAAATTTTTTAAATTGCAATGATGAAAAAAGAATGAAATAGAGTATACTCTTTGTTCACCTGCATTCAACTAACCAGAAAAATTTGGAAAACTTTTTTTTTTAAATATTTGCCACGGTTTTGGGAAGCTTATGGTTTCCATTTTCAAATTGTCACTGTCTGATTTCATATAATACGCATCAATATCAGTGGCGTAGCGTGACATTTGAATCTGGACATACTCTCAACTATGGAAAGAACACTACTCATCAAAGCAATATCATTTCATCAAATTTAAGTGCAGATTTTTCCAGTTTCTTGGTTGGTTGATTGTAGGATTTAAGTCCGACTGACTACACTTGAGTCCTAGGCCTATAGATGGAATGCCGTCCGTGGGGGGTCTTTCTAATGGGTCCTAGCCCATATTTAATATAGTTTCGGAGAAAACCATAGAAATATCCGAACGGCTAGATCAATGAGCGCAATCTTAGATAGAACCAGGCATGAGAATTTTCCGCGGATCCGCGATTTTCCGCTTTTTTGTGATTTTCGTTAATTTCGCAGTTTTTTATTTTGTTAAAATCAAACTCCAATAACGATCAGTGTTCAAACGCTCCACGAAAAACTTCAGATTCTCAATCTTTTTCCATCCAAAATATAAACGTCAATATTCATTTTAAACATGCTTTATCAGATTCTATAACATGTAAAAGAACAGAATTATTCAATATTTCTCACTCATGTAATTTTTTTTGTCCTCCCCCCCACCCCTTTTCATCTCTAGCCATCGTCGATCAAACATTCTGCGGGAAGCCTTTTATTTTTGAATATTTATCCATCCACAACAAAAATGTCAATATTAATTTTAAAATTACTTGATGATATTCTAGAACCCATAAAGAAGTAGAATTGTGTTTAATATTTGAGACTGCTTCCCCCCCCCCCTTTCCCATTTTCCACCACCAGTCAATGTTATTACATGTTGATTGCTAGCTAATGTTTTTTTTTTTTTTTTTTTTTTTTTTTAAACATATGTCTTATTGTGTTGATGTGTCATTCTTTTAGTTTAATTAATCTCTTTTAAAATATTGTGTATGGTTTTTTCCTGTGAGCATTATTTTTCATTTGAAATAAATTTTATGAACGTACATTTGTATAGATTTCCCCGCACGCGTTATTTTATTTTTTTAAATTAATTTTATGAACACGCGTGTTTCCTCTTTTTTCAATTTTGTGCACCCTCATACCTGGATAGAACACAACACTTCCCATCTACCAACTTTGAGCGCAGAACTGCTCGTCTGCTGGTAGGCCTCCAATTTCTCAGAATCGTAGATAAAATTTTATATACAAATTTTGTCACTTTAACTTTAAATCATACATCTAAAGGACTCTTATATTAACTTATTGAATTTGGTCGCTTCACTGATCACTGTTTTTAAATAAATTTTCAAAGAAATTTAATCACAATTTTTTATATCACTTTAGAAACAAAAACTAAAAAAAAAAAGAAGAAATGAAAAGAAAGAAAGAAAGAATAGCGAGAACCGAAAAGAAAAAATCTACTGAAATCGCTGAAAACTTCGCTTTAGGTCCTCGCTGCTTTCTGCTGTGTCTTCCACAACAACACTATGTCAGATTGGGGACCCCACTGTTAGTAACAGCGCCTTAAGCGAGCGCTTCAATGTAGGTGCTTATCTGACCTCTGATAGTTCTTATACAAGAAGTTAATTGTTACAATTTTTAATAAAGTTAAAAATTTGATAAGTTTAATTCTTTCTATCATATTACCATTTGATTTTGATAGAAACAGTGCATTAAAAATAATAAAAATTTCTCTTCAAAAGGAGGTATTACACCTTTACATAAACAATTATTTTTGAAAACGCAACTATTATGTGTATTAAAAAAAAAAAAAAAAAAAATTGCTCAGGAAAAGATATAACCAGATTGAGAAAAATGTTTCTTATTCAAAACGTAATGTAAAAAAAAAAAGGAAGCAGTATTAAAATTTTATTATATAAAAGCTATTTGATCGCATGACTTAATGCAAAAGAATGAAAAATAAATAGAATAGCGATATTTACTAAGGAATGCTGATGAATGAAAAGAAAAACACGCAAATTATATAAAAGTTAAGAAAATAAAGCAGAAAAGTTAACGGAACATTCCAAAATAAATAAATAAGTAAACAAAGTAATTAATTTAAGAAATTCAGATTCGAAAATTAAAAAAAGAAAGTAAAATAAATCTTTATTAATAGTAAAATACAAATAAAAAACGTATATCTTACCTTTTAAAATTAATTCCATTAATTTAAATTAATTCAATCTTTATTTTTCAATTATGTTGTTTACTTACCATCGGCAGCTTTGTTCATTACGATCCTACACTTACAACAGGTAGTAATAAAAGTGTTAGTTCCCTAACTCTCCCTGAAGGCGGCGCTGTAGGATTTGCGATCGCTGATTCGCTCAGCTGCCGTTCTCATAACTTACCGAATTTTCGAGAATCCATCTGTGAACAGTTGCAAATCTGTTAGGGAATCATCTAGAACTTTCACTTTCGTTTCCCAATATGAATATTAATTAGGTGAAAGAAGATATAAATAGACAGCTGTAAAATTTAAGCTTGTGCTTTTCTTATTTTGGTTTTTCTTCAATGTTTCGTTATTCGCGTTAGGTTTAATGGGGGATTGAGTACCTGTTGGCGTAACATGATAGTATAGTATATGTTAAGCTTATTTTCTTCATTTTAGTGAAGTAAAAGATTTAAACAAGTAAAGAACTTTATGCAGAATCTTTTGACTTTTATTTAAAAGAACTTTATTTTTCTTACTGCTCAGATAATATGAACTTTTACTACTGGGTCATGAAGCCATTTTAACATTTTGACGTTTAAACATTTTGACATGTTTTTGATATCTTTTATCATTTGCAATTAAGATGTAAAAGGTTAAGTAACTATTAATTAATTCAAATAATGAAACTTATTTTGTTATAAAATATAAACTATTACATTGTTTTGTTTTATTAAACTTTAATAAACTTATTTGGTTAATTAAAACTTTGTGATTATTTGACTTCACGCATTTATATTTTTAATTTAAATTAAATATAAAGATAATTTAAGTAAAATTTAAAACTCTGCATTTACATAAACTTCAAAACTTTCAGCCACGCCTCAACTTTACCATCTGCACTCTTCTAAAGTAAATTTGTTATAGAGTGTTTATGGATAGGAAATCCTTCATATCCAACAATATTTATGTCTGCCAAAGAAAAAGAGTTTAAAAATGAAGCTCAAGACTATGTCATAGAAAATACACTGAGCAAAGGAAGGCATGAGCAAAATATACTTCAATATTCAATACTTTAAATAATTTTAAGTTGTAAACATATTCAACAAATTGCCTTGTTATTGTCAGCAAATTTGTGACCTTGTGCAGATTTATTGTGTAATTTTATTGGTTGAGGTTTCTTTTGTTGTTTGCTGGTGCTATTCTATGCACCTTTTATTCAATTCTATGCGCAGTAGTTGTTTGTCAGTCTGTTTGGTTGATGGTTCCCAGTCAGAGATTGAAATGCGTAACCTGCATTCCTACCTATCCTACTCTTTGATAAATTTAACGTGTGCTGATTTTCTGTTCGTTTTTATAGGTGTGGATTTCTTTTATTGTTTCCGTAATATTCTATGTAACATTTCATCGAATTCTTGTGCGCAGTGGTTATCAGCAAACCTTCTTACAGTGTAATGAATATAAACTCGAATGCAAAATTTTCATACAAATAATCAAGTTTTTAGCTCAAGTGATTTCCAAATTACATAATATAATATAAATACTCTTTTTTTACTTTAATTTCACTCCTTTTAAGGGGTTTAGCAATTATTTAATAATATAATGAATATGAACTTGAATGAAAAATTTTTATACAAACTATCAAGTTTTATAACTGAACTGATTTTCAAATTACGCACTACTCCCTTTCTTTTTACTCCAATTTTAACCCATTTTAGAGGGAATACAAATATTAAGTTTCTAGCTCCAGTAATATGCGTATGGGGCATATATATATATTTCTACTGCAAATTTAAACTCAAAATTTGCCCCCCCCCCCCAACACACACAGAAAGCTGGCTATGCCTATGAGTTTTGCAGCATAATTTGTGTTTGTCCATAACATATGCTATTTTTGTATATGTAAATTAATTTAATTTTAAGTAAATGTGTGATGATTTATCATGGTGTTGCTATTCATGAATTTGAAATTAAATCAATTGAATTAAAATTGAATCATTTGTCCATTATATTTTGATACAATTCATGTCACTGTAAACATGATTAAAATAAAAATAATTAAGATTGTACATTTTCTTAATTTTGCTGAATTCTCTTGGTAACTGAGATACTCAATCTATTCTTTCAGAGGATAATGGTCTGAATCCTATTTATAAAGAATTATTTTCCTGGATGATATATAACCCTGAATTAGCCCTAATTAGATTTCTGGTTGAATATGAAGATATGTTTGGAGATACCAACGTTCTTTCTCAAGTTACTTATCCAGTCAGTTGTTTAAGAACAGGTATGTTGTTAAGTTAAAAATGTGCTTCACAAAAGGAAAAATTATGTATTTGATTTTACAATAGACAACCAAAAAAATTATTGTGAAAATTTGTAATCATTGAAATGAAAACAGATTTCTTGCTCATCCCCTGAAGCTGGTGCAGTCATCATTATAGTGTTTATGTATAAAATACAATTTAATTTTTTTTTTTTTTTTTTAATTACTTTTTTTTTTTTAATAATTTAAGTTTTTGAATGATTTTAGATATTAATTATCATAGTGATGATGTGTACAATTCTGACAAAATTATAGCAAATATAATTTTGCCAATTCTAAAAAATGCTTAGAAAATTAGTGTCAAGTAATAAAAACAAAATGTCTTTTAGCTTTATATTATTCAGACTTCAGACTATTAAAATCAGAGCTTATGTATATCTAACTATCTTCTCACAAACTGCTTAACTCAGAACAGCACAAAGGTATCAAAAGAGGAAAAATAATCCAGGAATTTATTATCAAGTTGATGCCAATAAAAACAAAATGTTTTTCCCTATTTTTAGACATAAAAAGAAACATATATACTGACCAGGGCTTGAAAATTATATTGCCCGGGGCATGTAAAATTCAGATTGGGCATATGCATTTTTTCCCTTTACATATCTGGCTGGACATGCAAATATTTAATCAAAAATAATTTTTAAATATAGCATCTTGTCTAAGACTTTTAATTTAAATTAAATTGAAATAAACGATGTCAGTATAGGTATAATGTTGTTAAATTCTTTTCACTAGCTATGTGAATGTTTTTATTAAAATGCATTTGAACAAGATATTTGGGCATGTAAAAATTTTGACATTTTTCAAGCCTTGATACTGACTGATTAAATAATAAAACTGAAATAAAATTATCAAAAACTTGGACATTTACCTGGTAAAAAGATTATCATTATAGTTTTTAAATTATTATGTTGATGTCAATGAAAGAAAATGTTTAAGTATTCATTTACTTTTGACGCATCAGGTATCCAAAAGAGTTCATACTGCTTGGAAAAAAAGTGAAATTTAAATGGCAAGTATTGGTAAGAAAGCCTGTTTGGATGACATTCTTGTCAATCATTATTAAGTGCAGAATTTGTGAAAATTTTGAATTTTTTTCCTATGTTTTCGCTTATAACATGCAGAGTTTTCAACTGAATTTAATGATCAAATGCATAATGATCATAATGATCAAATGCATTGAATAATTCAATCAGTAAAATCATAATAAAATGTCCAAAGTAACTTTGTGAAAATTCACAAAACTGTTAATGGCAAAGTGAGTTTCTTTCTAACAAAAGCTGGATAATAAGATTCTTCACAAAATGAGATTTTAAAAATCTAAATTGAAATTTTAAATTCATTATACATTTCTGTTTTGGAAATCAATACAGTCAACTCCCATTAATCCATAGAATTATAATCTATAAACTTGTCTAATCTGCAGTTGATTCTAATGTAAACAAAGAAATTTATAGTTGAAATTTTGAAAAAAAAATCAGCTACATTTCTCACTTTTTTACCTTTCCCCCCCCCCCCCCCTAATTAAATTTTTAGTTTCAGTCCTTGCTTTTTAATGCATTTAAAAAAAGTGTGATTCATGTATTTATTATCCTGCAATTTCTGACTAGCACCAGGTCAAGCCAAAGGACATCAGGAAACTATATTAGAGTTTAAAGCAAGGTATCTGCTAAGTCATAAAAGTCGTGAAAAGGTCATGAAATTCAGCAATAGGTCATGAAATTTGGCTATCAGTTAAGAGTCCTGCATGAGGTCAAGTAATCCGATTTTACTTGACCCACTAATGGATCGGGTTGAATAAAATTTTTTCCTTGCTGTTAAGGTTGGGTTGATTATTATATATATATATATATATATATTTTTTTTTCTGTGGGTCAGATTTAGTTTTCAATGAGTCAGGTTGACTTGAGAACATCTTTCAAACAAATTTTACTCTAATATATAATGATAACTGTATAACTGATGTAGTCTTACTATATTTGCCCATGATACGTGTACCCAAATTATTCTAATAAACAAACATATCAAACAAAAGCAATTAACAGCAGAACATAAAGTTCTTATCATTATTTTTAAGAATAGAAGCATTAAACAATAAACTACAAACACTGAACTTAAAACCCATTTTTTACACTTGAAGTACACAACACAAATAAATAATTAAAAATTATTATTAACCTATTTTTCAGATTTTAAAAGTTTTAACTTAGTGTATTAATAATTACATTGATAATTCTTTTTAAAATGATTTACCAGTCTTGTGGCAGTGAAAATTTACTTTTTTTTTTTAATATAACTTAATAATCTGGTGTGTCACTCACACGACTTTCTCTTACCCTGAAATTTAATACTATAAATACAGGTTGCAGATTAAAAGGTAAGATAACGAGCAGGGCCCGACTTAGACTACCTAGAGCCCCGGGCCAAGCCTATTCTGGGGAGCCCCCTTGCAGTGGCATAAGAGGTCATTAGGTTGCAGAATTTCTCCATATGCCTGTAGGGGGGTCCTTCCAGAAGGGGGGCCCAGGGCATTTGCCCCGTATGCCCTGCCGTAAGTCAGGGCCTGGAGAGCCCCGCGCCAAGCCTATTCTGGGGAGCCCCCTTGCAGTGGCATAAGAGGTCATTAGGTTGCAGAATTTCTCCATATGCCTGTAGGGGGGGCCCTTCCAGAAGGGGGGCCCAGGGCATTTGCCCCGTATGCCCTGCCGTAAGTCAGGGCCTGAATTAACGAGTACTGTTATGTAAACCTGTGTTAAACAATTCATATTAGGCTTCTGAAGAGTTTTATATGATAATTAGTTCTGTGTGAGCGGGGCTACCGCCCCCCTCAACCCCCCGTTTCATTAATGCACCTACATTTATATAGAATTTAATTCGGTTATTAAAAAATAATTCTGTTTTTAAAAAATAATTTATTAAAATTATTATTTAAAAAATTTATCTTTTATGATAATGCAGACGATTTCCATATTAGAGAAGTAGTATAACACCAAATGTTCAAAAAAAGTCCATTTTATTCTCAATATTAAAAAAAAAAAAAAAAAAAAATACTTTTTTTCTAAGTTTTTTTTTCGTTAAAAGTAAAAAAAAATCGATAACTTTGTTTTAAATTATCGCAGATCGATGGTTCAACCATTCGTTTTAAAGGTATTGGCGAGATCTTTTGAAAGATACCCATCTTGAAAATTTACTCCCCTCGAGAGGGGGCTTCCCCCCCAGGGCTGAGGCGAGGCTCCTACATACACAAAAAAAATTTCCCAGTTAACTATCTTTATTACAAAAAATATATATTCGTTTCATTTGGTTTAGACGCAGTCCATAGACGTTAAACTCTACTTACCTGCAATTTCCCCCATAGACGTAATGTATTAGAATTCTCTTGATTGTCCCTGTACACGAACCATTTGCTTGATCTTAAAGAGAAGCTTACTGTAGCATCCCTATATGATACACATTTAGAATACCAAGTTTGAACTTTCTGCCATAATTTGTTTTTGAGATATGCTGATAACAGACAGACACACACACAGACCATTTGCTAAAAACATGATTTTCGTATTCAGGGGACCTCAAAACGTGTAAATATAACAAAATCTCACGTCCGAAAATTTGACCCAAAAACAATACTTTCTCTACCTTATGAGTAAGAGAAAGTAAAAATTTTTTACATGATTTTTAGATTATTTATTAATTTTCATTTAGTTTTTCGGTCGGGTGCAAGTCATCAAAATTGTCTATTGCAGGTTCAAGTTGGTTTTTGGTTTGATGAAAATTGATGTAAGCACATCAATGTGACTTGTATATATTACATTATGTTTTATTATGAAAAATAAAATTGTTTACAGTTTCTTTTAATGTGGTATTTTATAATATTTGTTGATTTACTATTATTTAGTAGTGCAAATATAAAATTTTAATTGTAATTCTAGCGTAGTCATTTATATCTTTAAAAACATTTCACAAACAGAATTGGCTTCTATGCAAATTTACAGGCATTCTAAATTTTGTAGCAAAGAAAAAAAAATATTGTAATTTTTTCTTTAAAAATTTCTCATTTAACATTTAATTTTTCTAAAATATATGCATTTAAAATATTTTGTTAATGAAAACAATGTATAAATAATGATTTTTTTTTTTTTTTTTTCTAATTCAGAATGTATTCTATTTTAAAGAATAGGAAAAACATTTAAATGCAAAGTTTGACATGGATGTAGATAAAACCAAATTATATGCCTGTATATGACTACATTGTATGGCAAACTAAATTTGATGGTTGTAATGTAGTAGTTTCGAAGGATTTTTTTACAGTGGTTCTAACTTGGCCTCTGGTATTTATTGGCAGTAGAGAGCAAATTCAATATTTTTGTCAATTGCATGTTACTAAGGGCCTCTTAGTGCAGCCTCAAAAAATACAAAAATAATTCACACAACAGAAAATATTTCCTCAGAAATGATAAGACACCTAATATGTAAATTTTTTTTATTATGTTTCAAAATTTTATATTCTATGTAGAATTGTTCAATATCTCACATTGAGAATTTTTTTATGAATTTCTTTCTCTTTCGTTAACAAGCAGTGATCAAATACTTCATTTTAAGCCTTGTGATTTCCAGTCTTCCTCTATCCACAACATAAATGTCAATATATATATATATTTTTTTTTTACTTCTGGAACTTATCAGTTTTTCAATATCCTGCACTTATGTATTTTTGTTTATGACCCTCCCTTTTAAACTTTGTCCCAGTGTACTGGCATTTTGAATGACCATCTGTTCTTGTTTATGTATGTTCTTGAAAATTCAACAAAACTCTTGATTTAAATACTTTTACTTTGCACAACACACAATACTCCCTCAGAGATACCAATCTCCTAATATTTAGTCTGTCTTCTGCTTTTCCATTTTAGAACAAATGTCTCTGAATTTTGAGTTTTTCTAAAATAAATTTCACTAATTTAGAAATTTATTCAACAACCTTGAAAGTTCATTTCAGAAAATTATGGAGTGGAAGGCTGATTTTTTATACCAACTATGTGAAATTACCAGAGCTGGGAATCGAACCCGGGCTTTCTGCTTTATGTGTGGATGCTCAAACCATTGAGCTACCCTGGCTGATTACCAGCTAGGCATTTCTCACATAACATTCGTTGGCAAAGTCACCGAGTCTGTAAACTCAGCTATATCAAGTGACAGTATTAATCATGGCACAACTCCAATAGACCACAAAATTTTAATTTAATTTAGAAATTTATTCATCAACCTTGAAAGTTCATTTCAGAAAATTGTGGAGTGGAAGGCTGATTTTTTATACTAACTATGTGAAAAATACCAGAGCTGGGACGGAAGGGCCGGGTTATGTCAACGAATGTTATGTGAGAAATGCCTAGCTGGTAATCAGCCAGGGTAGCTCAATGGTTTGAGCATCCGCATGTAAAGCGGATATGCCCGGGTTTGATTCCCGTCTCTGGTATTTTTCATATAGTTGGTATAAAAAATTAGCCTTCCACTCCACAATTTTCTGAAATAAATTTCACTATTTCTGTAACTGCACGCATACACAAAAACAATGAAAATTGAATTTTAATTATGTCCCCTTTCCCTTTCTGCTAGTGATCTCAATCAAAGGTTTCATAGAAGACTTCCAATTTCCCATCTTTCTTCATCCGCAACATAAATGCCATTCTTCTTTTTAAACTTTGTTAGATTCTAGAACCTATAACAAATTAGAATTATTCAAATCTCTCATATATCTTTTTTTACTCCCCTCCCTTTCTAACTTTCTTATGTTACTTTTAATGGCTGTTTTACTACAGTTTAATTTATCACTATTTGCAACAGACTGCTTATTGAGGTACTTTTATTTCACGCAACAGACAACACTCACTCAGAGGTGTCAAGTTTCCTGATTTTTAGCCTGTCCCTTGCTTTCCCGTTGTAGAAGAAATTAGTATCAGTGATCATAGTTTTAAATCGTTCACCATGCACATCATAAATGTCAATGATCATTTTAAACTTGTGTTAATAGATTCTGTAACCTATAAAGAGGTAGAATTGTTCAATATATCTCCTTCATAAATTTTATTTATGATCCCTCCCTCCTTCTGCTAATGATCGGTGATCAAATGCTTCTTGGAAGCTTTCCAATTCCTAATCTTTCTCTATCTGCAACATACATTTCAATTGTTCTTTTTAAACTTTATTAGATTCTACAACCTGTAAAAAAGTAAAATTATTCAATATCTCTCACTCATATAATTTTTTTGTGGTTTCCAATCTTTCTCCATCTGCAACCTAAATCTCAATGTCATTTCTAACTTGCTTTATAAGATTCTAGATACTGTTAAGAAGTAGAATTGTTATATATCTCTCACTCTTGTGATTTTTATTGTGTCATCCCTCTTCATCTTAAACTAAGGATTGGCCATCAAACATCCTCCATTATTTCTGTATAGTATTTTGTGTATATTTTACCAATTTTCACTATTTAGCAAATGTGTGCATCAAAATTTTATTTGCCTTAAATATGCACTTTTCTTTTTGTTTAATTTTCCTATTTTTGGCTAGAAATTTTCCTATTTTTTAAAGCTGCAAAGTTGGCAGTTTTGTGTAAGTTATCTTTAGTTTCTGTGTTTACACTTTTTAAAAAGAAATACCTTAATCTGTTCAAATAAATCATTTAAGTAAATGTAGCTTCACAAAAAAGAAAAAAATACGGGAGAAAAAAAATTCTAACTGTCTTTGCATGTGAGGTATTGAAAAGATGTATAAAATACATTTGTGTTTATGTATAAATGTATGAAGACGATATTAAAAAATAAAATAAAATAAATAAATAAAAAAGTATTGGTTTAGTGTGCACTTTTAAAAGCTTTAAGTTTCCTTTTATTTTCATCTTGAAAATAGTGATGCACAGGTTATTAGTAAAAGTCCTGTAGGGGGGGGGGGGGATCTCTTGCAAAGTCTCCTGTTTTTTTTACTTTTGAGAGTTGGTATCTCTGCTTGCTGAACACTTTGACACTTACTATTTGTAATACAAGTCATAGAAATGTTGGATAAATACTTGCAATGATGAGACATTATGTCTGCTTCTAATGAGTTCTTATGAAAATTTGAATTGTGCGTTTTGGTCAGTTGACTTAATGCTGTTATGCTCCATGCAGACAGATATGTAAATTCTTATACAAGCACATGATCTATAAAAATATCACCAAAGGTGTATATTTTTTATAGTGTAATGCCAACATACGTAGCATATTTTATGGAATAATATTTTTATATTATTTAAAATATATCTGATGCACTCTATTTATGATATACTTATCATCTATATATATATATATATTTTTTTTTTTTTTTTTTTTTTCTTAGGTTATAGATCAGTTTGCTTAAAAAATGAATATAGTGAAGATTTAGAATTATCTTCAGTACTCATTCATCTTGATATTAAAAATGTTTCACAGGTGAGATATATAGTTATTTTATTTATTTATTTATTTTTTGCATAAAAATACATAATTCAATTAACATATTAGTTACTGTATTACCAATTTAAATTATTTTATACACTTCTGCTCAAAAGGTTAGTGAAATTTAAGGAAACTTTTTTTTTCTTTTTTAAATTACTCCTTACTTGATGGAATGTTGCAATCACCTCTGTATTATTAAAAGAGTTGCCCACCAGCAGCAGAGCGGTTCTGTGCTCAAAACTGGTAGACGTGAGGTGCCAAGTTTGATCCCAGGTCGTGCTGGTGAACCTAGCTGTTCGGAGTTTTCTGTGGTTTTCTCTGAAATTTGCATAAATACGGAATAGGAAGACCCCCAACAGAGGGCACTTTCGCTCAGGCCTAGGACCCAGTCAATCGGCCTTACTCCCAAAACACCAAACACCATTAAAAGAGTTAAATGAGCTGTAATTGTAGCAAATATTAATATAGATTCTGTACAAATTTCCGAAGCATTTATATAACAGAGGTGAAAATTCGCAGAATTTTCAAAGCAGATTCCTGAAATACATGAAAATTAATAAGATCTCCCCCCCCCCTTATTATTACCGAAATACGCAATGTTTATTGAAATAGCAAGGTGTCTACTAGGTCATGAAAGTCATGAAAAGGTCATGAAAATCAACAGTGGGTCATATTTCACCTTCTCTGGAGCTGGTCTATTAATACATTGACTTTTGACCTTGAAGCACACATTGGAAGATAACATTTTCTCAGTGTTCCGCTAGTAATATTTTGAAATGATTTTGAATGTTGCAGTAAAAGAGATACAAGAATTTTTTTTTTCCTTTCTTCTATGTTGAGTTTATGCTGATAATTAAACCAAACTAAAGATAAACAACATCACACACTGGTGTTGAATAATGAAGTGGGAGAATTTTGTAGATAAACACCATCAAGTGCGAAAATGGGCAACAATTATTTCGGATTGAAAAATAAAAGTATGGCACTTTTTTAGGCGAAAACAGGTAAGTATGAGTGCAGTGAAAAGGCAAAGATTGTGCTTTAATGAGAAAGATTGTCTCAGTAAGGAAGATGTTTATATCTGAAAAATATTTAGCGGGTTTGAGAGCTGAAATGGAAATGAAAATATGTAGTTGTGTGTGACATATGTGGATGTGTTAGGAAAGCTTCGCTGGTCACTATATTTAAATAAATAAATAATAATAATAAAAAAAATAATTTTTTAAAAATATATATATTGATTTGCAATTAAAAACAAAAAATATTGAAATTGCTCAAAAATTTCACTTTGAGTCCTCGCTGCCTTCAGCAGAGTCTTCCTCACAACACCTCAGATCCTGCAACAGCACCTTGCTCGTGAGCTTCAATTTGGGTGCTTATTGGATGATAGTTTTGCAATGAAGAGTATCAATATCAAAAGATATCAAAGTACACTTTTACATTTAAAATGCAATTACATATAAACAACGCTTTATGTACATAGTATTTATTGTTATGTTGTTTCCTATATTTTATTTGATGTATCCCTGTTGACCATAAAATGACAGCAATTTCTTGCCAATATGCCTGGTATTATAATATGCTATGAGCACTATTTCAACTGGATTTTAGACAATTAATGTTTTTGTAGTTATATATTTTTTTCCATTAAATTTATTTTTATTTATATGCAGGGTTGCTACGCCACCTGGAAAACCTCGAATAGTCAGGGAATTTGAAAATTGACCATGAAAGTTAGGGAAAAGTCAGGGAATTTCATACAATGATTGCCAAAAAAAGGAATTTTTCCTCCAACATAGTCATTTTTCTTGTTTTTTCTTAGCTTATGCCATTTTTAAAAAACAAGACCTCTTAGAAAGATCCCACATGGAAGGCAGTCTGTCCTTAAGTCAAAGTAATATGTAACTTTTGTATTTTCAAGTGGTAACATAATTATTTTGCCCTCAATACAACCAATGCACAATATATGGCCAGACTGGAATTTTCTTAGAACACGTATGGAAAACCTGGAAAAGTCAGGGAGTTTCATTCTGCTATTTGAGTGGCAACCCTATATATATTTAATTAAATTAATCTAATATTTGTACCTGGCAGCAGCAAATGCAGTCATACATAGCAGCCCATTTATTTGTTTGTCAAATTAGCATAGTGTAAAAATGATAAATTTTTATACATACTACCTTATTTATCCTCCAAACCAAAAATATAATTTTAAAAATAGGTTTCAAAATATTTCAGAAAATATCAGCAATAATTAAAATTATTTAGAATTTAATTCCACTATTTAAAATACAGTGAACTCTCGTTAAAATGGACAATCAAGGGCCAGCAGTTTTTGTCCATATTAACGAGAGTCCATTATAACAGAAGTTCATAAACTGAAGTTCTATATGAACTCTAAAGTCACTATTATGTACACATACACAATAACATGAATGAAAATTTATTTCCTCAAACCCTTTTATTCACTAAAAATATAAAAGCATGAAAACAGATACTTTCTTTCAAAACTTCTTTTCTTCATATAGTACAACTTGATAACAAAATCCTTTGCTATGTCTCCACAGTAGAAGTGGAGACAGGTGCAAATTGTTGACCTCAACTGTCACTGTCAATCAATACTATTTACCTCCCACAGTGTAATAGCACAGAGTGAAAGAGATTAACACTTTTTATTATTGAACCTTTTCATGTTAATATCATTAATTTTGATAAGTTTAAGGTTTTAAATTAAGATTTGTTCTTTTACTTTATTGATTCATTTGTTTTGCAGTTTGTTGATTAATAGATCTGGTTTCTTTACATTGGTGTATTTCATCCACTGATGATTTTTTTTTTTTTTTTTTTTTTTTTTTTTAATCTTATTGGTTATTAGTGTTTCAGTGATCTTGTATCTGTTGCTTGGCTTCTACTATGCTTAATAGATCATCTTTATTTTATATATATATATATATATATATATATATATATTGAATTTGAAAAGATTTTGGGAACTGACTCTTTTTCGAAGAAAGTAAGCTTTGAGGGAAAAAAAAATGTCCATCTTAACAAATGAATTGTATGTATAAAGCGATGTTTATTACATGCAATTCCTATAGGCCTTAGCCAGGGATTCTGTTTTTGTACGTAATAACGAGAAATCCATCTTAAATGGGGCCGTCTTAACAAGAGTTCACTGTAAATCAATTTAAAATTTCCAGTTTCCCAATTTTCAAAATTATTAAATAATAATCAACTTCTTACTCTATGTTATTCACGTGTTATAATAATCTGCTCTTAACTCCATGTTATTCATCTGCTTTAATAATCTAACTTAACTCCATGTCACTCCCCAACTAAAAATATTTATTATCTCTCTTTTCTATAATTACGTTTTTCCGTTTGGCAACACCAGCCAACTTGAGGGTTTTTCTCAACGAGATAAATAAGGTAGAGTGATAAAGGGTAACCCTGACAGGGTCCAACACGAGTCATGTGAGATGAACCATCTATGCATTGGTTTCCTTGGTTACAGCTTATTTTCAATAAATTTCTATTTCTTTTTATTTTGTGTAGTCAAAATTTAACCAACAAAATATTTAAAAATAGTTGAGGAATTATTATATGTTTTTAAATTTAGCTCTTTTAAAAGTATAACTTTTCTATTCTTAATTTTAAACTTTGTTGGGAAATAATGAAAAAAAAAAAAGAAGGTTTTTATTATTTATTATAATGAGATATCTGAAAAATTACTTTAAAAACTATTTATTTCGGTCATAGGATATATTATAGATTTTTTAATATCGAAATTTGAATATTAAAAAATCTATAATATATCCAACAACATCTATTAGTCGTTTTATAATATATCTAATAACATTTATTAGATGTTCTATAGATATCTAAATATGGTATATATTCATTCAGTGTCTAAATAATGTCCAATTTTTGATATTAAGATATCAAATATGTCCAACATTTATTAGACGTTCAGTAGATCTCTAAACTTGGTCTATTATCTCCATTCAGTATCTAACAAAAGTCTAAATAAAGTCCAATTATTGGATATTTGGAGATTCAGTGGACGTATAATGGATGTAAAAAAGAATGACATTTGTCCTACTAATAGATATCTATAGGATGTTTATAGATGTCTAACAGATACTCTTATAGATGTAAGTGGCTGTGTGGGTATGTTTTTATTTGGTTGAAAAATCTTGTTTTGATCTAACATGTTACATCTATTAAACATCGAAAAAGACACATTTAAATTTTGTCTACATTTAAACATGTAATAGATATCTATAATTAGTACAGGATATTCAGGACATTTAATGGACATTCTTAAGATATTTTGTACCTTTTATGGATTAATTCGATGTAATTTAGCTATCTAATGGATGTAAGTGGCTGTGTGGAAAAATATTTAAAGTTTAATAGAATCTTGTGCTTACACATTTGGACCAGTTATCAGTGTACATCTTTTTAACTTAAAATACTATTATTTTGTAATAGCAATTTTTTCTTTTTAAATCACAGAAATTTTACTTTTAAGTAAAATAATGATTACTTTTTGAAAGTATTGAGGTTCAAAAACAAACTATATCTTCTGTGCATACTATGTGTATATATTGCATATCTTGGAGTGATTTAAACATTCATTAGGCACATATCCATTTAGCAATAATAGGTTATATAAATAATAAGTTATTTGAACCTATTACCTAGACTAATATAAAAAAAAAACTTTCCGTGCACATGACCTAAAAACTAAAAATTTTCTGCAAGTTAGGAAAAGCTGGTAAAAAGAACGACATAATCTTAATAAATTAAGGCCGCGTTTTGTTATAAAATCATCAAAAATGCATGAAAGGGAGTTGTGACGCTATTTCCATTTGTTTATACATTGATTTTGATACTGTCCAATCCTCTATATCATGTCCTCGTCTCACAAAATGCCAGTCAACATTCTTATTTTGTTTGGCGAAGTATTTTGAAAAACTTGTGTAATTATGTTATTACATTTGGTTGGCAATGCTCCATTAACTGAAATCATCATTTTGTGAGGTGTCGTTTCATCAGAAATCGATCTTCTGCTGTTATTGTGATATTCATACTTTGAAGCTAATAATCACAAACTGACTCAATTGATAAAATTATGGAACTAACACATATGCAATGGAGAATTAGTTCTATATTTTGATATAATGGCTTTGATAAAATGTTTTACCCTCTTAAAAAAAAAAAAAAAAAACTAACTTTCCACAAAATAGGAAAATTTTCCACACAAACTTTCCGCAAGATAGGAAAATTTTCCATGCACGCCGTGCTTGCATGCGTCTATATTCTACAGCCCTGCTATTACCAAAGGTAGTATGGAAGAAATAGCCCTTTATTGAAAAGTAACTGTTTATCCCATCTCTAATATAGAACTAATTATGTGTGATAATTTATATTATTTTCCATTATCCATGCAAAAATATTAAACTTTTAGTAACCATGTGTTATTTATTTAGCTGATTGTTATCCTTTGTTTTGCATAAAATGTTTTATAGGAAGGATCAGATTTGAATAATTCCATCCAACAGTCAAGAGATCAACTTGAAGGATCCATACAAAGACCACAAAATCCTAATAGACTTGGAGATGAAGGATCAACCCATGTGCATCATTTAAATAGTAATATCGATACTACTACAGAAAGCCTTCTAAATAAGCATCAGGATAGAAGATAGAAACTTTTCTAGAATAAAATTATAAAAAAGTTCCATATATGATTAGTAATCCTGGTCATCTGTAAGTCATTTTATATATTTGTCTTGTATTAATTATGCATATATATATATATATGTGATTAAATATGCCGATAATTATAATTTTATACCTGAAGATAGAAATGGTGCTTTGAATAATAGCTCTAAAATTGAAAGAAAATTGTGTTTGTATGCTTTTTATTGAAATCTTAAAAAATAAATATCTGTATTTTAAAGTAATTATGTGAAAGTAGACAACATATTTAATTTGATTCAGTAATAAGAACTTAAAAGTCTTTTACAGAAACTAACACATGTAGTTACATTAAAAAAAAAAAAAAAAGATATTTTGTTCTGAATAACAAAGGTAGTCGTGTTAGAAATTTCATTAGATACTACAAGATGGAAAGCATAATAGAGGACTAAAAAAATTAGGAGCAAAAGACTTAAAAAGTAAAAGCAAGTGTTATTGCATGGCTGCCAACTAATGAGAGCTGGGGAAAAAAGTACTTTTTACATGATTTGCTAGGCACAACATTTTTTTGTGAAACTATTCAACTTGAATAGTTTCTTTTGGTAGTATTTATGTGATATAACTTTTATAGTTAGTAATGAATCCTTTTATA
The DNA here is from genome assembly GCA_963930645.1 of Salticus scenicus. Classification (NCBI taxonomy): domain Eukaryota; kingdom Metazoa; phylum Arthropoda; class Arachnida; order Araneae; family Salticidae; genus Salticus; species Salticus scenicus. Next base: position 15,064,347 of record OZ005659.1, on the reverse strand, counting down.
GTAATTAATTTGTAAACTTGTGCATGCCTAAATATATCCCTGAAAAATAAATAAATATATATAGGGGTTTTAGATCCCTATATATTTGCAGGGTTACAGACCAAGTCACTTTTTTTTCAACCAATTGTTACTCAGAAAAGTGACTTTAAGTCACTTTTTTGTGTAAAAATACTTATTTTGTCACTTAATGGTCACTTTTAATTCCTCATCATACTACATGTATAAGCATCTTAGATATTCATGAAAAGTTTTTCTCAGTTTTTACACTGCTTGAGGTGTAAGGAACTGAAAATCACAAGATCGATGTGGTGTCTGTCTGTAGGTTAGTCTGTTCTGTGTATAAAAAGTCTCAAAAATGAATGATGATTGTAATGAGACAGACCAGTTTTAAAAGATTACTTATAATGTTGGCAAGAACCTTATTTATTTTCAACCTTCTAATTCAAAAACTTCGTAACTTGTTTGTATTAAATTAATATAAGGGTCATTCCATGTCAAATCAACCAAAAAAAAGATGATTTGACACCCATAGTATCAGATTTTGACGAAACTTGGTGTATTTGTTCCTTTCATGGATTTAAATGAGGAAAAGAAATATTTTTGCTCTATCTTAAATAGTTTAGGTTTTACAGCTAGTTAAAGATTTGTGAATTTCATGTGTTTTTTTTTTTGATCAGGCGGAGGAAATGCAATTTGTTCTTTCATAAAGAATAATTTTTATCTCCCTTATTTACCAACTAATGTTGATGAAATTTTTTTTGAGTATGCTTTAATATATAAGAAATACAGGAAAAAATAAATTAAACTAGCAAGTATTTGCACATGGCTAAGAAAAAATCCTGAAATATTATTTTGAAATTTTTTTTAATGAAATACAGAGTTTCACTCCAAATGGATTATCATCATGAGGGAAAAGGATAATCAACATGAAAAAATAAAATAAGTGGCTTTTTGCATCCTTCATTATTTTTTCTGACTTCAAATTTAAAATTTCCAATTCCCTCATTTTCTTGAAATCGCCAAATTAGAAGTTCCAATTTTAGTAAAATTATACAAAAATTTGAGTTAAAATGTTATTTATCAACTAATTTCCAGTTTAAAGGTTTTTGAAATAAAATGAAAAATTGAATTACATAATTAGGTGATGTATGATTAAAACAACAGAAGTAGTTTTTAAGAATGTTAATTCAACATGTAAAGAAAGATACATACATAAATGCTATTAAATTGAATCAACAAAATTATATCTAAATTGAAATTTCAAAACAAACAAAAAAGTTTCTAAATTAATATTAAATGTTCTAATTAATAGAAATTTGCATTAAAATTTAATTTTGTTTTTAAAACAAGATCTAAATTTTAATCATTTTACTACTCACTGCTATTTCAAATTTAAACTTATTGTAAACAATCAAACCATTCAAGTTGCAACAAGACAATTAAGTGATATTCTGTCTACTGTGTAGGTACATGTTTAGATGTCTGAATAAGTCAAATCTTGTTTGACATGTTTAAACTAATGAGCTTGCTCAGTAGCAGAGACAAAACTCGACATCTTGTAATTAGTCAGTCACAAGCTATTGCATGTGTTACATGCATTATTGAGGCTATACTATTTTGAAAAGAATTATTGTTAATTATTTTTTGAATGTTATAGTATATTAGAAAAATGGAGAGGTGCAGTGCGGGGGAAATGACTCAAAGTGATTGTCATTTGTTATACCATGTTAGGAAAAAAACCTTGCAAACTCTTGATAAACTATTTGAAACTGATTTAACTCTCTTAAAATTGAGGACAGAATTAAGTTGTGAATTAAAAACTATTTGTCTTCATCACCAAAGTGTGTTTTTGAAAAAGTATAAATCATTGCAAAACCAACAAATTATGTATATATATGTATATATTAAGATCTTTTAAACTGAAATTAGTTGACAAAACAAGCGGATAACCACAGAACGACTTCTTGTGTTAAAACTTAGAAAATTTTGAGTATGATTCGAGTGCGTCTTGCGCATGCGTGGAAGGAAAGCTGTGAAGGAATAAAAAAGTGGTTTATCCCTATTTTGTTGTGTTTACATTTTTACATGTAAATAAACACGCAAATTAAGTATGGATGGATTTGGAATAATTAATATTTAGACATAATCAGAAATAGTTTTATTAGTTATTTTTATTCTGTTAATCAGTTTTATAGATTTTTAAGGAGATGAATACTTTTTAAATTATCTCTTGTTTAAATATTTAACAACAACAACAACAACAACAACAAAAAAAAAACAATAAATTTTCCTTTTTTTTTTTTTTTTTTCTTTTTAATAATAGCATTTTTCAGTTTATAATGTTAATTGTTTTCATTAATGAGGATATACTGCAGTTATCTATACACCCATCGCAATCTTTTGTCAATGAAAAATCGCATTGATTATTTAGTACTTGTCATTTTCATAACCTTGTACTCTTGTGTATATTTTACTTCCAGCTTCAGTTGTTATTTATTTATTTTTCGTTTATTATTATTTATTTATTTTATATATATATATACATCACAAGAATTTATTTTCGCACATGTAAAACACGTCAATATTGATCATTGAAAAGAAATTTTACATATACTATTTACATTTTTAACGTAGCATCTCTGAAAACGTTGGGAATTTTAAGGGAAAGAGGGAGAAAAGTTGAATTCTAGTATACTTAAACTAGAAATAGGAAAGTTTGAACGATTAGCATTAACAGTTAGTTTAATGATTGAATGATTTTACAATTGATTCTCAATGACATGACCATAGTGTATTTATGATTAGTTTCAGTTTCTTTGTGACATTTACACATTTAACTCTGTTTAAACTTTTGTTATGCTACATTTTGCTATGAAATTTCAATTTTTAGCCTATAATTTATTTAGCTGTTATATATTTTGTGTCTTCTGGTTGCTGAGTTTTAAAAAATTATTACAAATATTGTTTCAAATAATTTAAGAAAATACTGGATGTCAGTTTCTTTCTTCCATGTTAGAAAAGAATCGAATGATTCAAATTCTAGTTCACTTTTAATCAAATCTATAGTGTGCTGCGCACTCAGATGTTCTTCATATTGTTTTTTAGTCTTAAACTTTGAAGGACAAAGAGAGCAATTTATTTGGGATGTTGGGAAAGAAGTTTCAATACCGTGAATATTTCGTAGATGTGTATATAAATTGGAAGATTTTGAAATATTCTTTCCACATTCTGGACAATCATGCAGCGAATTTACTTCTGCATCCATTGCAGAAATAAATATAACTTTCTCCTTGCAAATTTGATTTGTAAGTAAAATAATAAACAAATTCAACAAAAATAAATAGAAATTTTAAATCTAACAAATGTAATGAAAACAAATTTAAATTATAACAATTAATTAAAACAATAACAAATTAAACTAGTATGTTGTGGCCACCACAAGACTTTCTTCTATATTTTCCTATACAAATTCACTCAGTAACAATATTTAAAAAAAAAAAAAAAAAAAAAAAAAAATTCCAAGTTTTTTCTCGTTAAAAGTAAAAAAAAAAAATCGATAACTTTGTTTTAAATTATCACATATTTATAGTTCAACCATTCGTTTTAAAGGTATTGACGAGACCTTTCGAAATATACCCATCTTGAAAATTTACCCTACCCCGGGACTTATTTAAAGTACAATAACGAATAAAACAATTTAAGTAATGCGATAAAAATATAAAATTTATATTGGTAATCAATTCCTTAAAACGAGTCAGAAAAATATCACAGACAAAAAAATTTTAAAGTTGTAAACAAACATAAATATACTTAGAGGGAAAATGTATATAATTTCTCCCCATACGGTACTTTTTTCCCTTTTCAGCTTTCTTTTTACGCATGCGCAAGAGACACGAACTCAAGCTAAAAAATTTTCTAAGTTTTAACACAAGAAGTCGTTCTGTGGTTATCCGCTTGTGTTGACAAATAACATTTTCTGCATTGCTTCTTTCATTGCAGTACTTGTGTGTACTTTGTTTTCCTGACGAAGGATCATGTTTTTTTTTTTTTTTTTTAACTCAAAACAGTTGCTGAAAATTCTTGTATTTTATAATGATTATTCAAAATTTGTACTCATTAAATAACATTTTGGTTCAAATTTTTGTATAATTTTACTAAAATTGGAACTTCTAATTTAGCGATTTCAAGAAAATGCGGGAATTGGAAATTTTAAATTTGAAGTCAGAAAAAGTAATGAAGTATGCAAAAAGCCATTTATTTTATTTTTTCATGTTGTAGAATACATCCTTTAGAGCGAGAATATAAAAAAAAAATTTTTGATTATCCTTTTCCCTCATGATGATATTCCATTTGGAGTGAAACTCTGTATTTCATTAAAAAAATTTCAAAATAATATTTCAGGACTTTTTCCTGGTCATGTGCAAATACTTGCTGGTTGAATTAATTTTTTTCTGTATTCCTTACATATTAAAGCATACTCATAAAAAATTTCATCAACATTGGTTGGTAAATAAGGGAGAAAAAATTGTTCTTTATAAAAGAACAAATTGCAATTCTTCTGCATGATCAAAAAATAACATGAAATTCCCAAATCTTTAACAAGCTGTAAAACCTAAACCATTTAAGATAAGGCAAAAAAAAATTTTTTTTCCTTATTTAAACCCATAAAAGGAACAAGTACACCAAGTTTAACCAAAATCTGAGACTATGGGTGTCATGGTGTGGTTGAATTGACATGGAATGACCCATAAATTACTTTTTTTTTTTTCCTCTCTAAAATTAGTTTCTTATACTATTCTAGTCTAAAGAACATAATTCAAGCATTTTCATGAAATAAACTAAACTAAATTAAAATAAACAAATAAGAAATCAAATCTCAGTAAGAAAATTTATTAAGTTAAAATAGATAATTATTTTTTATTCTTTTATTAAGATTATATAAATTAAATGTTTCTTTTTAATTCAGATATTAATAAATATTATACTACTATTCAAATATTTAATTTGAAAAAAAAAAATATTTTGAGATATAATTAATTTACATTTTATTTGTAGGATAAATTTAACTAAAATGTATTAAGCTACTACTTTTGATTTTCACATGTGATCTCTAAAAACAACAATAATGATAAATTTTTCCTACTGTTTATTAAATCAGATATTATTTTTTCTTTTATTAATGCAATATATTTCAAATTTTAACATTAAGATATTTATTACTTTGAAATATTAATACTTTACATTATGTTTGTATCTATAAATTTAACTAAAACAAATATAAGTATTAAATCTAATTTGTACTTTTAGGCATATTGGAAGGTGATCCACTGTGTCCCATGCCAGAGTAAAACAAATAATAATAATAAAATAATATACAGACTATTAATATGCTAATAATTTTTAGGAATTTAAAAACAGCAATATATTGCCTTCCTTTAACAGTTATATAGTATTTATAGTCACTAGTTCAATCGTCATAAAATTTTGAAAACTTCAATGTGGAAAAATTACTTTGAGCTGCACAAAACATAAAAATGCTCAAAATGGTTACCTTACTATTTTCCATGTGGTTTTTTTGGCTGCATACAACTAGTACCATGCTGCCATGCATGAGTATCCATATGAACTAAAAGAGTTGAATATTAATTGATTTAAATAGAGTTGGTCCACTGTGCCACGGTCACCCCTACATTTTCTTAACATAGGTGAATAAGGCAAAAGCTCACATAAACATGCATTATGAAGTCAAATTTCACTGTACAGATTCAGTTTTAAAATACCATTTTTTTTATGCCTGCTGGCATGAACATCTTTAATTATGAAGATTCTACTTTAAAAACTTCGAAAGTTATTCAAAATTAATTATTTTTTTCAATGAGTGAATACGGCGAAATTTCGCATAAATATGCTATGAAAATTCCATTGTAAAAATGTCAGATCTGTTTTAAAATATGATGCTCTCATGAACTCATTAACTATGAAAAAATTCTAATTTGAAAAGTGTTATTCATTTTGATCTTAAGCTTTACTCAACATGGGTGAATTCTCCAAAATTTCAAAATTATGAGGATGGCAGCATTGTTAATAATATTGAATTTTCATGGAAACTAAAATATGAAAATAACCTTAATGAAATCCATCAATATATTAGAATTAAATGAAACAAATCAGAGATGGGTTAGCAAGAAATTAAAACTTCTTCACACTTTAAAATTTATGGTGTGTGAAGAAGTTTTAATTTCTTGCTATTGTCTGTACGCCAGTTTTTGAATTTATTTTTTGGCAGAGATGGGTTAGCCTAGTAGATGGGGCATCTCAGCCTGGGGAATGCTGAGTGATTGATGGTGAAATTCATTTCTTTTAGCATGAATCTGGTATGTCATACAGTACAAATTATGGAGAACAAACCTTTAGAGAACTGATATTTGTAATAATTTTTTTGTTTACTACAAGGTTGTATATTTAATTGGAGTATAGAAAGCAGAAACTGAGATTGAAACAGATAAGATTGTAAAATTTAAAAGACTTTCCATGTCTTAAATATTTAGCTACAATAAATACAAAATTGTGAAGTTTTTGGATTTTGTCAGAGCAGAGCTTGCAAGCTGTTTCTAATTTTTACATTTACAAACATTTACATTTTTTTTTTTTTTTTTTTCATGTTTTTCATATTTGCATTTACAAACAGAATTCTCTGCTGAATTTGTCATAAAAAAAATTCTTATTAAATTTTTTTAAATTCTGATATTAAATAAAAGAAATGTGCAAACCTTGCTCCACCTTCCCCAATCAAAAAAATTAAATAAATAAAACTTGGCAATTTTGCAAAAGTACTTCCCAAAAATTAAACTTTTACATTTTTTATTTTATAAATATCAGAAAGTTATGCCGTTTATGTGCATGTCACTGTTTGTTTACATAATTTATTATGTAAAATAGATATAACACAAAATATTTTGTGATATATCTGTTTTACACCCGCAAGCCTTAAATGGATATAGACCAATTTTTCTGACCAGCATACTGGGGAAAGTGATGGAGAGAACAGTGGCGGATCCAGAACTTAACTTTTGGGGGGGGGGGGGGGGGGGGCTAAGGTTTTTCAAGATGTAATTCCAGATCAATGAAAAGTTTGCAAATGTACTATTCAATTGGGAATGTCAGTACTTTTGGGGGGGGGGCTTCAGCCCCCTAGCCCCCCCCTTAAATCCGCCACTGGGAGAGAATTGTGGTATGGAGATTGAACTGGTTTTTTGGAAACCAATAGCCTTATTGCGGAAGAGCAGGTTGGTTTTCGTCAATACTGATCCACGAACCAACAAGTTGCCCTCCTTAGCCAAGCAATTAAAGATGCTTTGGATAAACAGCTGTATTCGTTGTTTTTAAATCTGCATATGATTTGGTTTGGAGGGAAAAACTAGTACTGAAATTATCCGAGCTTGGGATCAGCCACAACATGTTTAACTTTTTTAAGGGCTTTCACAGCCAAAGGATGTGTACAGTAAGATATGGCTCTTATCTTTCAAAATGGAAGCTTTTTAAGACTGGCCTTCCTCAGGGAGCCATTTCGAGCTGTAGTCTTTTCAACACTTACATTAATGACCTTGTTCTTTTACTTAAATCTATTCCTGGCATAAGATGCTTATTATATGCAGATGATCTGGTTATTTTTACAAATTCTCCAAAGAGAGTTGCCAAACAACATAATGAAAAGAGACTCGGTCAGGCTTTGAGTGTTCCTGAGAATTGGTGCAACTCAAATAATATGGTGGTTAATTCTGACAAAACAGCCATAGTGTTCTTTTCTCTCACTCACCAACCTTTTCAAGTAGATCTAACCTATAAGGGTCAACAAGCGCTTCAAGCAGAATGCTGCATCTATTTGGGAGTGTCTTTTGACAGAAAATTATCCTGGTGTCTATTTATAGAATATATCATTAGTCATGTCGCAAATAGGCTGACATTATTAAAAGCCTTGCAGGGCGTAAATGGGGTTGCTCGTCTCAGATTTTAAAGTTGACATTTAGATCCTTTATTCTTCCACTGATGACTTATTGTTGTTAGTCCCTCATTACTTCATCTGAACATAATTTGAATTCCTTGGAATTGGTTCTTAACCAAGCTCTCTGCCTTATCACCGGGGCTGTTAAAACCATCTCTGTAGATGCAATGTGTCTGTATACAGGCCTTAGATCCATCAAATCAACCATTCAGGAAAAAGCCCTTTTGTTATGGGGGGAAAAAAGGCGAATTCCAGGATCCTTAAACCTTTGGTGTGATCATGATATTGCTCTTAATCTTGACTGGAACCTTAAAACTCAGCAAGGATTTTCAATTCAGAAATTTAATTCATCAACCTGGAAATTAATTTTAGATAGAATGGAGTAGAAGGCTGATTTTTTACCAACTATGTGAAAAATACCAGAGCCGGGAATCGAACCCAGGCCTTCTGCATAACGCGCGGATGCTCTAACCACTGAGCTACCCTGGCTGATAACCATCTCGGCACTTCTCACATGATTTACGTTGGCAAGGTCACCGAGTCTGCATTAAAGCAGCTATATCAAGTGACAAATTTAAACATGGCATAACTCCATAACTTGGAGTTATGCCATGTTTAAATTTGTCACTTGATATCAGCAAGGATTTGTTCAAGGGGTTCTTCAACTGGAAAGGGACATTGGGTTGCAGTGTGAACCAGATCTTTTGCCTCTGCCACCTTACCCCATTGAAACTTTTAATTTCAGTGGGTGCCTTAACCTCTCTGAGAAAGCTTTCTAGAAAATCACTGGTTCGGGGATCCTAAAGGTTCTCACCTGTGAGACCTTAAGCACACTTTATCCTGAGCCAGATTGGCTGAGAATTTATACTGGCAGCTTCCGGTTGCAGGAGGGGTCCAACGCTGGAGCAGGAGTCTACTGTCCCCTCTTTTCATTTGCTAATCCAGTTAGTGCTTTTGCCTCTGCATTCGATGGGGAATCGCTTGTGATTAGGATTGCTCTTTTCCAGCTGACTTGTCATTTAAATAGGTTCTCCAGGGCTGTTATACTTAGGAACTCTCTAGCTGCATTGCAGTCCTTGATGCCAATATCGAATTCTTTACCCTCTGTTGACCTTGAATGTTGGAGACTGTTACAAGATTTGTCTTCCAATGAAAAAGACATTGCTTTATAGTGGATCCCTGGAGACTGTAGAGTCCTTGGCAATGAAATTGCTGATTCTTTGGCTAAAAGGGGTGTCTTGACTTTACAAATATCTCCTTCTAGTGTATCTTTGGCACGACAAAGCAATTAATCAAAAATTTAATATCTGAGAGGTTCAAAAAGAGCCTTGAATCTCGCACAATGCAAAAGTTTTGGAGAGTCAGACTTTCTGTGGTCTCAAAGTGGCCCAGACATAAAATGGTGGCTGAATTTAGGCTGGCCACATGCCATGATTGCCTTTTGAAACATTTATACCATTTTAGATTAGTTTCAAACCCTATCTGCAATTTCTGTAATCTGGGACGGGATTAGGATGGTGAACATATCCTTCAGTGCAAGGCATTATCCAAGCATTCTTTAGTCGACCGCTACTGGAGGCCAGGGGCCTTTTAGATGCATAAACTATTGTTGCAGCTGTTCTATTCTTTTTGTTCTTTTTTATTTGTTGCTCTTTAAATATATATGTGTTTTACATAATATTCTTCACTTTAAGCTTACCTTCCTACAATTAAAGAATTATCATGATCGTATCTGAGTATAGTATCATTTACTTTTTTTTTTTTTTTTTTAATAATAAAAATGACTTTTGTATCTATTTTCCATTTTAGTTTAGAAAGCAAAATTAATTACATTAACAAGCAAATAAGTAATTATGTAAGTAATTTGGTTTGTTTTGGATAGAAAAGATAAATCCTTAATCAAGCTCGAACACATTTATTAACCTAAACATACACAATCATATTTTGAAAAATAAGTTTCAAAGTTCAGACATTTTAATTCAAGAAAATATATCTTCTGGAACAACCAAGTGTAATATTTAAAGAATAAGTCCAATTAAGATATTAAAAAATATATCAATAAAAATTTTAAATAATCTTATCTGAGATTGTGAGAAGGCACCCCTTTATTATATCCACTCTTTGCATTCAATGATTTTGAGTGTTCATTTTCAATATTGCTGCCATTGGCATGTGGAAGCCTTTTCAATCCATAGCTCTCTGAATATTCCAACTTTCCTTCCATAATCGACCTTCATCCTCTTCTCCAAGTCAATCTCTCAGTTACTGATCTCCCTTCCTTCCTCTCTTCCACACCTTTTTACCACCTTTTCGGGAGCACTCTCATGTTCTTCTGCCGAGGTGAATAAGTCCGAAATAGCTTCTTAAGTTTTACGAAATATCATTATTATTAAATCCAATCCTTTATAGTTTTTTTTTTTTTTTTTTTTTTTAAGTACAGAAGTCTCAATCTACGAATTTTAACGATACCAGTTTTATGTTGGTTGGACATTATCAAAATCGAAAATGTAAATGAATAATTTGAAAACAATGTTGGGGAAACATTTGGGGAAACATTTGGGGAAAAAAAAAAAAAAAAACTGACAGTCCTTTATATTAAACTAAATTCTGCTTTTGTCAGAATTTCATATTTTTTTTTTTTTTTTAGGGTGAGAAGGAGGAATTAATAAAATGTTAATATTTTACGCCAAAGCCGCTAGTAGGAAATGCTGATTGTTTGCTTTTAATTTAATTTTTTTTTTAAAGAATGAAGCTAAAACTTATATATATTATTTTTTCCATTAAAAAACTTTGATCATAAATTCTTTAAATAGTTGCAAGCCTTGCTAAAAAGTTCAAACTAGGACATTGAAAAATCAAGTATAAAAAAATTTAAATAAGGTAAAAAAATATTTTATTATTATAATATATATATATATATATATAAAAGGGATAAAAATAAATAAATTTAAATTATTAAAAAACCCAATTTAAAAGTGTAAAAATCGCTAATTGAAATTATAATCGCTAATAATTCGTAATTGCCCCTTTAACGATTGTTTCCTAGCAGAAGACTTTATAACTCAGAAATCAGAAAAGGAACGAAATTATAAGTCGAAATTTGGTGACGTTAATGCAATTTGCAACTATCTTGGTATTGAGCTGCATATTAATTAATCCCAGAAATTCCTTTTAAGAGCCCAGACGATTTAAAGAAACAATCAGCAGCTCAGAAAATTAGGTATGAAAACCCGAACATTAAACAAACGGACACTTCTTGCCACGATTTTGACTTGTTAAACACTTCCATGCTGCAGCCCTCCTCCGAAATTACAAAGGAGTGATAGTTTTCCGAACATCGAATACCGGGAGGTGTAAAATCCCAGACGGCGATCACAGAAGTTTCTGGAGATCGTCCAAGCCTTGCCATGAACCCCCTTGTCTTGCCATGTCGCCACAACTTTGCCATGTTGATGAAAAGAAAGCAGTTTCGTTGAATATCTCCTCCTATTTATTGTGTGCCTAACGGACAGCTCCCCAGCGTACACCCCGTTGTTACATCTCTCTATATATGTATATATATATATATATATATATATATATATATATTTTTTTTTTTTTTTTTTTTCAAATTATAAAACCTGATTTTATAAATCAGTATTTACACACATTTCATATTAATTCTTTTTTAAGTTATATAACTTTATTTTATTTTATTTTGTTTTAATTATTATTATTATTATTATTATTATTTTTTTTTTTTTTTTGTAGTATTAACCTTTTTAGGAAATGAGTGAATTTTCAACTTGTTTTTATTTTTGATTTAGTTGATTTTTTTTTTTTTTTTTTTTTTTTCCCCAAAATGATGTCATACAGCGATATTTTTATGTTGAATGTAAAATCCATTATTACTTAATATTCAAATAATCATATTAAATCATTTTCTCTATGATAATCAGTCTGTTCAATAACAGGACTTTCTCAAAATATGAAAAAAGGAGAAAAAATATTTACAGGTTTTAAAATAACATGGAGTAATTATGTATGTTTTAGTTAATTATTTAAATTACAAAAAAAATCATTAACTTTATATTACAATTATTTTGTCATTATTATTATTATTTATCCAACTCAACAGTATTATGTAGTAAATTAACTACTAAAAATATGTTGTGAGCTCCAGAGTGAAAAATTTATAAAATTAAACAAAATTATCTAATAGATAGAACAATATGCTCAAACATACACATGTACATATGTTTGTAATATGTTATATATTTAAAGAACACAAAAATAATTTTTAAATACAATTCTTTTTCTACTTGAAAGAAAAATTCTGTAAAAGTACAAGTGCTGTGTGTAATATTTTTTGAAATTTTGATTAGTGATGAAATGAAAGCTAAATAAAATATATTTGTTCTTATTCCAAAACACAGAGGTTTTTTTTATTTTTTATTTTTTTTATACACTTCATAATTTGTCCTTTAGGTAATAATTTTACTAATTTAATTGAAATATTAATAAAACTATTGAAAGTTTAATAAAAATCAAATTGATTTTAATTTTATATGATAGAAATTATTTTTTACCAATTTCAATTTTTATTTCATTTTTCAACTTAATTTTAAATTTTAATCCGCTGTTTGGTCGCCAAATACCAAGATATTCGGCCAAACTGAATATTCAGTGTCATTTGCTGAATAGGCAGAATACCGAATAGTAACCGAATATTTGGTGCATCTCTAGTATATGTAATAATCTTTTCAATATAATCTCCTTACCTTGTATTATATTTCGGAAAATTTACATAGACATGTGAACATATTTTTGTTTATAGTTAATGCAAAAATATTTGAAAAACGATGTGTATTCTTCTGATAATATTAATATTGTTCTTTTTTTACAGCTATAAACACAATGTCAGAAAAAGTTCTCAAACTTCTTCAAATTGTGACGGCTGCATTACTCTTCAAATGTCATATTCGTTAGTCAAATGTACATATATTGAACTTTTATACACATGAACAAAGTGTAGTTAGTGTTTTTAAAAAGCTTATTTTGACACATTTTGATACAGATTTATATAGTGTTGTAACTGAAAGGGAAAATTTGTATGTATTTAGTTTAATAGTTCATTCCATTTATTGAATACTTTTTTTCTGAAAATCATGTTGTATTTTAAGGAAAAAATTATGTGGATATATATATATATCATAGTTTTATATTTTTTAAATTGTTTCTATAAATGTATATACTATAAATACAATTATATTTATTTCTTTGAATTGCCACTTTTTATCCTTGTGTAAAATATTGTATACAATTCTATTTTCAATTCTTTATGTAACATATTTTTTAAATTTAGAGGCTTTTGTTTTCTTCTCTAATTTGATTATTATTATTTTAAGATAACAGTAAATTTAATAATTCAATTAGGGCCAAATTTTTGTTATTAGCATTATTTTTCAAAAATTAGATTGCCTTTGACCCACAATAAAATGAACATTTTATAGTTTATCATTGTTAAAACTGTACACTTATTCAATTGTCAATATATGATTTTTTTTTTTTTTTAACTCACTTATCAGTAAATATTTATACTTCATTTATTTATTTAAAGTTATAAAATATATTATTTGAGATAAAATATTTATGAATTTTTTGTTTAAAAAAAAAAATATTAACTCATCTAAAAAAAAAAAAAAAAACATTCAGAGGAACATAGAATGTAGCACTTACATAAATTTCATATTTAAAAATAAATGTGTATTACACTATAGCTGCCAAGTACTTCGATTTTTATCGGCGTGCTCTGTTAATCGAAAAATTATCGTAAAACTCCGATTTTTCAAACTTCATATTTCTTTATTTGTTATTTTTACTTTTACTCATAATAGCTGCCAACTTTTCCATTTTTGGCAGAAATTTTACAATTTTTAAGTTAATCTTCTGGCTTGCGGTATTAAATTGATTTCTTCTGTTTTAAAAAGTCATGAATATCATTTATTACTAAAAAAAAGAAAAAAAAAAATTAACTATTGGGTATCAATCACTTCACAGAAGCCTTCAGATTCCCAATTGTTTTCCATCCACAACATAAATGTTAATATTCATTTTAAACTTATTTTGTGAGATTCTAGAATGCATAAAGAAATATAATTATTCAATATTACTCGCTCATATAACTATTTTTTTTACCCCCTCTTTTCTTATTTCCAACTAGCGATTAACAATTAAATACTTTGCGGAAGCCATTTGTTACCTAATCTTTCTCTAATCACAAAATAAATTTTATTATTCATTTTAAACCTGCTTTATTAGACTAAAAACCTATAAAGAAGTAAAATTATTTCCCAATCTTTTTTTTATCCCCCCCCCTCTTTTCCCCCCCCAATGATTTAAAGAATTCTATATTAAGACTGTGTAAATGTAGATTATATATTTAAATCTTACTTAAATTTTTCGTATCGTAATAGTTGAACCAATTTTTTTTTTTTTGTTGTTGTTTGCTCCATTTTTTTAAGTCTGTTGCTTCTAAATTTTTAGTTATGAGGTTGGCAGCTCTGTTAACTTTCAAAGCTCTTGTACAATAATAATAATAATAATGAAAATTTTGTGTCTTACTTTTTCTCAGAAGTGCCCCATAAAATTAATATTCATAGCCAAGTCAACTAGATTTTTAATATGTAGCTTTTATCTATTTTGTCATCTTTTAGGATAATCAATTTTATTGAATAATTAGCTGCAGTTTATCTTAAAGTAATAAGCTTATTTTTTTCTTTCTCTAAGGTATATTTTTACAGTAAAATAAAATTTATATTAGTTATTGTGAATACCTTTAAAAACACTTTAATATATATGTTCATATATTGCAACTACATATCTTTATTAACCCCCACTCAATCATTTATACTTCATTATTGTGCAAAAGTTAAGCAAAAAAAAAAAAAAAAAAAAAAAGGACAGAATATGAAACAGTACTTCTATATGTCAAAAACTTTTTTGAAAGTTGGTAAAATTTTCAAAAGAGTGACATAAAATATATTTACAGCTAAAGCTATATATAAAATAGTTATTTTTTAAATTATTGGTGATAATATTTTGATTGTAAAGAATAATATAATGTTTAAATGTATTTCAGTCTGTTAACTGAAGAGCAACAGTCACATATATTTTAATAATACTAATTTAACAAAAGTAAAATTATATTTTTATGAAACATGTACTTGTATCCATAAAATTCATAAAAATAACAATATTATATGTATATATATATATATATATATCCATTCTATAGCTTATTAATGTAAAATTTTTGTTTTAGATAGTCAGTTTCTTATATAAAATTTTTAGAATTAAGTTATTATTTTAAATTTCTATTTGAAGAATATCTTTGTGTTGTTAATTTTCAGGGTTCCCGCCAGCATGGTGATATGGCGACAATTGTTGCCAAGTGATTAACAAATGTCACCAAAATCACAGACAGCAAATATGTTATTTTAAATATGGAATCTAATATTATATTTTTCTAATTAGAAAAAATTAGAAAAAAAATTCTGGTAAAAATCAAAAACTGTGTATTGTAAGTGAACTTCTAACCCCAATTTTCAGTATGCTAGGTTAACGTCATTGATAGCTCCATAGTCATCTTTCTCTTATTAATGTTGCTTATGTATGTCTAATAATGGGATTAGTTATATTAAGGTTTTTGTAGTCCTTAACTCTCATAAATTGAAATCATTATCAAATCACTTGATAAAAATTGTTGCACAACTTAGTAGCAATGCATAACTCATGTTTGTTAAAGATATTTCTTGAGTTTATGAAGGAAAACTTTTATTTTTTCTAAATTTACTTCTTATTTTTATTCCATACATTTACTGGCCAAAACACACAAATGAATCATTCCTTAGTATCCGATCATTTATCCATGGAATCATAATATCAATTAACATATCATTAGGATTATAATGATTGTCTGTGTCCTTTGTCACTTATTTAGCAATCTCTCTTTCATGAAAAATTTAAAATATATATATAAGAAGCTACAATTAAAACAAAATTTCAAGTTGTATGTCAAACGTTAATGCAATTTTAAGCATCCGTAAATGGATAATACAAGGCATATTCACAATACTAGTTCCTCATTATAAGAGTGTCCTGTATACTTTGCACCTATTTGGTAATTTAATTTAATCCAGTCATCATTATAAAATGGTGCTATCATAATACTGAGCTCTTACTTTATCAGAGCTCTGTATGCTTTATATATTAGTTGGTTATAATTAAACAAATTCTTAGTATAAACCCCATAGCAGAAAATGCGAGACAGAAGTCATACATCACAGATTTTTTCTGCAATCTGCAGATTATTTTCGAAACAGTATTGTGCAAAAATTCAAAGTCTCCCATTTTTGGCGGAAAAGTTTGTGATTTCCAATCTTTCTCCATCCACAGTGTAAATGTCATTTATTTTGAACTTGTTTTATTAAACTCTAGAATCTATAAAGATATAGAAATGTTCAATATCTCTCACTCATATAATTTTTTTTATACTCCCACCCCCCACTAACAATTAGCAATCAAATGCCTCGCAAAATCCTTACGATTTCCAAACCTTTTCCATCCACATCATAAATGTCAATGTTCTTTTTAAATTTATTTAATTAAATTCTAGAACCTGTAAGGCAGTAAAATTATTGAATATCTCACTCATGTATTTTTTTGTGATTAAAATTTAAAAGAAAAGTAAGGAATGTGATTTGTGCAGAAAAATGGTATTGAATTATGAAGATTAAGAACATTGTAATGCATGTTTACAAAGTTTATTTTCTTCATAGACAATTTGTGTTATCTAAAAATAAAAGAAATTATGCTGTTTGCATACAAAAGCATTGATATTTGCTACAAAAATGCATATGTAAACTGTCTGTGTATTTCTATATGTTTATTTATTTATTTATTTATTATTATTTCCCTATCTCTTTAAAGTTTTATCTTCCATTTTATATTTTTAAACTACTAAAAAATTATTTCTATTGTCATTTTGGACCATTTAATATTTTATGGCTGGTGTGAACCCTATTAAATGTATAATCCCAAGTCTCTTGAATTCAATTACATTAAATGTTATTTTTAGGTCTTTATAAATTAAGTGATGCATGTTACATTATTTTATAAAATTAAAAATTTTATTTGTGAACATAATTTATTGCAACTGATTTTATTTTTCATGGAAACTTCAGAAACTTGAATCTTGTTTTATGGCTTAAATTATAAAAAGTTTTTGTAGTAAAAAGACTGTAACTTCAATGTAAAACCTTCATGGGTGGGGGAGGAAGTACTTATTTTACTTAAATATGCAATGTTTTCTCCTCTTCCTATTTTTCTTTAATTTTCAAAAATATTTTTGTTCTACTATTTCCACCTAAACTTTTACTCCCCTGTACAACCATTGCTTATTTGTGTTTTCAACAATTTACTTCTACATTCTATTGGTGCAAATTTGCATCAAACTGAGATTTTTCACTGAGGATAAAAAAGCAAATATGTCCATATTTTTTACATTGATAATGTGACATAAGCAAGAGAATTCACATCCTAGCATTTTAACTCATTTAGTGCATTTATTTATTTTTTAATTTTATATTACCATTTATTTACCTATTTTAGGTAGCATATGTATATGAAAAATATATTGCATTTATTTTCATAAACATGGCAGAAAAATGATTATTATTATTATTTAAACAGAAGTTTCTAAATGAATGAATTAACCTAATAATTATGTTTTGGATCATGAAAGTGAAAATACGCAGTTTTATACTAGTTCTTTCATTCAGAATTAAAAGATAGTTCTGGAATTTTATTTTTGTCTAAATAGAACAAAAATATTGAATTATCAAAAATAATATTTATAGTAAGTTCCGGACTAAATATAAATATTTTTTATTTTTAATCAATGTTAAATGTGCTTTATATAAATTTTTTGTATACTATTTAATTATTATGTTTTACAATTTCATATTTGTAACTTTTGTAGATCATATTTATTAGAAAAGGTTAATTTCTTTAATTACTGTTTAATTTCTGTTTTGTACCTCCGTCATTTATCTTAAATTAATATTTCTTTTAATATTTAAAAAAAAAAAAAAAAATGTCATTGATAATATGTGCTAATTTTGCTAACATTATATATGTTATAAAATTTGGAATGATTAGTGGATTTTATGCACTGCACATCATAGCGGGTATATAAAAGTTTCTACACCAATCGCTGAGCTCGATTTTTTTTGTTTACTGCTACATTAACCAATACCAGATGCTTAAATTTATATATATACCCGCAGCCTTTGCCATTTGTGCGTAAGGTCCACATCGAAATTTTTTTTGAGCTATTAGTAGCAGCTCTTTCTTCTTTTGTACTGTCCTGAAAAAACTCCTTTCTCCAGTTTTGACTGGGTTCATAAAGGAGATTTTTTCAAGTATCTTTTTATATCCTTTTAACCATTGCTTTTCTGGTGACTTGGAATCCCTTAAATTATGTCTTTATCTTAGTGAGCCCTTAGAGTTATCAAGATCAGTGTTTTCTCATATTATAAAATTTGATTTCATTACATTTATTATAAAGCAGGGAAAATTATAAAATATCTTCAAATAACAAAAAATTACAAGAGAATTGTGGGGGAGGGGGGGGGGACTAGTAAACTCTAGATCATTTAAAGGGGGGGGGGAAATGCTGCCTTATAAAATAAAAAATAGCTTTAATTTGATTAGCTAAAATGAATACTAGAAAATGAAAATGTTATGATACATGTATATATAAGATTGATTGGACAATCATTCCATGTATGAGGGAAGGGGGGGGGGGAGAATAGAGAGAGATATATATAGCAAAAAGATTAACTTATATGATCAGAAACAAATTTCTAAAAGAAGCCAAAGCAATAGAAATTTATTGTACTAAATAGTAATTTTGAGCCAGTACTGTAAACCTGTAGTGATAAATGTATATTTTGCTTAACTTCTTAAACTTGTTTCAATAAATTTGATTATGCATAACATCTCTATTTTTTTAATGATATAAAATCTTATAAATTTATTTTTTCTTTGGGAGCATTTTTAAAATTGTATTTATAAGCTATTAACTTTTAAGGATGGCTGATGTACATTTTGTATACTTTTAGGAAAATAATAAAATGCATATGAAAAAATCTGTAAATGATGTACTCCGAGCTGTATTTTCATTCATTAATCAAAAATACAAATCTGATTCCTGATCAGTTTTATAGTATGATTTTTATACAGAAATACTTTTATGTAATTTTTTGTCACAAAGCTATCTCCGCCCCCCCCCCCTTTTTTTTTCTCTCAAGCTTACACATGTACTGTGTGATTATAATTAAAGTTATCCTGTTCTAGTAGATGTACATCCTATGTAAATCCCATTCTAGTAATGTACTTTGTTGAAACTTTGTATATACATTATATGGATCATAGGGGGAAAAAAAAAGATGCAATTATAAAAAAAAAAAAATTAATAGTTTGAATTTTTACTAATGTATGATTTTTTTTTATGTAGTGTTGAGAAGACAATATACAAATTTGCAGCCTTTTAAAAAACCTGCAGTTAATATCATAAAATCATTCTTCTCCATGCATTAATGGAGAAAGATTGATCTTTACTGATCAACTTGTTTTATTAGCAAGGTAGCAATTTTTCAGCGTCACTGCAAGAATAGTGATGTTTTAAACACTTACAAAAAAGGCATCTGTCGAGGCAGAGCTTGAGAAAGAGGATTATTAAATTTGAAGAGGCTGGAGAGTTAGATGTACTGTTAAGACAATAACAGAATCTGATTTAAAAAAAAAAAAAAATCTGTGAAATAAGTCATATTGCTGTGGTTGTTGAGTATCCAGATGCATTGTCTATGGCTATTGTGATAAAAAAAAAAAATAATAATAATAATAAGGACAAGCAAAATCAGTACATTTTTTTGGCTCTACAATGTAAATTTTGAGTGAAAATATTTCCCAAGGAATTACAAAAACTTTCTTACTGTAAATAAAGGAAAGACTCTCATGAGCATTGTGAAGCGGCATTTATCAAAAATTTTTGGAAACCAGACATTCCTTCGACCACGACAATATAACCTCTTGTACACTTTCATTTGAAATCAGTTTCTGACATCTTTCTCAAAACATATTCAACATCAAGTGTAATAATTATCTATTTCAGGACTTGTCTCCACAGAGGTTTTATTTTTAAACTTTTTAAGTATCAATATTCTCACAGTGCAGTTGAAAAATTACTACCTTTCTAATAAAACAACTTCATCAATCGATCTTTGTCCTCTGAAGGTACGGTGAAGAATGATTTATACATTGACTATTGTTCTATTGAAAAGCTCCAAATTTGCATGTTTTTTGTACATTGCATGAATGCGCCATCTATTGGTCAAAATTTGAATTATTAATTTTTATGAGATTTCTTTTCTTCATGATCCATATAATGCATATATCGAGTCTGAATGAGATACATTTAAGAACTTAAGATAAATAATTACAAGATAAACAGAACTTTTTATATATCATGTTTTTAAATTTTCTGTTGAATCATATAAACACTATCGAAGGCAACGGGGACTCGAAATAATTGGCTAAAAAGTATTTTAAAAAATGCATTGTCACCATGTTCTGAGCTATTCTGAAAGTTTCAAATGTCTAGCTAGTCGGGAAGTTATATGATTGTTGAATCATATAAACACTACCGAAGGCAGTGGGGATCTGAAGCAATTGGCTAAAAGTATTTAAAAAATGCATTGTCACCGTATTCTGAAAGTTTCTAATGTCTAGCTAGTCGGGAAGTTAGTTAATAATTGATTGAAAGATTTGCACTGGACAAACAAACAAGAATCGAAGTTAATAAAAATATGGTAAAATGAATAGAATTTTTTTTTTCGATTATTTAATTAATTGTCTGTACATAATTAGCATGATATACATCTGAGGTATTAACTTTCTTATTGCTAGAAAAAAAAAAAAAATATTTCCAAATATTCTTTAACCACACTTCTTGAAACCATGGAAGCCTCTGCACAAGTTCTGACTCAGAGTCCAATGTTAAAATAGGGGTGATAGTCATCTGATTGAGAAAAAATAAGTGATAAGAGAATGTCAAATGACTGGATGTTTCCCAACCTGGCAGTCAATTTGGCATCCCTCCAAGCTTTTGGACTGGTCCTCATTGCTTGTCTTAGGAAATGTGGTTAAACTATAACTTTACTTGTATTTATATCAGTTACTGTATTTTCCTTGACAGGACAAATTTTTTTTTTTCTTTTTTGCATACAAATTGTGCTTATTTAAGTGCATACATACTAGTTTGACAAAAGCTGTACATTAATATATTTTTCTAACTATTGTAAATTGAAAAGGAAAGAGCATCTTCAAATGAGCTGGTGTAAAAGTTTTTATAAATGGATGATTATTTTGTTTATATTTTAGAAGAGATTTCTAAAATACATTTTCTTGACTTTAATATAAATATTTTACTTTGAAAGTAGATGGGGAATCCATTAGTTTGCATTAACATTTTAGCTATTATGTTTAAAATATGATACCTATTTACTACTTGTAAAGTAAAATATACTTTATCATAATGCATTTTATCTATTTCTGAAGCTGTGCAACTGAAGCAAATAAACATCAACCATCCACAAAGAGTTGATAAGATTTTGTCCAATCTCATCTGTTGCTTACAGATGTATATTTTACATACAGTTACTATGCAGATTTTTAGTAGTTTCCATAATAATAATCAGCTATTTAATAATTCTTTTGATGCTAGTTTTTTTTTTTTTTTTTTTTTTTTTTAAAGCTTTGTGTAATTGGTAGTATTTAGGTGTATATTGAAGTTAAATGAATACATGTGTATATTTAATAATTATATATAATTAAAAGTACCTGTTAAGAAATATTTTTTCAAGCATTTTATAAATACTTTATATGCTTTATAATAGTAAATTAAAGAACAGGTGTGCAGTCAATACTTAAACTAAAAACTTCTTCATACAAAATAAAATTAGTCAAAGTACTACTAGTTTCGAGAGGACATGGTATTTCATCTTCAGGTGCAAAAAACATACCACTGCCTTGTAGGCAAAAGCAAGACTGTAAGCAGGGCAAAACCCAAAGGGGAAGGAGCAACACAACTAACCAATAGGAAATAACCTGCAAGTTTTTAGTATAAGAAGCTTTTAGTTTAAATATTTATATGTTTTGCTTATAAAAGAATATTAAACAGTAATTTTTTATGAAACTTCAAACAAAATTTGATCCCCCCCCCCCCTCTCCTTTTCTTTCCATTGAAATATGTTTATACTTACTTACATTTTCAATTAGTTTTTACACTTCTTCCTATAGATCACTGGACATTTTTTATTGAAATTTTTGTGAAATATCTAGAAATAATAATTGATGAATTGCATTGAAATTTGCAATGTGTAAAGATAATGTATATTTTACTGAAAGTTTTTTTTTTTTTTTCTTTTTGTTGTTTCCTCAAAGGCTAAAAGGGTATTAGTAACAGATCAAAGAAAAAAAAACAGAATGTTTGGATTTATTCTGTGAAAAGTAATGCTTAAAATGCTTTATGAGGATTCTTATAATTTTCTGTATTCATGGCGATATAAAACTTTCTTTAAAACTTTTAAAAATAGTCTGTTTTCTTAGTATAAGATGCACAATATTCAGCTCTATGTAATGTCTTTTTTAGGAAACTTAACATACTATGTTTAGCATAATATACTGCAAACAAAATGTGAAAATATTAAATATCTGATTAAATATGAAATTTTTTTTCTAAATTTTTAACTATACATGTGCAAGTTTCATGGGAATTTCTTTAGCTAAATATATTGAGTTATTTACATAAAAACCCCTAGCAAATATTGCAAAAATCCAAAAAGTTATCATAGATAGTATGAACTGAATTTCAGTTCCTCCCTCTTTCAAAAAAAAAAAAAAAAAAAAAAAAGGCAAAACTATAAGGGTTTTGTCGATATTTATTGACAATCAATGTACACTATAATAATATTGATTGAATTAATATAAAATTTCAGTTAAAAACCCCTTATGGTTTTTCTTTTCTATGAGAGGAACTTAAATTCTATTTGCAAAAACTTTTTTAATTTTATGATATTTTCTTGGGGTTTTCATGTCGATGGTTTAATATATCTGGCTAATAAATTATGCAAAAGAAATTTTGCTAACCCTTGTACATGCACAGTTAAAAATTATTTAGTAAAAATGCTCAAATTGTATCACATGCTTAATTTAAATTCTGATTACAATATGTTCTGTGTAATGTAGTGTATGTTTCCTTAAAAAAAAAAAAAAAAAAAAATGCATTGGATTGATTACCTCATATGTTATAATAAAAAGACAAATAGGCAATTTATTAATTTTTTAGGATATCTTTATATCTCCATAAATATATATATTCTGTTCAGATACAAATGAATATATATATATGTGACGTATTCACTTACTTTGAGTCACATAATAGCTATGAAGGAGAGAGTCTTGCACTCAGTAATGAATCCAAATTGAGACACAGGCATTTATTAAACCATCTGGAACATATTACAGGATACGGTCCATAATTGAAGGCTGAGCAAGTGGAGGCAGTGCAGTGAAGCCGAGACCACTGGAAGCCTGCGATGAAACATCATGCTTTCCCCGTGACCCCTCTCGGGCCTGTATTTTGACGTGGTTTTACTAAGCACTAGAGCACACGAAGAGAGAGCTCCTCTACGCGCGCTTTCTCTTAAATACCGGCATTTTTGGTGGGAAATCACACCACTCCTACATCTCATTATTGGCTATTAATTTAATGATTGACAGCTTAACTGAGGTCCAGATTGCCGGGATTCATTATTATGCAGCAACTAACCACAAGAAACTGCAAGTTGCGTTTATTCAGCACTTTCTTATCTTAAAATTTGTTCACTTTTATGACTTTTGCGTTATACTCGCGCATTGTACTAAAACTTACTGTACAGGGGAAACTCTAGAATTAATTTTAAGTTAAGACTTTCTAATGGGATTTTCTTTCAGTTATTACTCACTATTAATTTAAAATAATAATTTAAAAACTTACCTCTCTTTATCCTTTCACATATATAATTAAAAGAAGCCTCATAATCATTGCTACAGCTACAGCATATTTTAGGCATTATTTTTTACAGGGTAATCCTAAATGTTCTTTTTTTTTTTCTTTGATTTGTTATCAGTTCTTTTTTTTTCTTCAAGACAATCCTTTGACTGAAGTATATGTTGTATAACATATTCTTTACACATGCTGAAGTTTTAAGATAATCCATTAAATATTTTTCTTAAACTAAATGTCTAAAATCAAAAGGGAAAAGTCATTCATGGCTTGGTAGTGTAATTTAACATAGACATAAACTGAAAAGACTTTTAAACTTGTAATGTAATGTTTAATGTTATTTTTACAATTATGCAGATATCTTTGTTGCCAGTTGCAGTAAACAGATGTCAAGTCTGGGAAATTATAATGTGTTTGAATAGAGTACCTCTCATTATGTGTTGTACAATCGTTATTATTTTTTGCATATAGCTAAAAAAATGATACTTTTTTGTCTGTATCAAAAATTATATGCCAGCTGTCTATGTTTTGCATTTCATGTATCATTATTTTTACAATTGTGTGTACACTCACTAATGGCATTTATTTTATGAAAATATTCATTTATGTAAGTTTTGCAAAAATGATTTATTTAAATTTACTATCAGAATCAAATATATTTTTACTATAATTCTTATTTTAAAAATGTAACAGGAGGATTTTCAAATACATATCTCAATAATAATACAAATAAACCGTTTTAGAAGGATAGACATTTTGTACCATTGAAGCTAAGATTAATTAAAACTAAACTACCTGAAATTTTGTTTGAATTATATGATGTTAGTTACAAATTAACCAAGCATTTTTTTTAAAATGATATTCTAGTAATTTACATGAGATTCATTCATTTGTTTGTAAGAAATTTGTATAATTTTATGTTAAAGATAGCCGAAATTAATGAGTAAGAAATTTTAAAAATATAGCACTTATAAAATAAAATTGAATTGTGATAATTTATAATAAAAAACAAGACCTTACTTTCAGCTTTACAGATGTAACTTTTAATTGGCAAAGTACTTTCCTTCAGGGGGCCTCCCCTTATCGTCAGCACTAGTTACTCCATGCTGTGTAGTTTCTGCTGTGAAGATTTCTTTCCAATGTTTCAATTTTCTTCTCTCCTTCAGGAGGTGGCGCCAGGTAGCATCAATAGCTGTCATTGATTGGTCCAGGTTGGGGGGGGGGGGGGCCTGAATGAAAGTACTTCGCCAATTAAAAGTTACATGTGTAAAGCTGAAAGTAAGGTCTTGTTTTTTATTATGCAACCTGGACCAATCAACGACAGCTATTGATGCTACCTGGCGCCACCTCCTGAAGGAGAGAAGAAAATTGAAACATTGGAAAGAAATCTTCACAGCAGAAACTACACAGCATGGAGTAACTGGTGCTGACGATAAGGGGGGGGGGCTGAATGAAAGTACTTCGCCAATTAAAAGTTACATCTGTAAAGCTGAAGGTAAGGTCTTGTTTTTTATTATAAATTATATTTGTGGCTTTATTATTTTAACTTTTAAGGTTGAATTGTGATGTTGCACACTTAAAATTACTTAAGATGTAACTTTTCTTTAATACTTATGAAAGATTAAATTACTTGAAAAGTTACTGCTTGAGTAGTAATAATAGTAAGAAGCAAAACAAGTGATATGTTTTAAATATTTATTTTTACTTAACTTTTATTTTTGCCCACCTGTGTGATACAAAAGACATTTTTCTCATGTTCCTTATTTTAATGAATATAAATTATGTCCGCTGTTTTTCTTCTTTTTGTACTTTCTTTAATTGATTCTTGTCTAAATAATAAAATATTAAAATCAGCCTTAAACTGACTATGTTACTTCAAGTGCTTGTATATACATATATGTACTTTTGTGCATGCCTAAACATATAATCATTTGCTACTGTGCATATACAAGGTGAACTGTACCTAATCTGCAAAACAAAAGGGTGTAACAAGAATCTGTTAAAATGGTTAGAAATAAATAATAATGATATTAATTAATTAAATAAATAATGAATTAATTATGCTGTAATACTTAGAGGATATATTAAGATGATGAATGGGTGCATGATAAAAATAAATCGATATAATGGATCAAACAATTAATGTAAGATTTTCCTTTTAAGTTATTTATCCCATTCACTTATATTTATTTAGTTTATTTCAATACAGATGAGGTCGGAGATAGATTCATCTTTTGGGATTACTTAACAAAACATGTTAATTTTTTTTTTTAAATAGTTTTTTATTAAAACTAGCTGGCTTTGCCTGCTTTGCTGGACAGTATACTTAAATGAGTTGTCAAAATCCCTTATCATTATTAATAACCTAAATTTTTGCTGTTTCGGTAGAGTTTTTCTTGCTCGCAACGTGAGGAATCCAGGTCCCCACTGCCTTAGACAGCAATTTATCCGCTTCTGACTTCCCTTCCCCAGCGGTTAAGTTCGAAGTTTTGCGTAATCCCACCAAAGTACATAATGCATACATTTAATCAACATCCACACACCGAAATTTGTCATTCTAAGATATTTTAAAGTGAATTCAAATAGGGAAACATGTTTTTACACGTGTTTATTGCCCTCTAACCCTGATAAGGTAAAGGGGGAATTTCATAAAATCCTGCTACAATAAGTGTCGGATACATATAAACAATTTAGGCACCAAGTTTTGTAAGTATATTCTCTGTCTATAACTTTAATCTTATTTGAAAATATTTTTGCTAAAGCTATCATTAAATTCTGTATACTTTTTTTTTCATTTAAATTTTATTTTTAATAATTTTGTATTTTTTTTTTTAAAAAAGATGCCAAAGTGACGCTCATTTTAAATTCCGCGGAAGATTACCTCTGGAATTTTGTTAGTCTGGGAATTTTGAAAATTTGGAATGCGGGGTGGTAAAATTCTTGAGCTTCCCTTGGAACTGGGGTGAATGCACTAAGTTGAACTCTGTATTTTCTGTGGAAGGTAGAAGAAAAGAAAATGGCTAGATTTTTAAGATAAAAATATTTTCTTAGAATATTTTTTTTACACACAATTTTAGAAACATAAATTAACCGAATTTTCTTAATAAAGTATTGGGATTATTGTACCAAGAATTTAAAATATTTTAATCTATCTGAATATTATTAGTTTTGATTTTAATTTTTTTAGCATATTAATTCAGATTATTTTTCTCAAAGCCTTCTTTTAGAATCTATTTAATGATTGCTTTTGAAAACGTTTTTCTCTGAGTACTTTTATTCAGAATTATAAAGTAGGCATGTTAAAACTATTTTGTAGTTAACACAATCCATATAACACATAAAACACCATAACAATCTTGTCCTAACTGTTAATAAATTGTTAATTGTTAACAACCTTGTTCTAACTGTTAATTTTAAACTGTTATTTCAAGTTTCAGGTAGGTCTGCATGTAAAATAAGCACATATTTTTAAAGAGCAGAAAAAATACTTTTAACCTTTTGACAGCCATGGCTATCATATGTGATAGCCAGTGATGTTTCCGTTGGGGGCACTGGCTATCAGAAAGGATAGCCATGGTTTTTCAACACTTCATCCTTGGCTATAAAAACCATATCAGTCACATGAAAATCGTTCTGGAGTTTGATTGTTGGAGGATGAGAATCTCCCCCATGTGTTGCAAAATGAATCAGATTGAAAAATATTTTTTTTTTATATATAATTTTATGTTGAAAAAAA
The DNA here is from genome assembly GCA_963930645.1 of Salticus scenicus. NCBI lineage: Eukaryota > Metazoa > Arthropoda > Arachnida > Araneae > Salticidae > Salticus > Salticus scenicus. Next base: position 15,036,459 of record OZ005659.1, on the reverse strand, counting down.
TGTAAATTACACAAAAGAATTTTCTGGCACTGTGGTAAACATTTGCAATTTTGGCTTGGCAGTCAAAGTGTTTAGGCTGTACATCAGTCAGATCTCCCATGTCATCCTAAGGGATTTTTATTTCTTCATTGTACAAAGGTATCTCATTCAAAGATAAAGTTTTTCAAATTCTGCTTTCTTTTTTTAATATTCTTTGAAAATGTTGCCTTTTACTTTAGTGAGGAATTTTTTGAAGAAATAAATTTAAATATTTCATTTAGAGATTAAAACTTAGAATCCTAAATTTACTTAATAAAATAAAATATTTAAATTAATTAAAAAAATAAAATAAAATAAAAATAAGTTAAAAGGCAGCATATTAAAAAAGAAACTAATTAAAAAAAACTTTATTTTTGAATGAGATATACGTATAAAATGTAGCAACAAAAATACCATAGGATAACATGGAAAGAAAGGACGAGGGAACCTGACAGATGTACAGCCGTAACAGGGCGGTCACTAGTCAGGAAATCATGGAAAAGTCAGGGAATTTAAGTGAGTCTGGAAAAGTCATGGAATAATCAGGGAATTTCAACAAATTTTGTGGAAATAAGCCATATTTGAAAGTTTTATATAAATTGCTAAATTGTTTACTAATTTAAGGAAATTTTGGAGGGAATAAACAGTGTAAGTCAGGGAAAATGTTGAAAAATAGTCAGGGAATTTGGAAAATTTCTAATGTTAGTCACCTTGCTTAAGATGATGTATGCATCACATTATCTGAATTAACAGCACGTTATATTAACTAAAACAAAGTTAAAAATTCAATAGTCACTTAATTCTTTTATCAGCAAGCTCCAAACGTCCTCTGTCTACAGTTGGTCAAACTTACAAAAATTTGTCTTTTAAACCAACTTTTGAAATAAGTCTGAACTGGATTGTACTAGAATTCAGAAATAATTTAGCATCTTATTTCAATAAATCATTGAAATCAGCAGTCATCAAAGTAGACATTTGAGGAATTCCCCTACAAATAAAGCTATATACACACACTGGCCAATGAATTAGAAATTTTTAAATTAATATTTTATTGGGCTTTCTTTTGCATGTTGGACCTTTTTCATAAATAACAGCCAGTATATGTGTGGGCAACGATTCTACAAGCTTCTGGGGTGCATTTATGTCCAGAGTTTACCATGCACTAGCTACACAGATTTCCCATGCACTAGCTACACAGATTTTAAGATCCTGTAAATAGGATGGCAGAGGAGATTGCTGGCGGATACTCCTTTCTAACATGTCCCAAACATTTTCTATTGGATTAAGATCCGATTTTTGCGGCATCTAGGGAAACTGTTAGAAGTCTGATTGATGTTCACTGAACCAATCTTGAATGATTCTGCTACGATGTATGGCTGCATTATTGAGCACAAAGTATCCGTTTACTCCGAAGTTAAAAATCTAACATTAAGGGATGCACTTAATCTATCAATATGTTCCAGTTTTTGATTATCCTCAAGTAACACCAGGGGTCCACTTTCATGCAAACAGAACATTCCCCAAAGCTTTGTAACCAGTTTTGCATATCTCCATCGCCAACAAGCATTTGTAGAAACTCTTACAGAGTTTCTAACTTATTGGCCAGTGTGTGTATTATATGCAAATCCATTATCTTCCATGTATGAGCATTTCTAATATATAGATATTTTCCAATCTTTTTGCTTGTACATTCCTCTAGTGAGAAACGAAACGATTAAAAAATGTTGCTAATATATCGCCAACCAATCAAGTGGCAGCATAGCTACAACCCTATATCCAACATTCCTTAATTCTTTTAAGTCGAAACCAAAACACATATGCTACATCTTGCATTATCATATATTTATGGGTACACCAGGACACTTTGAGGGCATCTTGTCGAATCACGTGACTGACCGAGCTACCATTTTTGCGCTACTCTGTCCACAGGACTCACGGACTTTGCTTTTTATATATGTGAAGAGTCTGGAGCATTTTTAGCCCCACCTTTATTTTGGGACAAGCAATGCTCCAGAATAAATTATAGAACTTGGCTATTCTGCATCGTAGTGATGATTAGAATGCAGAGTTTGTACACCTCCCTCCCCCCCTTTTTTCAAGTCACTTTCAGGGATGAGAAATTTTCGCTTTTTATACCACCACAAATTTTATGCAGAAATCTTTATAATAGTATTATAGTAATGTGTCATGATTAAATAGGATAAAGATTTACTGTATAAAAATAGTGTAAGGAGTAAGAGAGAAAATTCATATCTGAAAGAACCCTAGAATGGTATATTTTGTACTAAATTTTGCATCTCTACAGAAAAAAGGAAAAATTCAATCTATTACAATTAAAAGCAAATATTTAAAAAATTATTAATTTAAGCATAAATAATAAAGTAATAAAAGTAAAACATCACATAATTTTATTCATGTTTAATGGAATAAAAAAAATGTATTGATCTTTTATTTTTTGCATTGTTTATTTTACTATTTCTTGTAAAGGAAGGAAATAAAAGCTCACTTACTTAAAAAAAGAAACTATATATAGGGTGATTATAATTAAAGTTACAATTTCATAATGCTATAGTTTTAAAACTACCCATCAGAGCAAATTGATATTTTACCACAGCAATCGTGAGGCAATGAAATTTTGTTTGAGGGGGGGGGGGGAGTAGTTCCAGCCAAAATGGACTCATTAAACACAGGAATGTTGTTAGCAACACAATGGAATAGCAGGAAACAATAGACTTCAAGGGTTTACTACAATTTTTTTAGCAAAAAGACAAGAATATGTATTTACAGCGGAAACAGTGAAAAGAGAAAAAGAGGAGCTTCATGAAGCAAATACTTTACAGATAATTAACGGCACATTTTGGAACTTTTTTTTTTTTTCTTTTGCCAAAAAATTTTATTGCCTCATGATTACTCTGATAAAATATCAAATCTCTCTCATGGGTAGTTTTAAAATTATTGCGTTTTGAATTCGTAACTTTAATTATAATCACCCTGTATATAAGAATGATTGAAACTTTCATACATTTAGGAACTAATATTTAAATAGAAAAATAAAATAAGATTAAAGTTCTATAAAACTAGTTAAGTTATTTTTACATTTACACTTATTATTTATATTAAAAGGAGTTAAAAATGTTTATTCTATGTCAACTTTTTAAAATATTTTATAATAAATCTTAAGTTTGACAATTTCTATAATTTAAAATTATGGTACAGATATATGAACATTGTATTGAAAAAGTGTTAATTTTGATAACTTGAAAAAAATTTAAACAATGAAACATTATAAATTAGCTAATTTGCCTAAAAAATGGATTTTGATAATTAACAATTCAATGAAATCTATATTAGTTATTAACCTAACAGATTTTTTTTTTTTTTTTAACTTTATTCAGGGTGTCTACTAGGTCATGAATGTCATGAAAAGGTCATGAAAATCAATAATGGGTCATGAAAGTCATGAAAAGGTCATGAAATTCAGCAATAGATCATGAAAGTCAGGAACAGGTCATGAAATTCGACCATCGGTTTGAGTCATGTATTGGTTCAGGTAACCCAATTTCACTGGTCGGGTTGAACAATTTTTTTCTCTTGCAGTTCGGGTTGAGTTGATTGAACTTTTTTCCCTACAAGTCAGGTTGACTTGAAAATATCTTTCAAAATAATTTCTTTAACGAGCAAAAACATAATTCGGCAATGCCTCCTTCGGTGCACTGTCGCTTTGCTTGTAGCACTCGTGCAAACTTTGTTCGTTTGATGAATGGTTGAGTTTTTTCAACCCAAAACAATTGTTGCGAATTCATTACATTTTATGGTGTTGAAAGTTTTGTACTTATTACTAAACTTGAAGCACATTTTGTACACTTGAAGTATACAACACACGTAAATCATTAAAAATTATTATTTATTCATTTTTCAGATTTTAATACTTTTAACTTGAGGCGTTAATAATTACATTTTATATTTACCAGTTGTATAGCAATAAAAATTTACTTTATAACTTAAACTTCAAGATTTTTAGATGAATTATTAATTTTCATTTTAGATTTTGTCAGGTGTGGGTCATTAAAATTCTTTATTGTGATTTCAGGTCGATTTTCAGGTTACTATTATTTAGTAATGTATGATTATAAATTTAGTGTAGTCATTTATATCTTTAAAAAACAAAATTGTTTTCTATGAAAATCTACAGGCATTCTAACTTTTGTTCCCCCCCCCCCCCCCCCAAAAAAAATAAATAAATAAATAAATTTTAAAAAAAAAAAATCTGAATTTTTTTTAATAACATTAAAATTTTCTAAAATATATGTATGCTCAAAATATTTTGTTAATCAAAACAGTATTAATGTATAACTAAATGAACTACTTTTTTCTAACTTAGAATGTATTCTATTTTGAAGTATAGGAAAGACATCGAAATGCAAAGTTTGAGATGTATAGTTATATACTTTAGTTTAATAATTCTATTCTTAGTCTTTTCATGGGAAAAAAAAAAAAAATGTTTGTAGATTTGAAAAAATTTTAATACATATATTCCTCTCCTTAATGCATGGTGCAAGGAAAATAAATTGCATTTTCATCCCCCAAAAAACTAATAGCTACAATATTACAGGGTTGCCAACTGCTCCGATTTCTGCGGAGTTTCTCCGAAAAATTTTAAAAACTCTGCAATTTTGCAACGACATGTCTATGTTCCGCAAATTCAGTCTTGTTATTAAATACATAAAACTGAATAGTGACAGACACTGAAAAAAAAAACTATTTTTTTTTTCTTATTTTTCTTTAATTCTTTTTCTCATTTTTTTTTTTTTTTTTTTTTTTTTTTTCCCCTTGCACACATCTAGACGGGTCTACAAAACATCGCCGGGAAAAACACCGCCCGTCAAAAGGTCGCCATGTCAATATCATCGCCTGTTAAAAACATAGCCAAGCAAAAAATTTTATACAGATTTGACTAGACATTGGAATGAAATTTTCCAAACTCTTTTTTTTCAACATGGATCGAAAGGTTAAAAATTAATGTGTGATGATTTGATGTCATGCCAAAAATATTTCTAACACATTTTTCATTTGTTTCTTCCATACACATAAAAAGAAAATATTGGATTAGTAAAAATTTTTGACCTTCGGTTTTCAATGGATTTATACGTTTTTAGATGTCCTGAACATGTTTTGACCATTTAAAAAAATGACCGTGTGTCTGTCTGTGTGTGTGTTACCAACATTTTATAGACGCTGTATCGCACGAACCACTGGACGGAATTTAACCAATCTTGATATTTAAACCTTAACTTAATTTGGTGCTGATTAGCTTTTGGGGTATATCACCCAAAAGCTGGCGCTGCTAAGTTATGATTTCCTTTATTTATTTATTTATTTTGAAATTATATTTCAGCTTATATAGCAGAAAAATGCACTAAATTTTGTTGTGCAGAACTATGCAAATTAAATTTGAATGCGCATTGGCCAATAAGTAACACTTCTATGTTGTAACTTAATCCCTTTTACGAGAAGGCAATATCACAACTTCTATCATATATAAATGCACCAAATTTGGTATGTGAGATGTGCATGTAAAACTAGACTGAATTTGGGTGCACATCGGTCGTCAGATGACGCTTATATGCTGCATTATTTTCTATTCACGGTAAGGCTATAACTCAGATTTTATGATATATAAAAAGACAAAATTTGTATGTGAGATATATGTTACAAAAAAATTATGCTGATTGAATTTGGGAGTATATTGTCCGAAAGGTGGTGCTGCTGTTACTTTTCTCTCTATTAACATTTCTCTATTAATTTTGGTGCAATTTTTAACAACAGTTGCTGAGACACAACCATTTGGAAATTTGCAGAAATTAAAAGCAGCACCACCTGTCGGGCGATGTGTACCCAAAATGAATTGGCAAATTTGAATAATTTATGTATCATATACCGATTTTGTGCATTTATGTAATATAGAAACTGAGATATTGCCTTTCAGTAAACGAAATTAAATTGCAGTATAGTGGCGCCATCTGCAGCGATAAGCACCTATATTGAATCAGCATAGTTTTTCATTTACTTCGTCTCACATACAAAATTTGGTGCATTTAAATATCATAGAAACTGAGATATTACCCACCCATAAACGGAATTAAATTTCAGCACAGCATCGCCTCCTAGCGGCCGATATGCACACAAATTGAATAAGTATAGTTTTACATATTTATCTCATATACTAAGTTTGTTACGTTTATATACCATAGAAGCTGAGATATAGCCTTCCTTTAAATAAAGAAAATTGCAGCCTAACAGTAAGGGATATGTCTCAAAGCAAATCAACACCAGTTTGAGTCACGGTCTAACCAAATACCAAGCTCCGTTAAAACTTCGTGTTTTGATTCTCTAGATACAAAGTTTGCTGTCATATCATAAACATCACAGATAGATAGATACATTTTCTATAAAAGGATGAATCATTTTCAGAATATCTTAAAACGTGTAACGTTATAAAAAACCAGAATACGGGAATTTTCACGAATTCAATTCCTTTTTCTTATATATATAAGAAAATAAGTATGGCCATATCAAAACTTATTCTGTACCATTTTATGAAAAAGAGTCAGTTACGTTTAACATGCACAAAGATTTAATCCAACATAGCTTCTCACAATTAACATTTTACATAAATAATTTAGTATAATTTTCACCAATAGATGTTGAGATATATGCAACTGATAAATCGCAAAAAATAATAGCAGCGCCTCTTTCCGGCCGATATATACCAAAATCCAGTAAGTATGTTTTTTCATAATATATATTTAATACACTAAGTTTGTTACGGTTATATATCATAGACACAGAATTTTAGCTTTCTTGTAAACAAGAAATATTGCGGCACAGTCGCGTCATTTATCCTATCGTCCATTATGCAGTCGAATTGAATCAGCATAGTTTTTCATAATATTCATCTCAAATATCAAGTGTTGTGCATTTATTCACTATAGAAGTTGAGATGTACCGTTTCAATATGTGTTCCTTGAAACAGGATTACATTGCAGCATATCAGTGCCACCTGTCAGTCGATATGCACCCAAATTGAATCAGCAGAGTCTTACACAATATACAATTGATTCACTAAGCTTGATACACTATAGAAGCTGAGCTATAGTTTTTCCTTAACATGGCTGTGCTACCTGTTGGGTGATATATCTGAAAAAATAATCAGCACCGATTTAATTTCCAACCAAATATTAAGTTTAAATTCTGACCATTGTTTCGTAAGATGCAGTATCCACAATATTTAGCCAAATCTTGTTCATGACATCTCAAAACGTGTAAATTCATCAGAAATCGAAAAATGTTACCAATCCTATACTTTATTCCTATATATGGAGATAAAAACAATAAATTCATAAAATTCAAAAGTAAGCAGTCAGTTATAGTTAACTGTAAGGCATTACTTTAGATAAAAAATATAACAGCAAATTACAGCTGACATAATCATAAAACAGAAATCACAAAATAAATAAATCAGAGTTCTTTTTTTTTTTTTTTAGCAAATAAAGCTATTGTTAACCTCAGTAATGTAAAATTTCGATTTACCATTTATTTACTCAAAATACGTTTCAATGACTGATATTTAGGAAGAATGGATACGAAAAGAACTTCAAAGTAAAAGCAATTGTAAAAACTGAAAAATTGCAGATTTTACAATTTAAATTGTAAAATCTGCAATTTTTAACTTAGAAACTTGATTTTCACAGCATTTGGTCAAATCACGGCGATATCCAGATTTACAAATCTTTGAAGAAATTGGAACAAATTCTATGCTATTTACGACGTTCTTAATTTTACCCCAATACCTTAAAGAATAAAATGTAATTATCTTTTATTCCAGACAAGATGTCTGTTATTGAAAGAGAATCGTCTGCAAGAGGGAATTGGCAAGAGGTACTGCGTCATAACATCGCCGTTAAAACACAAAACGAAGTCAAATTTCTTGTTTTAATAATTTTTATAACTGTAATAAAAAAATTCGAAAATCAAGCTCCGAGGTGCATCATGAGGGGTCAAAACAGACCTCCGTGTAATTTTTAAAAAAATATTTTTGCTGGCATCCATTTGTTCACAAAGCGGCCGGCATACACACAAAAAAATAGACACTTTTTATTATCTCTATATATTAAAAAAAAAGTTACTGTCACTGGCGTCAATTTTTTTTTTTTTTTTTTTTTTTTTTTTTTTTTGTCTGTGACAGCATCTTCTACCAGAGGGCAGGGTCCTTCGCGTTATGAGAGGTATCAATGTGTTCAGAATATTCCAAGGAAGACATTTCAGCTGCTTAAATTTGTCATTTAAATTAAAGAAGTTATTAACTAAAAACGACAAGTTTATGAAGGTACTCTATTTGCCATTTTGAAAAAAGTTTCTCCCAGTGACGTTGTTTATCTGTCATGAAGTCATTTTACACGGGAAAATAAAAAATGATCCATGATTGTACGTAGGTAGGTAGGTTGGATTTAACGTCGTACCAGTGCTGCGCTATGGGTAATTGGCGACAGTCTGGGACGCATCCCTAGAGATGTTCCGGAGATATCCCATTATAATTTTGATCCTTCACGGAGGGGATCCCTCCTCCCCCGCTTTGGCGATCCCCAGAGCAGGGGTGAAACTTTTCAGGGGCTACCCCTGAATTCAGGGTTTTTGAAAATTTTGCTGTCCTTGAATTTCATGTTAAATTACTTGGTTTTTATAGAAATTTTTCATTTTGAATGTTGAATTTGCCTTATAATGTATTGCAAAGTCTGCAAATGTCACTTAATATCGGTAGCCGTATGATATATTATTAATAAATGTCCCCTATCTGCATGCAAGAAACTATTTTCAGGGTTTTTGCAAGCTAGGTAGTTTCACCCCTGCCAGAGTTATAGTGTGGATAGGAACACGGAAGACTTTGCGGCCGCGACAGATTTTATGTGCACCAGCCACCATTAGTGTACATGACAATGACAGTCTTTGGCCGGCTCAAGTATCAAATCGGCAATCTTAAAATTACGTGCTCGGCGCTTTACCGACTAGGGTACCGCGGCCCGAACCCATTGATTTAAAAAAGAAAGAAAATAAATCTCAGCTTTTTTTCTCTACTTTTAGAAAATTAATTTTCTTACACGGGAAAATTAAAATATGATCCATGATTGTAAGTAGGTAGACAATTAGGTTGGTTGTGTTTGACGTCGCACCATTACTGCACTATGGATAATTGGCGACGGTCTGGGACGCACCCCTATGGATGTTCCAGAGACATGCTACCACAGTTTTGGTCCTACACGAAGGGGATGGCTCCCCCGCTTCGGTGGCCCCCAGAGTTATAATTTTGATGGGAACATGGAGGCTATTACGGCCACGATATATTTTACGTGCACGACCACCATTAGTGTACACGACGGTTTTTGGCCGGCTCGAGAACCGAACCCGCAATCTTTTAATTACGAGTTCGGCGCTCTACCGACTGGAGTACCGCGGTCCGGATCTAAGGTTGTAAAAAAGAAATAAAAATGATCATATACTAAAGCTGTAATGCAAAATGGTCTAGATATTTTGAATTTCTTTCTATTCAAATATATATATATATGTAGAATCTTGGCTGGGCGTCTAGGGGTGGGGCAATGAAGAGGTGCGATTAAGATAACTAAAAACATTTATTACGTACACAACACAGTTTACACAAAGATAAAATGATAATATTAGCAGAGTTTCCATCAATAACATTTGCTGGTTTCGAGGCCTAATACACATAACAAGCTCTCTTCATTACTAGGACTAACAGAAAGTAACATATATGAGCACTGACTCGCTCTACAATTCACATTAGTACCTACGCGTACTATTTCTAATAAGTGAGATTATGGTATAGAGCTCTCCATGGCTCTACACACTTATACAGAGCACAACAAGCTCTAATTAGCAGAAAAATGAGCCTGTCAGCCTACGCGCTGAAGGTCTCAACCGATCTCCACTGCAGCCGGATCTCAACTCCTCCGTTTGTCATCTCGTTCAATGATAAGCATCAGAGACAGCGCCATCTGTTGGCTCTGCAAGGAACTTCCCACAACGCTCTGCCATTCTGATGTTGCGGTGACCTCACCGTAAACCAACCTGGGATACTAAAGGATATCTGCAAAATTAAAAAACAAAAAAGAGAAACAGACATTAAACAAATTATGTACATAAAAATTCACAGTTAACTTTTTCTGTAATGTTTATCAGTCCATTTAGTTCAGTCTATTTAGTTTGTGGACCATAATTTCATATGGTCTGCAGAAGTACTAGTATGTATAGGTCCTTCGTGATCACCTATCTTCTCGACTTCATATCTGTCTTTGTTCTTTACTCGCACAACTTTATAAGGACCTAAGAATTTTGGTCTTAGTTTCATGCCGGTTCCAAACTGAGTTCGCTGGATGGCAACTAGATCATTAATTTTATATACATGGGCTTTCTTTCTCTTCTTGTTGTAACATCGGCGATTTTCTTCTTGAATCTTAAGAATGTTTTTTCTTGCTTCTTCACGAATGGTGTTAAGATTATCAAGCATGGAATTTATCCTTTCCTCTTCGAGAAGTTCTAGTATTCTCTTATCTTCTTTCCTTCTCATTGTTACTCCAGTGAGTAGTTCAAAAGGAGTTCTTTTGGTACTTCTCGATGTGGTGGAATTAATAGTTCTCTGAACAGCCTCAACAAACTTGTACCACTTGTTAGGGTCATTTATACATAACTTGGATAATACAGGAATGATTGTTCGATGAAGTCTCTCAATTTGACCATTCCCTCGTGGGATTCCAGTTGTGATGGTGTCATGTTCAATTCCCTCTGATTTACAGTAATCTGCAAATTCCTTAGATATGAACGCAGGTCCACGATCGGATATTATTCTTGCGGGATTACCAAAAATAGCAGCTTGCTGTTTTAATTTTTGCAAGGCGTCTGCTGAAGAAGTTGATTTTACTGGGTATAGCCACGAAAATTTACTAAATCCATCGATGACGGTAAAAATGTGATTGTAGTTTTTGTTAGTGGTTGGTAATGGACCCACAAAATCGATGTGATACGTGGATAATGGTATATCCCCTTTAGGGATAGGGTTCAAAAAACCTTCTCCTTTTCCCTGTTTCTTATTTACGAGAATACATTCTACGCAACTTTTTACAACGTTATCTACGCATTTTTTCATATTAGAAAAATAGTAATCTCTTTTTACTAACTCTTCAGTTTTATTAGCCGAAAAATGTCCTAAGGCATGACATTTCTTTACGACCTCAAGTTGCATGATCTCTGGGACAATTAGTACATCCCTATCATTTAACACTTTATATAAAACATTATTTTTTAACACATATTCGTCATTTTGGTTTTGTTGTAAAAGAGATTTCACAGTATTGATAAACTCATCATTTTCTTGAGCAGTAGCAATACGATGAGTAAGGGTATCAGTATTTACAGCCATTACAGGGTGTCGGCTAAGAGCGTCAACATGCTGCATTTGTTTACCAGGTCGATGTTCTACTTCGTAGTCGAATTCCTGTAGCAGGAAAGACCACCTGGCTACCTTAGGTGTCAATTCACGTTTATCTAAAGTTTTAGTGAACGCTTGACAGTCAGTATAAATTTTAAATTTACTACCTAATAAATAGTTCCTAAATTTTTTAAGGGCTTCTACTATCGCTAATACTTCTAACTCATAACTACAGTATTTTTCTTCTTGTACAGAGGTCTTTTTACTCATATAATGAATTGGATAGTACTGTCCATCGTCATCTTGTTGTAATAGGATCGCACCGAATCCTAATTTAGACGCATCTGTATGAACTTCTAACTTATAGCCTTGCTTAAAAAGATGTAAGACAGGCGTATTTGATAAAATGTCTTTCAGCTTTTGAAAAGCTAATTTCTGCTCTTGCTCGAATTTATATGGAGTGGAAGCACGTAATAAGTCACTGAGTGGTCTTGCTATGTTGGCATATGAACGAATAAATTTTCTAAAGTAACCCGTTAAACCTAAGAAACTCTGCACTTCCCTAGCATTACGGGGTTCTGGGAAATTTTGTACTGCGAGAGTTTTTTCTACTGAGGGTTTAATCGTGCCATTCTCAATTATGTGACCTAAGAAATCGATCTTACGTTTCAAAAACTGACATTTCTTTAAATTTAACTCTAGACCAAATTTTGATGCCGTTTCTAACACACGTTTTAATTTATCTAACCCTTCATTCTCATCTTTAGATGGAATAATTATATCATCTAAATAAATAATTACAGTACCATCTTTTAATAAGTCTTTAAACACATAATTTACATATCTTTGAAATACTAAGGGACTATTACATAATCCATAGGGAACTTTTAGAAACTCATACTGGGCATTATCGGTCACAAAAGCTGTATATTTCCTACTTTTTTCCTCTACATCAACTTGTAAAAACGCATTCTTTAAATCTAGTGTCGAAAAAACTTTACTCTCCCCTAATCTATCAAATAAATCTTCAATATTTGGCAACGGGTATTTATCTTTAATTATTTTCTTATTTAAAGCACGATCACGATAATCACAGCATAATCTTATTCCTCCATCTTTTTTCCTACACACCACTATTGGCGAAGCATAATTTGATGTACTTTCTCTAATTATACCATCCTTTAACCACTGGTCAATTTGTCTGTCCACCTCTGATTTCTCTACAAATGATAATCTGCGAGAGCGTGAGCACACTGGTATATCATCAGATAAAATAATGGACATTTTTAAATCAGTACTTTTTGTTTTAACTGGCTTATAACTTTTTATTAATTCGCTTAATCTCTCTTTTAACGACTTATCTAAAATATAACTGACATCGAATTTTTCTTCTTCTGAAAAATTGCACATACTTGAAAAAAAAGTATCTATTTCATTTTCCTTTCGATCGAATACAGGAAAAGAACACTCATTTGCTTCATCGAAATTGCTTTCCCCCGAATTTAGAAGACTATCTTTCCCCCCTACGCTGGAACTCGAAACATCTGCTTCCTCTTTATTTTGTTGTTTCAAAATATGAAAGATATTATTAGGCAGAATTACGTCGCATGTCAAATTGTTGCATAAAGCACCGATTATGTTTATTGAATCATGATTAGGTAAAGATATTTTAAATTCAGTCAGATTTGCATCTTTCTTTTCATTAAAGCAGCTAACTAGAGTGGTTGAAGAAATAACATTTTTAGTCTGTGGAATGCTATTTTTATTTACAATTAGAATCGAAGAACCAGAATCTTTTAACCCTTTAAGTGGAATATCATCCACTAAAATATCAACATATTCGAGCTCATTAACAATTAGGTTAATCGGACTTGTTTCGGATTGAACTACTGAATTCGTAGGAAGATTTTCACGGAATTCTTCTTTCTCTAAAATACGTTTAGGACACACTCTAGCGAAATGAAATGTTTTCCCTTTTGCACCACAAATGTAACACATTCTTTCATGCTTTTCGTGAGTTTGATTAGATACCGAATTACGTACTATGGGATCTTTATTATTATAATGTGTCTTTCTAAAAGGAGTTTTGTTTACAAACCGCTTATTCTCTGAACTTTCGTTTCGCGTATTATTATTAGTTTCAATTAACGATTTCCCTCTAGAAGAGTAAAATAAATCACACTCCCGACCTAATTCGTTGGGTTTAAACCAATTTTGACCTTCTCGAACACTAATATGTTCCTTAGTTCTAGAATCCAACGTTTCATATAATCCCACACAGCACACTTCCTTGAAACAAGGTTGGCTTTCAAGTGAATTTACCATGACAAAACAATGTTGCTAATTCAAGGATATCTCAGACCAACTTCAAGTTTGGAAAATTACACACGCGAAATCAAGCATATTACTGGCTTAAAATTTCCTTGACGTCAAGTAACGGTCTGCGCATGCTCTTCTTATTTGCATATAGTAGCCTTGCTGGAAGGGTTGTATCATATTGTTGTTATCTCGCGAAATACGACGCAAGTGCAGGTGACATTAAAGTGAAGGTAAATGATTTATTTTTATAATAATTTGTCTAAATAAAATAAAGCAAGCAGTAATGTTTCAATGTGTACACCATTTCCCAAAAGTTTAGACAATCAATAAAATTTGCATTAACATAAAAAGTAATAAGGTACAATTAAAATTTGTGAGATAAGCAACAAATAAAAACAGTTTTGCTGATATAAACATATGAATTATGATCAAATGTTTGAAATTATAAAATGTACATTAAATGATATAAAAATGTGCTACCCCAAAAGTATAGACACAATACAGTATTGCATGTTTTCTTTTACATTCTTGTTCACACAATAAAATATTTCTATTGTCGTCTGCTTCTATAAATGCAGAATAATTTTTTCCCTTTAATTGAAATATCGTCTGCTATATAATTAGCATTGGGCGTGTTCAGTAGAGCGCCCGATCCACGACCGGTCGAAAGATTCCGAGCCAAAGCGTTCAGTGGTGTCGACCGATCGAGAGCGATCCAGAGTCACATCGTTCAGTGGAATGGACCGATCTCGACCGGTCGTGGATCAGAAAGCCCAGAAAAATTTCTTGATCCATTGGGTCACGTGATGGATCAAATGCGCAATAGGTTGAAAATCAGGCTCTGATTGACATTACGCAGTGAAAACCTGAACAATGAACACCTGTTTTTGACAATGATTGTTTATTTGTTTGATTAGCTGAGGATTAATACAGATGTACTTATTTATATGCATTGTTTGTGCTGTAGAAAATAAGGTAAGTAATTCCATAAAATGCTAAACTATATTATGATTATTTATTTATTGTGTAAAAAAGATTTTTTACGTAATAACGATTTTCGATACGTAATTTTTTTTTATTGATGAACGTAACATTCAAACATAAAATTAAAACAAAAATTTACACAATTTTAATTGAAACAAAAAAAATATATATATATATTTTTTTTTAATTCGGACGCTATCATATTTTGTTAATTTAATATATAAAAATAAGCTGGGAAGAATTATATTTCTTTTTTTTTTCAGACAAAGCTTTTCATTCATGCGATTGTTTTTTGTTTACAAATAGAAAAGTTTGTAAACGATTGTATTTTTTACCTTTAAAACAATAAGTTAACTATAAGTAAATAAATTAAAATCCTTCCACATATTTTTAATTTAGGTAAAAATAAGTTTAAGATGTCAATTATTAAATTTAATAAACCAAACAGACTGTAAAAAAAGTAGCTATAAAATTATGCAGTGTTGTTTACATTGCTAGTTTATTTTAATATTCAGTCGGTAATAAGAGAAAAAGCTCTTTATATTGATTCATAAATCGAAGAAGAAAGTAAGATTATTTTTTATATAAATCCATTACTGAACAGCATATTTCATATTTTATATAATTTATTTATTTTTTTTTTTTTTTTTCAAAAACGTTTTTGTTGTACATTTCTGTTCATAATAAAATTCGAAGAGAAAGAAAGGTGTTTTAAGTGCTCATTTAAGATAAATCTACTCTGCTCCTTTAAAAATAAATGTAACGTAACATTCTTAACATTTTCATGATTAAAATTTATACGTGAATTTAGAAAAATCATAACCAAAGTAATGTATATTAGTAATTTGTCAGTACAATCAATTAATAGCTTCTTATTTTTTGTTAGCAGAGTACAGAATTCTACATTAATAAGAAAGAAGTAAAACTGTTATTACATAAAAGATCTTTCTTTCTTTTTTCTTTTTTTTTTTAAAGAAAAAACGTAATATAGTTTAGCATTTTATGGAATTACGTATTAAAAGTCCAGACAAAATAAACAGAAATACAATAACTTGCTAATTGCTAATACAGGTCAAATTAGATAGATGGCGCTGCTCCTATCACGTCAAAAATTTTCCAAAGCGTTCAGTAGATTCCTGGCCCGATCCAAGACCGGTCCAGGATCAGTGACGTCATCGCCCGGTCGAATTGATCCATCTCGGGCGCTCTACTGAACACGCTCATTATAATTTAATGAGTTCAATGTATTGTTTTGTTTGTGATTCGGAAAAGAGGTTTCCTGCGTATTCTGATAAAAAATGCCACGTTGTAAAGAAATTTCTAAAGATGAAATTATTAAGATTTTACAATTAAAAGCGCAAGGACAAAATCCTGTACAAATATTGAGAAGAACAAACAGATCCTTGAGCAGTATTTATAGAGTCAAAAGATCAGGTGGAAAATGGAATACTCGAAAGCGAGTCGGAAACCAAAGAAAACAACGTTACATGATGATAGAATGTTATTAAATAAGGCTTCAGTTGATAATTTATCTGTGCGTGCAATTGCATCAACTTCCAGAATTTCAAAAATCTTATCTCGTAAAATATATGAAAATGGAAAGCAATATACATGCGTAAATGACTTAAAAACTGCAATTGACAGAATGTGGTATGAAATATCTCCTTCTGTAATTCAATGCTTAATTAATTCTATGGAACAACGTGTTATAAAGTGTCGTGGCAATACAGTTCAATATTAAAAGTAAGTTTTTAGTTACTTTTATAAATGTAAAGCCAAAAACACTTACAGGTGTCTATACTTTTGGAACAGCACATTTTTATATAATTAATGTACATTTTATAATTTCAAACCTTTGATCATAATTTATATGTGTATATCAGCAAAACTGTTTTTGTTTATTACCTATCCCACGAATTTTAATTATATCTTATTACTTTTTAGGTTAATGCGAATTTTATTGATTGTCTAAATTTTTGGGACACAGTGTATTTCGAGGAATCAAATATTACAGTTTTACTTTACTTTTACGTTAACAGATGCCATTTTATTAAATGTATTCCTTTTAGGGTGGTTTTTAATAGTTTACAAATAATTTTAACTCAACTTAATTATTCATAAGATAAAAAAAGGGGAGGGGGGAGAGAGAGAGAGATTCTGTTTAAAATAAGAGAGAAAAATCTTCGTGTGTCCGGCAGGTTCTGAATTAGAAATAATTGTTTAAATGTCAATTTATTGTTGGATTCTTAATACATTCTTGAATTTTAAATTAATTTCTTTCAGGCATGCAACCCCCCCCCCCCTTTCGGTAAGTAAGAAGGTAAACGTTTTTCTGATGCACAGGTGAGTTTTCCCCATAGGAACCTTCTTGAATTAAAAAAAAAAAAAGACTAAATTTTCTTTAGTAACGGAGAGAGGAAGGGAGGGGCAGAATCATGAATCGTGAATACGCAATTACCGGGACGTTACCCCTCGAAAATTCTCTCTCTTCTTACTCTATATAAATAAAACTCTACAGAATTATAACTTTTGTAGTGTACTGAATGAAAATTTAATTTTACACTTCCCAACATTGTTGAATATTTTTTATCAATTCATTTTATTTGTGATTCTTCGCTCATTCCACTGTCCCATCCAGCTTTTGTTTGTATATATACAGAGTTCTGCTGCCCTTATTCCTTCCGCTACTATTTTAGTAAAAAAATCTGACATTTTCAATAGAATAAACATATTACAAAAGATATGTAATCTATTGATAGTAAATATATGTAAATTTATAAATTGTAGTGGCGAAAAGTAGGGCAACGTCAACTCTGAATATGTTTGAATTGTCATAAAATTCTAATACATTATGAAGATTCAGAACAGAACTCTCCTATATATCACTTACTCTTTTTTTTTTTTTTTTTTTTTTTTTTTGTAGCACCAATAAAATAGCCTGATTTATATAACAGGAATGGAACGCTGGCTCAGAATTCATGCCGATATTTGTTCAAGAAATTTCTATGCCTATAATATAGTTGATTTACGAAGTAGAAAATTTTATTTCATTGATAGTGGTAGGAATTCTGCACCCGTGTTCCATCCCTGATATAATGGTCAACATTTAGTACGTTTTTGAATTGCGCTTTGATAAACTAAAACATAAACATACAGAAAGAAAATCAAACATATTTTTGAAACTTGCAACAATATAATACTTGTGGAAAAAAGTGTACACTTACGAATATATTATATATATTTAACAGAACAAAAAAAAAAAAAAAAAAAAAAAAAAAAAAAAGTACAATATGAAATGCGAACTTTAAGTATTTTTTATTTTTCAAAATGGTGTTTTAGTTTTTAGAAATTTATAAATGTACGCCATTCATCCCTTTCGTTTTCTAGATTAAAGCGAAATGAAATGACGACCAAGAGTTGTGAACTATTTTCTTTCTCTGTATCAAGTCCGGTACATGAGATTAAAATTCTAAAAATATTGAGGGATTTAAATTTTATACATTTTATTGTGCTATTAAAATGTATTTTTAATTGTAAAGTCTATGCAATGTCATTAATATGGAAATATAATTTTACACAAACTTAAATAACATGAACTAATTAATTGCTAATTTCTTAACACCCAGAAATATTGAAACAGTAAAGTTGTTATGTAAAACTATTAATAACACTGCTCTGAAAAAAAAAAAAAAAAAAAAAAGAATTCTGATACCATTCTTTCTGATTTTTATGTAAAATGACCTCCTGAATCCGAATATGACTCCCATTCTGTCCAGTCACCGTTTTCTAGAAATACCATCCCCTCCCTCAATTTCTTTCCCTCTTCAATAATTTTATGACCATGAATTTGATTTGAAAAATGAAAAATAATTAATTGAACACCTAAAAACAAAAAATATATATGTAAAAATTAAAAAATATCATTAATAATAGATTAAAAAAAAAATGTGATACATAATGCATAATTTCATTGGTGGGGGGGGGGGGAGGGTACCAATGAAATTATGCATTATGTATCATTTCATTGGTGGGGGGGGGGTACCAATGAAATTATGCATTATGTATCACATTTATAGCCATAAAATTACCGAAAAACGATAAAAATAGGGGGCCATTCCTAAACATCGGTGGGTGATAGGGTAAAATGGGCGTCATATTCGGATTCAGGAGGTCATTTTACATAAGAATATGTTGAAATGGTGTTAAAGGCAATTTTCATGCCAAGCAATGTAATCTTTAGATAATATTGTATCATCTTAAAGTCTCATTTAAAATTACTAATTTTATATTAAGGATACAAGTAAAAGCGTGCGTGTTAGTTTTTTAAGGAAGAAAAGATGACCTTAATGCAGTTTTTACTTCAAACAAAAGGAAATTTTTTCTTTAAGTTGACGTTAAAACCTATTCAAAGTGCAAAAATTACCTTGGATTGAGATATTGGCAAGAAAAGGGACCTAGTAAGACAAAAATAACAAAATTGAGTTCCTTTAACTGAAAAATGTGTATGAGGTACCCCAATGGGCACGAAAAGCATCATATCTTTATCTCGCAATTTACCCACATGAGATACATTTATGTCAGTTTTATTGCAGGCTAATCAATGCTTTATTCTTATCCTTAGGCTGATTTTTCGATGCAACTTCTCCGATGTGCGATGTAATGTAATCCTGAGCAAATACAAATAATCTGATAGCCATTTTCTCTATGCAGGGCTCTCAGCAGTCACTATTTTGATTACCACTTTTTTTTTTTTTTTTAAGTAATTATTATTAATCATTTGTATTAGGGGGACCGGAAAATAATGTCGTTTTGAATTAAAATACTGACATCGGAAATTTATCCTGGATAAAATTTAAGATATTCTTAGGTAACTTATAAGATGGTTAATTGTAAAGTATCATGTAAACACTGTTAAACAAAAATTTTTGGTTTCATTTTATTAATTCAAAACGACATAACTTTCCGGTACCCGTAATAGTATATATATCTTCGCATAGATTGCCTTATAGAAAAAAGGTATTCAAAATAGTGATTGCTGAGAACCCTGCTGTATGCTTCATTCATAGAAACTACGATTAGAATATCAACTAAAAGAGTAAAACATGAATTACAAAAAAAAAAAAAAAAAAGATAGTAATTAACAAACTAGTAAAGGTATGAATCCAGTAAAAGTTATTATAAATACTAGCTAATTTGTCTTATAACTCCTGAAAAAATACAATATATACTACAGATAATCCTTTTGATAATAAAAGGATATATTCAGTGATTTTGTTTCTGTTCCTCGGCTTTCACTATGTTTTAAAATCACAAACTGTTGTGCAACCAATATTTAAATTTTAAAACTTCTTCACACACTATAAATTTTAAGCCAGCACAACCGGTTTCGAAAGAATGTAGCCTTTCTTCATCAGGTGCAAAAAAACACGTGCTACTGCTTTGGAGGCAAAAGCAACGGTTATTCTGGCTTAAAATTTATGGTGTGTGAAGAGGTTTTAAAATTTAAATATGTTTTAAAATATTATTTTTATATTATATAGATATTTCTCGGCTTTTACTATTAATATATATATATATATATAATAAAGATGATGTATTAAGCATAGTAGAAGCCAAGCAACAGATACAAGGTCACTGAAACACCAATGACCAATAAGATTTAAAAAAAAATATTAGTGGATGAAATACACTAATGTAAAGAAACCAGATCCACTAATCAACAGCCTGCAAAACATATGAATCAATAAAGTAACACAACAAATCCTATATATATATAGGGGAGAGTAGGGACAGATGAGAGACTTTTGACAAACATAATTTTACAAATTTACTTTTACTGGTACAACACTAAGTTTCCATGAAACAAATTGAAACACTTTAACATATTTTAAAAATATAAATTTGATGATAATTATTATTTCATAAGCCAATTAACATAGTCAAAATTTTCCCATCCCTCCCTTATGGCAGGTTTATAAAGTTAAAATAAGTACATCATATACAGGCATACTATGAAAAATGACAAAAACAGTGGGTCACTATGTATGTAAGATTAATTAATTATTAATAACATCTATTTTATCCAACATTAGAATATAATGTACCACTTAAATAAAATTTTCAAATGCTCGATTAGGTCATCATTTTTTTTTTTTTTTTTTACTTCTAGCAGAGAAAGTATTGTTTTTAGTTCAAATATTCAAAATTAAGTTTTTGTTATATTTACATGTTTTGTGGTTCCCTGAACATTAACAAGGTTTTTAGTGGCCAGTCTGCGTGTGTTATCAGCATATCTCAAGAAAAAATATTACCAAGAAATCCTAACTGTAATTGATGAATGTAATTTCTTTTCTATGTTTTACCATATCCAGGAAAACTGCTCAGGAATGAAAATTAATTCCTCATACATATATGGTAAATAAAGTATTTTTAAAAGTTAAAAAGGTAGACAAAACTCGTGTGAGTGCCACACCAGTAATTTTCCATGATTTTGAATTTGTTTCGTTGCATTTTCTCTTCCATCTATTCATAAATTTGCCTATTGATATTCTCTGTTTATGGAGTATCAGAATCTTCATTCTTCTTCCTTTTCTTACATGTCCCATCCCTCCATGAACTGCTCTGTCCCATCACTCTCTTTTCAATATTAAATAAATATATATATATATATATATATATATATATTAGACACATGCAACTTTTAGGTTTAATTTGGCTACTAATTCATAAAATTTATATTATTAGGTATATAAAATATGAAAAGTAATTATGTTAACATCAGTGAGTGACGTTAAAAACTTTAATCTAGAAGTTCAACTTAAATTTATGTTGCCAGTCCAACTACTATGATAACTTCGACAATTTATGCAATAGGTTTTTAATGGATTTATCTAATTAAAATTTACGAGAATGAATAGCGTCTAGGTCCGGATTTGAATCTAAGACTTTTGCATTAACGATTCAAACGCTGTACCAACTGAAGAATCGTGAATGCATCCATGCATGAATGAGAACTGACCTGCATGATTTGCTGATAAGACAGTTGATTTTATTTACTTATTTATTTTTCTACATTTGTTCTGCCAATACAAACACAGTACCATGATAGAAATTCATTTAATTTTAATTCCATAATTACTGGATAGCAATAAATAACACTGCTCTGAAAAAAAAAAAAAAAAAAAAAAAAAAAAAAAATGAGATCTGATACCATTTTTGCTGATTCTTATGTAAAATGACCTCCTGAATCCGAATATGACCCCCATTTTGCCCAATCACCCACAGTTTTCTAAATACATGACTCTCCCCTCAATTTCTTTCCCTGTTCGATAATTTTATGACCATGAATTTGATTTGAAGAATGAAAAAGAATTAATTTAACACCTAAAAACGAAAAATATATAAAGTTTAAAAAATAACATTAATAACAGATTAAAAAAATATAAGATATGTAATACATAATTTCAGTAGCAAATCCCCCCCCCCCAAAAAAAAAAAAATAATAATAATAATCTCTTGTCGCAAATGTCCATGTTTTAGAATTTTCCAACTCTGTAGCCCCTCAGAAGATATTTAACGGTTAAAATAATGCTCCCACCTCCTAAAAATCAAATTTATAGCCACAAAATCACCAAAAATCAAAAATAGGGATCCATTCCTAAAAAATTGTGGGTGATAGGGCAAAATGGGCGTCTTATTCGGATTCAGGAGGTCAATTTGCATAAGAATATGCTGAAATGGTGCCAGAGGCAATTTTCCTGCCGAGCAGTGTAATTAGAAAAATAACTTTGATCATTTCTGCAATAAATTTTTAATATATTGGTCGATGTTTTACAACAACGAAAAGGGATTAGGCCAAGTTCAGACCTAGATCCTCTTAGTTAACGTCCTAACGCTGTCTCACTTTTCGCTCCTGTAAAAATTTATTTATTGAATACACCAAAAAATTATTGTATAAATGGTGGAAATTATTATCCTAAATATCTAATTGCCATCAAACAGCTATGGAGTTAAAATAAATAATTTTCTTCTAAGACTGAGTTCATATTCCCAGAACAGATAAATTGAAAATTTTTAACTTTCACATGAACGAGCCATGTGAGTTATCATCCTAGAACTGAGTTGAAAGAGAGTTGGAAGTTAACATAAGTGCCCAAGTTCAAATTCTGGACAAAATCATTTTCTGTTCTTGTAAAAATTAATTTGGATAACTCACCAAAAATCTTCATAAAATGTGATTGATCGTCCCAGAAATAAGAATGTATTAAGTTATCTACATCAGGTTAAGAGCGTCGAATAACTATCTTCTCCGACAGCCAAAACCCATATTTTATGGGGAAATTTATTTATAGAATTAATCATTACTTTATGTATTTTTTTTTTTTTTTTATCCATTTTAATAGCTGAAAAATTCACAATATTTAAATTTGTATATGTTTTCTAAAAGTAGTTTCATAAAGTATTTATTTTTGAATTTAAAAATACGAAAAATTAAGCAACTGCATTTTTCGCTTCTTTTTTCTGTACGAGGAGTTATTGAAATTTAAAAGATAAATTTTTGGAAAACGAGAACGTATTTAACGGTTGTGGTTTTTCCAAAAGTGAAAAAGGAATTTAAATAAATACATTAGGTTATGAGTCATTTCGTAAATAAATTTCTGTATAGAATAACATGAGCTTTAACTGTCGGCGAGGAATGCATGCCATTAAAAGCATGCTTGATAAACAATATTTGCTTCATGTATGCTGTAGAGTAGAGAAGAGAATTATTTCTCCGCAGCTGGCTTCCGGCGACGATAAGTAGAAAGTTCCTTTGCGTTTGATGTACAGTCGGCTGTAAAAGTGTCCGAGCACTACCAAAAATTCCTATGTAAAAAAAGGACACTTAATACAGTTTTGTTAAATAAATCCTTGTTGAGTTCTGTTCTTAGTCTGTCTATGAACATGATTCGACAAGAATTTATTTAACAAAACAGTATTAAGTTAATTTTTTTTTTTACATAGGAATTTTTGCTAGTGCTCGGACACTTTTGCTGCCGACTGTATCATGTTAAAAACATGCTTGGCAAGTAAAATTTGATTCACTTTTGCTGCATCAAGTATAATTCATATTTGATGCAGCAAGTATAATTCATACTTTGTGCAGCAAGTATAATTCATACTTGATGTGTATTACTTGATTCGTATGAGCTGTGGCAAACTTAGTTCATGCTTGATACATATTACTTGATTCATGTTTGAAATATCAAGTCTAAAGCAAGTGGGACAAGTGTAAACTAGGATTCTTGATCTTGACTTGCATTAAACTTACAGGCTTGAGATGTCAAGCTCAATGCAAGTTTCTTGACTTGAGTTGTCAATGTTGATGACAGCTTAATGCAAGTTCTCTGTGCTGTCTGGGATTTATCAGAAACTATAAGATCACACAATTGTTTAACATCGTTAACCCCTCTCAATCTACAATAGTAATCAAAAGAAGCGCTTAGACGTGAAGCGAATTGGACATGAGATTCTGAAGGATTACGGAACGCATTTTTAAAATTACTTAAACATTCACGTGGCGTTGGTTGAAATTGTCTTAAAATTAATTCCTTAACTTTTTCATAATCGTTAATTTCTTCGGTGGTTACGTACGCAAGAACCTGATTACATTTATCTCCCAATAAATTAATCAATATTTCCGATTTAAATTTAGACGGTACGTTTTTAGAAACGAATGCTTTTTCCAGGGATTGAAAAAATAAGTGCAAAGCTTCCGGTTTCTCAGGTACTGAAATGGTTAAAGTTCGAATACTTCTAATTAAATTTTCTAATGATTGTGAAGTAGTTTCTGAATTTGATTGCTCAACATTATTACTAGAATTATTTGCTGCAGCCTGTAACTTTAAATTCTGTAACTCTATTTCTTTTTCTAACTGGGATAATTTAATTCTTTCTATCTCAATTTTGGTTTGTTCTTCTACAGATTTCAACTTTTGTTCTTCTACTAACATTTTAATAACACCTCTAACAAATTCTAAATCATTTTTATAAATATCAGAACTCTCAATTAAAGTTTTGATTTCGAGTACCTTAGCTTCCGCCGGAACAGTTAGGCCTAATTCTTCAGCAATTGTTCTTAAATCGGCTTTTCTAATACCTTGTAACACGTTTTGGGCCATTATAACTCTAAATAATTACTTATACCAAAAAATATTTCAATACTTCTACCAAATTAATATCATACCTAAATAGAAACAAAATAATATGAGAACAATTTTCTCAAAAAATGATTCTATGGTTTTTGTTCTCAAATCAAAATTATCATGATTTTTAAATAACCACCTGCAGAACAATTTGTAATATACAACAGAATACTTAGATCATCTTATATATTTCTTAATTATTACACATATTTCATATAATATCACCATTATCATTATTGTTCTCTATTTAATAATTGTCATCACTTTCGTTTTAAAATAATATTGTTATAATATTGTTGCAAACAGTAATAAGCAAAATTATAAAAGATTACTCAGAATATTTAAGATTACTCAGAATATTTTTTTCAATCATAATTCTTATTTTTATTCATTCTTCTCAAGTTATATTATTTATTTTATTTTATCACACATTGAAACCAAAAGTGTTCTCAAAAGTATTTCACCATTAATTTCTAATTCAAAATAGTAACTCAAACTCTTTTTGCTCAATATATGCATTAATCATTATTATCCACTATCAAACACAATTGATAAATATATAACAATAACAGTTACCTTTTTTAACTTGTTGGTGGTAATATCCCGGCCGAGCCCCCACTTGTAGAATCTTGGCTGGGCGTCTAGGGGTGGGGCAATGAAGAGGTGCGATTAAGATAACTAAAAACATTTATTACGTACACAACACAGTTTACACAAAGATAAAATGATAATATTAGCAGAGTTTCCATCAATAACATTTGCTGGTTTCGAGGCCTAATACACATAACAAGCTCTCTTCATTACTAGGACTAACAGAAAGTAACATATATGAGCACTGACTCGCTCTACAATTCACATTAGTACCTACGCGTACTATTTCTAATAAGTGAGATTATGGTATAGAGCTCTCCATGGCTCTACACACTTATACAGAGCACAACAAGCTCTAATTAGCAGAAAAATGAGCCTGTCAGCCTACGCGCTGAAGGTCTCAACCGATCTCCACTGCAGCCGGATCTCAACTCCTCCGTTTGTCATCTCGTTCAATGATAAGCATCAGAGACAGCGCCATCTGTTGGCTCTGCAAGGAACTTCCCACATATATATATATAAATATTGTATATTTCAATTTGACATTGAATATGAGGATTTCCATAATTTCTAATATGCGCTATTAATATATAAGTCTTGTAATATGCACTATTAATATTCCTTTTCAGTGAAAGAAAGCAGCGAATAGGCGGTTAGAGCTTTGCATGAGTTAATAAGTAAAGTGAGACGGGGGGGAGGCGAATCCTCCCTCGGGGGTTGATGAGCGGAGCGAGCTGGGGGCAGAGCCCCCTAGTATGTATAAATAAAACTTATTCTTTGGTGATGTTTCTGTCAGCGATGTTATTGGCACGGCGATGTTTTGACGTCTATATTTTGACGCGCGATGTTTTTTCCGGCGATGTTATGACGCGATACCATTCAGTACACCTTTCGCTTTAGAACTGTCAACGTTGCTTGTGTACTGCGCTAAGAAACATATGCCCTAGTTTGCTCTCCCTCTCTCTCTGGCCCATAGATCATACGAGGACTATGTGCCTTCATGATGATTCACGTCTTTTAATAGCATAAAAATAAAAACTGCTTTATTGGAAATGACTGCTGTTATTTTTTTTGCCAGTGGCACTCTTTTCAAATGAAATATAGACTTATAACCTGACTTATTGTGAAGTGCGATGTATTACTATTGATACCGCTAACTTAACGGAATTACAATCTACATTACATCCTAGATTCACCAAAATCAATAGGGTTCGTGCTATAGGGACCTATAACATCCGTACTAACTTTCTGCTCATTCGAACAAAGAGTCTAGGCGCTATCATACTCACTCACAAACACACACATGCATACATCAACGTAAAAATAGCAAAAATAAAAACAGGGGACCTCAAAACGTATAGAAACACCAAAATATCAAATTCAGATTTTTGACATGATTACAATACTTTCTATACATATTTATGTCCAGAAAGTTAAAATTGTGTTAGTTATTTTTACATAATTTGTATTAACAAACTTTTTATTTTATGAGATTCATGAGTAATTAGTTTGCTTGATAAATTATCCGTGAAATGATTTTTGAAGCCACTGTATAGCAAAATATATCCCATTTAAAGTATGAATATTTTAAAAAACAATGTAATTTGTTTCTCCTTTCAGAGTTAATATACCAGAATAGCTTATTATTATTATTTATTATGATCATTTATCAAATGAAAATCTATTATGCATCTGTTAAGCAGTAAGTACCTTAAAGTATTGGAAAAATAAATAATATTTTCTATAAAACTGGTTTTTATTTTTAGAGTACTTATTGGAAAATACGTAGTCTCAAAATTATTTTTCAAAATTATTTCACAGGCTTAATCGAGCGGATTTTATTTAAACGATTAATTCAACTAACGGATGTTTTATTTAAAGTAAACATATTAGAATTGGTAAATCGGCTTCGTTTAAAAGTGCACTGTATGATCTTGGATTTGAAAAATGATAATGATCTTTGAAAAAATATAAATATTTAGAAGGAATTTGAAATTTTTTAAATACGGTGTATTAAAAGCTTTAAAAAAATCTGGAGTGACTCCACTCGATTTTCCGAACATTAAGTAATTAAAAGTTGATTAAAGAAATTAAAATAATCTGGTGTGTCACTCACACGACTTTCTCTTACCCTGAAATATAATACTATAAATACAGGTTGGAGATTAAGAGGTAAGATAACAATGTTATGTAAACCTCTGTTAAACAATTCAAATTAGGCTTCGGGAGAGTTTTATATGATAATTACTTGTGTGTGAGGGGGGCTACCGCCCCCTCAACCCCCCCGTTTCATTAATACACCTACATTTATATACAATTTAATTCGGTTATTAAAAAATAATTTATTAAAATTATTATTTAAAAAAGTTATCTTTTATGATAATGCAGACGATTTCAATATTAGAGAAGTAGTATAACACCAAACATCCAAAAAAAGTCCATTTTATTCTCAATATTTAAAAAAGCTTTTTTTCGTTAAAAGTAAACAAAAAATCGATAACTTTGTTTTAAATTATCGCAGATCGATGGTTCAACCATTCGTTTTAAAGGTATTGGCGAGCTCTTTTGAAAGATACCCATCATGAGAATTTATTCCCCTCGAGGGGGGACTTCTCCCCCATGGGGGGAGCCGAGGCTCCTAAATACACAATTTTTTCCCCCTGTTGACTATCTCTATTACAAAAAATATATATTCGTTTCATTTGGTTTAGTGCAGTCTATAGATGTTAAACTCTACTTACCTGCAATTTCCCCCATAGACGTAATGTATTTGAATACTTTTGAGTGTCCCTCTACACGAACCATTTGCTTGATCTTAACGAAAAGTTTAGTTTAGCATCCCTATATGATACACATTTAGAATACCAAGTTTCAACTTTCTGCCATAATTTGTTTTTGAGATATGCTGATAACAGACAGACACACACACAGACACGCAGACCATTTGCTAAAAACATGACTTTCGTATTCAGGGCACCTCAGAACATGTAAATGTAACAAAAACTCGCATTCGAAAATTTGACCCAAAAACAATACTTTCTCTACTTTATGGGTAAGAGGAAGTAAAAAGAGAAGTCATTAAATAAAGAAAAGAGAAAAAATTAATAGGGTATTTGAGTATTTTCCCCCATATGGTATGTTGTTTAATATAACGCTATACTGTTATTTGGGCCCATAGATTATAGTGATAAAAGAATTCTCATTGTGTCCCTGTAAAAGACTATAAATTCTAGATTTACCAAAATTTATATAGTTCGTACGACAGTAACCTATAACATTTACATAAATTTTCTGATCAATCGAATGAGGCGTTTAGACTATATCGCACTTCAAATAACTTGAGTCCATAAGCTGTAATAAAGAAAATATTTTCGTTATGTCGCTGTAAAAATCTATAAATGCTAGATTCACCAAAATCTATACGGAATGTGTGACAGTAACTAATAACATGTGCATAGATTTTAAATTAATTCGAATTTGAAGTTTAGACACTATCGCACTTTAAACCCATAGGCCATAATGATATAGAATTTTTCTTTGTGGTCCTGTAAAAAAAAGTACAAGTGCTAGAGATTCACCAAAATCTATACGGAATGTGTGACAGTAACTAATAACATGTATATAGATTTTCAATTAATTCGAATTTGAAGTTTAGACACTATCACACTTTAAATAAGTTGAGCCTATAGGCCATAATGATAAAGAATTTTTCTTTGTGGTCCTGTAAAAAAAGTATAAGTGCTAGATTCACCAAAATCAAAAGGGCTCGTGCTACAGGGATCTATAACATACGTACCAACTTTCATTTCATTTGAGACAAACATTTAGACATTATCGTGTTTACCAAAACTAAATTCAAAAACTGGCGTATAAACGCGTTTCCGAACTAGATTTTTTGGAAAATTTAGCTATTTACCTTAATCGTGATAAAATTGTCAATGAAAAATCTGATTCCACTTTGCTGTCTACAGCCTGGAAAAATTTGTTTAATTCAATTAAATAATTTCCTTCATTAAGTTTTATAACATCATATTAGTTATAATAAAATAATTCTAATAAAAAAAAAAATATTAAATTTACTTATTAGTATAATATTAATTAAATAATAATAATAATAATAATAAATTAATTGATTACTCCTTCCCTCCCTCCCTTTTTGTATGTGTGTACGTGTGTTCCTATGTGATTGGTCCTGCATGATGCTTCCTATTGGTTGTTTGTGTTGCTCCTCCCCTTCTGGATTTTGCCCTGCTTTCAGTCTTGCTTTTGCCTCCAAGGCAGTAGCACGTGTTTTTTTTTTTTTTTTTTTTGCACCTGATGAAGAAAGGCTATGTCCTTTCGAAACCGGTTGTGCTGACTTAAAATTTATGGTATGTGAAGAAGTTTTAATATCTTTCTATTATCGTGTTTACACTCACACATATGCCCTTACGCACATACACATATACATACATCACCGTAAAAACGGCAAACATGAACACAGACCACCACAAAACGTATAGGTATATCAAAATCTCAAAGTCGAATTTTTATTATCATTATTACAATACTTTCTTTACACATGTATGCACGCAAAAAGTAATAAAAAATCTACATGACTTTGAAACTAACAAACAAAAAGGGTTTCAAGATAAAAATATTAAAAGAATTCAAATCTGATAAACTGTGATTTTCATATGATTTTTGTTCTATTGAAAATTCAGGAAGGTAAAAGTAATAAAAAATTTTTGCAAATAAACAATAAATATATTAATGCTATAAAAAAGATTGACTAAGATAATGATTTTGATTCAGTTTAAATATTGTAATTAAAAAACACAAAAATGCATATGTGTATATATATATGAAATATAATGGATAAAAAAAAAAGAGGTAAATAATGGATAAAATAATAATAATAATAATAATCTGGTGTGTCACTCACACGACTTTCTCTTACTTTCAAATTTAATACTATAAATATAGGTTGGAGATTAAGAGGTAAGATACCTAGTACTGTTATGTAAACCTATAATAAACAATTCAAATTAGGCTTCGGAAGAGTTTTATATGATAATTAGTTCTGTATGAGGGGGGTATCAACCCCCTCAACCCACCGTTTCATTAATGCACCTACATTTATATAGAATTTTAATCGGTTATTAAAAAATAATTCTGTTTTTAAAAAATAATTTATTAAAATTATTATTTAAACAAATTATTTTTTATGATAATGCAGACGATTTCCATATTAGAGAAGTAGTATAACACTAAATATCCCCCCCCCCCCAAAAAAAAAAGCTGAATTTATTCTCAATATTACATTTAAAAAAAAAAAAAAATTTTTTTTTTTTTTTTTTTTGTTAAAAATGAAAAAAAAAAAATCGATAACTTTATTTTAAATTATCGCAGATCGATGATTCAACCATTCGTTTTAAAGGTACTGTCGAGCTCTTTTGAAAGATACCCATCATGAAAATTTACTCCCCTCGAGTGGGGACTTCCCCCCCAGGGGGGGGGGGGGAGGGAGACGGTGCTCCTACATACACATACACAAAAATGGTTCATTTGGTTTAGTGCGGTCTATAGATGCTAAACTCTACTTACCTCCAATTTCCCCCATAGACGTAATGTATTTGAATACTTTTGAGTGTCCCTGTACACGAACCATTTGCTTCAGCTCAACGAAAAGCTTACTGTAGCATCCCTATATGATACACATTTCGAATACCGAGTTTGGAATTTCTGCTACTATTTGTTCTTGAGATATGCTAATAACAGACACACAGACAGACACACAGACCATTTGCTAAAAATATGATTTTCGTATTCAGGGGACCTCAGAACATGTAAATATAACAAAAACTCACGTTCGAAAATTTGACCCTAAAACAATACTTTCTCGACCCTATGGGTAAGAGAAAGTAAAAAAGAGGTAAGAATTAAATTTTTAATTTTATATTTTAAATTAGTATTTTTATATTGCAAAATGAATTAAAGGAAATTTCATATTAAGCTGTAAGACTCTAAAACATAAAAAATAACGAACGGAAATTAATCATCGCGATCATTTGGAAATAAATAAACAAGTTAATCATTTAAATTGAATAAGCATTTTGATGCCTGGAAATAGTCTATAAATTAAGTCTAATGAGCAATAAAAAAGTATCTGGCACCAGAAAGAATCAATACAAGAATTTAACCCCTTAACGCGCGGCGTCCTCGCTGCAAGGACGCAAAACTTTAGATCCAGCTGCAAAAATTCATCCCGGAATTTTTTTAGCAAAAATTTACGTTTACCAGAAAAGGCAGGTTTTTTTAACCTTAAAATTTAAAATTTCTTTTAGTTTAATTTATTTTATGAATTCCGGTGGCAGTATAATTTAAATGATCCGAATTGTCTTGCGCCGCAAAGGGTTAAATAGCGATGCTAAAAGAAATAAAAGATATATTTATAAATATATATTTATAAATATAATAATATTATAAATTTATAATTTATAAATTTTTATTTATAAATTAGTTTAACGGAATGACACCTTAGTACATTTAAGAACGAACTCTGGAATTCCATTATTTAATATTTTAATTATAATAAAGCACAACCACAATAACTATATACATCGCGCGCAGTAAACAGAACATTAGGATACATAAGAACGAATATAACTTCTTACAGGCCGCTGCCTGCGGCCCATGGCCACAGGGGCGTCTTACACGGAAAACGTCTACATCTTTCAGCGAGAACTCACGAACTTCTGACTGACTTCTGAAAACAAAATGTTTTCACTTCACTTTATGGATCGGCAAAATATCATTAGATATTTTGCCGAGAATGGCGACAGCGCCGTCTATATTGTTTTAAATGATAGGGAAGATGGCTCAATATTCATAGGCTATTTAATATATTCGTAAGAGTTTGAATTTAGCGCTACATTCTTCCCCTCTGTTCCCGAGCCTACGTCTCGAGGCGGGAACAGCACTTAAAGCTTTCCGCGGATACCACAGGAGATTGAAGTTTTGTAACTATAACATTTTAACATGAATGTGAGGGTCGATGCACAACAGATACCTAAATTTAATTTAATCAGGGTTTACTATTTCAAAGGTACTACATTCTCCCCCTAGTCGGAAGATTCAATTAACAAGACCATCACACTTGTATTTAGACAATTATTCCTAATGCATCTAGTTACTTTTATAAATCAAGTTATTTTATTCTAGAAATATGGCTATTCATTTGAACAACTTTGAATCAGGGTGGTTCTACAATACATCGGAATGCAGGACGATTCCCTAATAATTACCTTGGACCATTGCGGCTCCATAACACATCAGGATCATTGCGATTCTTTCAAAAAAAAAAAAAAAAAAAAAAAAAAACTATGGACCATTGCGGTTCTATAATACATCAGAATCATTGCGATTCTTCGAAAAAAAAAAAAAAAAAAAAAAAACTATGGACCATTGCGGCTCCATAATACATCAGAATCATTACGATTCTTAAAAAAAAAAAAAAAAAAAACTTTGGACCATTGCGGTTCCATAACACAGCAGAATCATTGCGATTCTCTCAAAATAACGTTGTCCCAGGGTGACAATGCCCCATGATAACTTTGAATAGCGCGCACATTTCTGAAATCTATAATCTATTTTCGGCAGTAACTTGAACTCCGAGTTCTAATGCCAAATTATATAAATCAATCTTTTTACCCTTAGATAGAAAAGCCGTTTTTCTCTCTGAGTAAAATAAATCCCCCCCCCCTTTTTTTTTTCTAAAAAAAAAAATTTCTAATTTCGATTTATTTCTATTATAAAATTATGAAAATTATTCACGTCGACCCAGAATAAATACAAAATTAACCCATTTATTAAAAAAATACTCCTCATACTATTATTGTATAGTTTAAGAACAAATACACAATTACTGTTAATAATACCGTTAAACTGTCCATCTTCCCTTTACAATGAAATATAATTAAAATCAACTTTCAAAATATTAGGGGGACCGGAAAATAATGTCGTTTTGAATTAAAATACTGACATCGGAAATTTATCCTGGATAAAATTTAAGATATTCTTAGGTAACTTATAAGATGGTTATAAAAAATTATAAAATTTGCTCCTTGAAAAATAAAAAATATTCTTACTTTCCCTAAACTTTCTACTAGTTGTGTAATGCTATACTTAACCTTTCTACCCATTTTTATTATTGTGTTTCCCCTTTCCATAAGCTCTAAAATTACTTTGTTACTGTTTTTCATTTTTGGTATGTTTTCCCCCCTCTCTCCATTGCAGTAAAATTGACTTTCGGGACTTTCACTCCGTTAAGCTGTACCTTTAGGTAATGGAGGATGCGTGACGCTGTCACAGGTGCCTCCCATCCATTCAATCCTAACTTCCTAAGATGGTTATTTGTAAAGTACCATGTAAACACTGTCAAACAAAAATTTCCGGTTTCATTTTATTAATTCAAAACGACATTATTTTCCGGTCCCCCTAATACTAAGAAAATTAAGAATAATAATTAAAATATTATTGATATATCATTATGGCGGGAAATATTTCCTCTGAAAATTCTTTTTCGTAAATATACAAAATATACCAAAATATTATTCAATATATATATATGTAATATAAATTTTAAAAATTCACATTAAAAGTTTCATTTTTATTTTCAGAACAACTTCTAAAAAAAAAAAAAAAAAAAAAAAGCATGTAAATGAATATAAACATATTCCGGAAGTGCGTGGCAACATCTAAAAAAGAAATTACTCATTCAAACTTGGTCGAATAACTAATAAATAAAACAAAATACGTCGAAACCAAAATAAAATAGCATTCATTAAAGAACAGAAGTAATTATTTAAAGACTAGTTTCGTAACTGTGAGTACTTAAAAACAAAGTGTATATTTTAAGAACATATTCTGTATTTGCCTTTTCCTTAAGAAAACACCAATAAAATCCCCTATATGAAGAAAATTCAATTCTATATTTAAAAATAAAATTTTAGAATGATAATTAAAAATATTATTGATGTTACTTTATATCTCTGAGCTCAGATATATTTAATAAAACCATTCATAAAAAAAAATAATAATAAATGAAAACTAAAACACATTTATTTTCTGCACAAATAATTTTCTAAAAAAAAAAAAAAAAAAAACCCACAAAATACGTATTTCAATAAAGAATTAAAACATCATTTTCTTTTTAATAGAATCCGCAAAGAAAGAAAAGAAAAAAAAGTAATTACCTTTTTGACTGGCCAGGTGAAATAGATTCAATTTATTTATGTTATGAAGAGACATAAATATATCATTTATAATGGAAACGGGGAGGGGGAAGGGGGTAACTTTCATAAATGATACTAAAGAGAACTACTGCCTCCTTTAGATCGCATGCGATATTATTTGTAGAAAAAAAAAACACTCGCTTATTGTCTATTCTTTTTACAAGTAAAACAGAAATTCATTTTCCACGACAATAACTTGAATAAAGCCAAAATTTAAAAGAAAGAAGAGACTTACTTATACTGGATTATTACATTAAAATAATGTTATTCTTGAAAATGTTCTTAAAAATAACAACAATAATCATAATCAAATGTTCTTGACAGTGCACAAAATTCGTTCTGAGAAAAAAAAACACAAATGTATCGCAGAACACAAACTGATTTTCAGTTTTAAACAAGCAGGTTTGCCACTTTTATAAAAGGTGAAATTTTGTTCTCAAACAAAACGAAAACACATTTCACAACACTAATACTACTTTTAAGCAAGCAGATTTCTTCACGATAAATAAGAACACTAATATTTATCTTTAAACAGGCAGGTTTGCCGCTTTTAAAAATGGCTATTTACTACAAAGTAAAGCACTTTTTCTAATGCACTTATTATTTGACCTGGAATACAGAATTCCATTCATTTTAACTTGAAAAACACAAAGAATCTGGATGATTCTATAAAACACTAAATCAGGATGATTCAGATTCGATACATAACTCTTGGAACTTTTTTCAGAGCAGGAACAATGACGGCTCCAAAACAGATTTAAATTGGCCATTAAATCCATATTGACAAGGCTGGCAAGTGCATTCGTGCCACTCGATTGCCATTATAATAGAATTTCATTGTAGATATAAATTTTACGAGTATCTTTAATTTTACGTTGGGCGCCAATTTTAACGGAATGACACCTTAGTACATTTAAGAACGAACTCTGGAATTCCATTATTTAATATTTTAATTATAATAAAGCACAATCACAATAACTATATGCATCGCGCGCAGTAAACAGAACATTAGGATACATAAGAACGAATATAACTTCTTACAGGCCGCTGCCTGCGGCCCATGGCCACAGGGGCGTCTTACACGAAAAACGTCTACATCTTTCAGCGAGAACTGACGAACTTCTGATCTGACTGACTTCTGAAAACAAAATGTTTTCACTTCACTTTATGGATCGGCAAAATATCATTAGATATTTTTCCGAGAATGGCGACAGCGCCGTCTGTATTGTTTTAAATGATAGGGAAGATGGCTCAATATTGATAGGCTATTTAATATATTCGTAAGAGTTTGAATTTAGCGCTACAGGGTTTGATTACTTATGTCAAATATAAAGCAAAAAATAACTGAATTAGTGACTTATGGCGGATTAAGGCTCCAGACGATCTGGGGAAAACGAAAGTGCAACCAATAAGAAACAAAGAATAGGTGTGGTCTTAAATAAAGTAACCAATTAAAGAAAATGGGAGGAGGTTAGAAATACGCGAAATTACACCAAAAATTAAGGGTTTAAAATACGGAACTCGCTAAAATTTAGGAGCTTCCTCGATTAGTTCTTGCCAGTAAAACCTAGTAAATCTGCGTTACCGAATTTGAAAGTTAGCGTGCGAGGCCGCCGGAGAAATCCGCTTGCTGCAGCGGGGCCGGATTTAAATCCCCATGGATCGCCTTTGGTCTCCCTCGCCTTCAAGACCCCACCAATCTTCATTGCCCTACCAGACTCGGATCCCCAGCCCTGAAATGGATTTGAAATAAAGACTTTTCCAGCTAGCCTGACTAGTACTTGTGTGTTCCACGGCTGTCACATAGGAATACGTCACATATACACACACACACACACACACACACACACACACACACATATATATAGAGAGAGTAATTCCACTCGACTTTCTCAGCATTAAGTAATAAATGGCTTTTTAAATAAATTAAAGCAAGAGAAGGCATTAAATGAACAAATTAAAAAATTATAATAGGGCGTTTGAGTATTTTTCCCCATGTAGAATGTCGTTTAATTTAACGTTATTCTCTTACAAATAATTCGAACCTATAGGTCATAATGATAAAGGACTTTTCGTTGTATCCCTGTAAAAATCTATAAATGCTAGATTCACTAAAATGTATATCGTTCGTGCGACGGTGACCTATAAGATGTGTATAAATTTTTAGCTCAATCAAATAATACGTTTAGACTATAGCGCACTGTTCAGAATTCTAATAACTCTGAATTTTGACAATAGATGGCAGCACTATGCAATTCTGAAAGAACTTTAGTAAAAAACTTTGATTTAAATTCATTCTTTTTATTGATATTTTAATGTGTTTTAAACGCAAAATTAATTCTTTTTTCTTTTATTATTATTTATTTTATTCATGTTTTCAATTAATTGTTAGTTATACTTTAAATAATTTCTTTTTCAATTTGCTGTGAACCGTTTTTATTTTTCTGCGGTTCTATTCTAGTTGGTTCTTTTTGTTGTGTTCTAGCGGTCAGCTGGAAAAATTCTATTCTAACGTATGAGCTGAAATAAATTCAATAATTCACGTTTATATTCTATTTTGTGTATGTATTCAAGCTTTTATTCATTGTTCCAAAAATATGATGTTATTAATTCATTTGAAAGGAAGGTGAGTCCTTCAAATTCATTTTAAACTGATTTATGATTTAATATAATTTAAACCAGCGATTTTTAAAACCATACAGTCCACAATTCTATTCAAAATCCCTCCACGCACTTTAAAGTATTTGGGCTCATAGGCTATAATGATAAACATTTTTCTTTATGTCCCTGCAGAAAAACTTAAATGCTAGATTCACTAAAATCTATACAATTCACGTGACATTGAGTTATAACATGTGTATAAATTTTGACCTCAATGGAATAGGAGTTTAGAAGTTATCGTACTTAAAGATTTTGAGCCCATATGCCATGATGAAGCATATTTCTTTGCGTCCCTGTAAAAAAAAAAAAAAAAAAAAATACTACAAATGCTAGATTCACCAAAAACAATAGAGTTCGTGCTATGGTGACCTATAACTTACGTACACACTTTCAACATATTTGAACAAAACATTTAGATGCTATCGTTTTCACTCTCTCACACACCATTGTAAAAATAGCAAAATTCAAATCAAGGGGCCTCAAAATGTATAGATACCTCCCAAATCTCAGAGCAGAATTTTTGACATGATTACATTATTTTCCTTATATTTTATAGGGGAGACCCGTGTACCTAGGGCCATCATGTACCTAGGTCCACCCCACTTTATTTGAATAATATTTAGTTTTAAGTTTTAATATTCAGTTGGGCGAGTAACAACACCAGTTTCTACATTTATAATCACTTTGAAAACATTCAGGAGAAAGTTTTTACAAGTTACATGTATAAAAAAAAAATGTACATGGTTTGAAGTAAAATTTTGCAACTCATCTCTTTTGCTATTTTACAAAAGTCAGTCAAATAATTTTCTTTTATTTCTAGTGTATAATTTTTCTTGTTATATTGAGTAATAAATGATATACTTAATTAGCCCTCTCTGTGTGTGGGGTTTTTAGTGGAAGGTATTTTGAATGAAGTTACCGAAACTTGTACCTAGGGTCACATAGCTGAATTATACCTAGGGCCATCCATGGCCCTTGGTACAATTGCAATCTTATTCTTCATATTGTTACAATTTAATTGAAACACTTTTATAATTAAATGAAGGATAATGTTGTATGAGGAATATTGCTTCAACCCACCACCAGTCATAAGCTTCAACCGTTGGACAGAGGTGTGTTTGGACCTTATAAGATATACTACCAGTACAGCTTGTAGTAATTGGATGCTGGCAAACCCTGGCAAACCAATCACTATATATGAAGTTGCTGAAAATGTTGAGAAGCAGTGGCGGATCCAGAACTTAACTTTTGGGGGGGGGGGCTAAGATTTTTCAAAGTGTTATTCTAGACCAATAAAAAATTTACAATTGCAATATTCAATTATGAATGTCAGTGTTTTGGGGGGGGGCTTCAGCCCCCTAGCCCCCCCCTTAAATCCGCCACTGTAATGAGAAGTCCTATCCGTAGGTCTTTACTCTTGTGAAAAATCTATCAGGTTTTCGTGTAACTGGCATACAGCCAGCGAATCAAAACACATTCATTGACCAGGAAACCATCCCACACTCTAATCATAAAAGAAAGGAATCCGAACAAGCATTAATCGAAAACGCATATATATTGGTTCTTGACGCATAAAACATTAGTCCCCTTCAGCTCGTTTTCAAGTTATAAATTCTGAAAGTTCGCTAATAATCGGTGAAACCACGCCTAAATCGATAACACCCCGCCTTACTGAAATAATAAATGAAGTCCAAGACAAGCAGAAATTGAAAGAGCATAGACAAACTTGTTCTTTGATGCATTCATCAGTTGCCTATTTCAGCTTTGAGATAAATTCAATTGAGATATAATGCCTAAAAATTCGCTAAAATAGAATCTAATTATTGATAAAAGTCATGGTTCTAGCAGATTTTGATGAGACTCCTCCCACTCCTTTCTCGTTACTAAATTTTTACTCAAACTTAAATATGAATTTCTCGAGAACGGACTTATGAGGGGTAACGGTTTGTGCATCGAAAATCATGATATATTATGCCAACTCCAATGAACATAATTTAATTGATTTCTATTATTACACTATTGGGATGGTTTCCTGGTGAGAGCGAATATTTAAATTCAAATGTGGCTGAGAGACAAGCTCCCTCCATAAATTTCCAAAATAAGATTTTCTTACGGAAGAAAGTGAACCAACAATGATGGAACTGTATGTCTCTGTTTCATGTCCTGTTGAAATTTCGAAACCTTCATCATCTAACATATTTTCGTGTGTCATGCTTGAACAAGTACAACATTTTCTGAAGCAAAACCTCGTATAAAAACTACTCAAAGAAAAGATGTGGCCGTAAACCAGGAAGATCTAGAAATTTAAGAAACATTCCAGAAAAAGTAAATAAATAAATAAATAAATAAAATAAAAAAGGAAATCGAAAACAAAATATGCTATTAGAATATATTCCCCCAAGAAAATAGTGAAAAATTCTCTTTTTCAAATTAAGGCTACATATGATAAATAAATGTGTTACTTGATATTGTTTCTTTTGTAAAATGTATGTTTATATGTTTATTTTCTATTCATTACAAAGTGAAATCTAATTTTAAGGGAATGGCCCTAGGTACACTGAGGCCCTAGGTACAATGAGGTCTGGCCCTAGGTACGTTGAGGTCTGGCCCTAGGTACAATGTGGTCTGACCATAGGTACAATAAGCGTGTTGTACCTAGGGCCATGTGTGAAATTTATTTAAAAACCTTCTGTTTGTCGGAATTTATTATTTTAAGTGTTTATATTAATCTCAATTAAAAGAAATTAGTTCTAAAGATATGTACGTATCAGTTTCATGATTTTTAACAGGTCAGGGGCTCTGTTTCTGAGAATTGAAAAAAGTGGTCCTAGGTACAATGAAGGTGCTGTACCTAGGGCCATGAGTGAAGTTTATTTTAAAACCTACTAATCGTCAGGACTTATTATTTTACGTTTATTTTAATTAATCCTAATTGGAAGTAAGTAATCATAAAGATATGTAAATATCAGTTTCATAATTTTAAACAGGTCAAGGGCTCTGTTTTCGGCCATTGAAAAAAAAAACGGCCCTAGGTACACGGGTCTCCCCTATATATTGAATGTTACGGTTTAACACGAATACGAAAAGTCACTTTTTCTTTTCTTTTTCTGTATAAGTGTCATTATAGAAGAACGATGGAAGGCGAGGTTTGTTTTCATTAGAAAAAATTATTTATAAAATTCACTTCGTTTTCTAAAAGCACTCATAATTCCCCGTCGAATGATACCTATTAAATTTTCCTGCATCGATTAGCAACAAAATTATGTCTTGTTTTTTTTTGTTTTTTTTTCCTCAATTTACATTACAAATCAGTTTTTAAATAAAAAAATTTCACTTTCTTTAGCTGTATTAAAACAACACCGTAATTTATTTTTATGCAAAGAGAGATAATCCAGACTCGCACATACTACATTGTAGATAACTAAATTCAATTTTAAACAATTTTTTATAATAAGTGAGTAAATATTCTAATAAATATTCTCTATTGTTTGTTCTCTCTGTGGAAATTCATATACTAGAATTGTACACAATTATGAAGCAAGTGAATTAAATAACGATGAACATTGTAAACATTACGTGTATGTAATCTCTGTTTTTCATCAAACGTTAACAGAATTGACGCATTCATACAGGAATAGATTTTGAAATACACGCAAATGGTTATTAATTTCATAATAGATTTGCTCCTGAAAGTAATTCATGTTCAGTAGAATTGCAGAATTATTCACAGCATAATTTGAAGTAGCTGAGATAAGTGAAAGCACAACAGAATTTTAATCATTCAATAGATTGTTTTTTATTTATTATATTTTACTAGTTAATTGTAGAGCGACTAAGGCGCCCGTTGAAAAATAATCATTTAATTTTCTTTATTTCTCACATCAAATAATTCATTTGCTAGCGTGCAAAATTTTCGCACTTTATTTATCTCTTCGTTACCTTTAAAATTTAAAATTATTATTATTATTTTAAAGACGTCATTTTTTCATATGCATGAGCAAATTTAATATTTAATATTTAGTTTTTTTTTTTCACTTGAAAGCATATTTTATTTTATGCTGGAAAAAAAAAAAAAAAAAAAGGCAACAATTAAAAATTTAAATGTCAATTTTAAATCTGTCATTTTCATATTTTAATTAATTAAAAAAAAAATCTAATCAAAAATTCGTTACAAATAAGGTACCAGATGAAAGGGGCGATTTTTCGGAATCCGTTGGATTAAACAGCTTATCGATCGGACAATTAGATTTTTTAAAAATTAACTAAAGTATGAAAAGTAGGGGGCAATTTGCGTTCACACACAGAGTCCAAGGAAATCTCTTAAGCCTAAAGCGTTACAGAGTCAGGCACTGATGAGCGTATATATATATGTTAATTTTTAATTGGGAGGTTCCCAGAGATATTTTAACACTTTCTCGACCGCATGCTTTTGTCTTTTTTACAGTAAGGTCCGCCTGTGGGCGTTATTCTCCCGAGTTATAATATATCAAAAAAAAAAAAAAAAAAAAAAAAAAATCTGCATTCTCATTTATATTACAAATGGATATGCATTGTAATTAAACTCTTTCTGATCAAAGATTTTGTGTCCTTAGTATAATTGATTGCACAACTATGGATATTGGGTATATTCTTAAGAAATAAGTAACATACAAATCACGAAAGAAACGCCCACTGGAGGAGTTACAGATTTTCAAATTTACGTCAGCGGTCGCGAAAGTGTTAGAAAAGCGTTGGACACGATTTCTCAAAAAATAATGCTCCAATCTTACTGAAATTTTGCTAACATTTTCAAAGTAAATTTAATAACTAGTGCTTGAAAAAAGGATTTAAAAAAAAAATCGAAGTGTGAATTTTTGGCACAGTTGTATGCAAAAAGAGTATAATTTTCGGTACATTTTATCTCACGTACAGCATTGTAAAATTAGTTGTAATCGAGCAAATAAATAAATAAATAAATAAAATTATTCTTTGAAGCACTAGTTAATTCTATTTTGAAGAAATGTGCAAAATTTTAATAAGGTCGGTGCATTGTTTCTCTGAAAGGTCTCCGGAAACCATAGATTACAGAGGTCGTACTCTCCGCCCTGTTTTCAAGATACTCTCAAATATGAGAAATTTCCGCCTTTTTTACCACCACTAATTCTATGCAGAAATACTTCAGGTATATTTATAGTAATGTGTCATGATTACACAGGGTACAGATTAATTTATAAAAATAGTGGTAGCAATAAACTTGAAAAAATTTCATTCATGAGAGTGTCCAGAAAAAAGGGCGGAGAGTACGACCCTGAGATTACCACTGAATTTCTCAAAACTTTTAACCCCTTAACGCGCGGTGTCCTCGCTGCGAGGACGCAAAATTTAAGATCCAGCTGCAAAAATTCATCCCGGAAAATTTTTGGCAAAAATTTACGTTTATAACATATCAGAAAAGGCCGTTTTTTTAATCTTAAAATTTGAAATTTTTTTTTTGTTTAATTTAGTTCATAAATTCCGGTGGCAGTATAATTTAAATGACCCGAATTGCCTTGCGCCGCAAAGGGTTAATGAAAATTTCATAGAAGATTTTTTAAATGTTGGTCTTTTATATTTTTCATATTCTTAATAAAAATGTTTCTTCCTTATATGAAAAAGAAAAAAAAAAGGAGAAAATATACTTTTTTTGCACGTGAAATCCATGTAAACCCTTAATATATTGGAAAGACTTTTTTTTTTTTTTTTTTTTTTTTGCGTAGACTGCCAATATTTTCCTCCCATCAATCTTATCATAAAGTAACATTGCTCTGCATAAAAATCGGCACCGGCACAATTTTTGCAAATTCTTATGTAAAATGACTTCCTGATTCCGAATATGACGCCCATTTTGCCCTATTACTCACGGCCGTTTTGAGGATGCCCCCTATTTATATCACTTTTCGGTAATTTTCTGGATATAAATTTTATTTGTAGGGGAGGAAAGGATTATTTTAACTGTTAAATATCTTCTGAGGATCTACAGAAGCGAAAATTTCTAAAATATGAACATTTGCAGCAAGAGGAAAATTTAGGGAGGGGTGGGGGGATTTTCCACTGAAATTATAAATTACATTCGTTATATTTTATTAATCAACTAACATTATTATTTATTATACATTACATATTTTCTGTTTTTTAGTGTTAAAATAATACATTTCTATTCTCCAAATGGCCATAAAATTATAAAGTAAAAAAATTGGGGGACGGGTGGCATCCCGAGAAAACGGTGGGTAATTGGGCACAATACAGGACATATTTGAATCCAGGAGATCATTTTACATAAGAATGAGCAGTAACGGTATCAGGGCTGGAAAATACTTTTTTTTTTTTTTTTTTTTTTTTTTTTTGCAGTGCAGTGCAGTGCAGTGTAATCAGTTTGACCGCTTGATATATGAAGTCAGCAAATTCTCGGTTCTCATTTAAAAAAAAAAAAATCATTATTAGAAAGCAATTTAACTGCAGAAATTAAATTCCGTAAAATTAGGTTAAAACACCAAAACTATATGAAATTATCTCTTAATGTACCACAGAGATACGAAATCAGTGTTATCAAATCTAGGGACGTATTTTTATTTAATAATCACCAATAATTTGTAGTAGTTATGTTTGATATACACATGATAGATGAATAATCTTTGTTGAGATTAGGCAAAAAAAAAAAAAAAAAATGTTACAAATATTGAACAAGAAAGTCCTTAAAATTGGCAACACTGTACGAAATGCACTATTCGATTCGAAGCAGTTTTTTCTTATC
Source organism: Salticus scenicus (assembly GCA_963930645.1). Lineage (NCBI taxonomy): Eukaryota > Metazoa > Arthropoda > Arachnida > Araneae > Salticidae > Salticus > Salticus scenicus. The sequence continues at coordinate 14,992,158 of OZ005659.1, read as the reverse complement.
AAGAGCACAAAAGGTGTATTAACACACTGGAGGCATAAAAAGGATTCCCAACTATTATTTATGCTTAGAATACAGTAGCCCTTCAGCCTTGCATACACTCCTTCTCATAATTATAAGGACACCCGTTTTTCTTTATTAACTAAACACTGAACACTACTATTTAAACAAATATATTTTTTATTAAATTAAATTTCGTTAATAGACGATATTTAACAAGTTTTATCGTTTTTCTATCTTAAAAACTTTATATAGAGTCCATCCCCCCCCCCCCCCCCCCCAAAAAAAAAAAAAAAAAAAAAAAAAAAAAAATTACAGATGTTTTTAATTGTAAGGACAGCTCGAATCTTAATATATATATATATATATATATATATATATATATATATATATATATTTCAATTATTCTTTAAATTAGCATTTTGGGGGGGTTTCTTTTTAGAGTTAAACAGTCAGACATTCTCTCTGGTATATATGTATATAATATATATATATACTAGATGCCTTGTCACGGAAGCCCTGCTCGGAAAGCTGCAAGTATTGCTCTAGAGCCGAACAGAAATACCTGCCGATAAGTCCGGTTGCCTGCCAAGTTACTGTCTCAACACCATCAGATCAAGATCCCGATCCATGGAGTGACGAAGAACTTAGAAAATCCCAGTTGGAAGATCCTGACATAAAGCCAATATTACAGCTGAAGGAGACGACCAGCAACAGACCTATCTGGCAGGACATTTCCAGATTTAGTCCCATTACGAAGAGTTATTGGGCACTTTGGGACTCTCTTCATATCAGAAACGGCGTATTATACAGAAAGTGGGAATCTGATGATGGGAAAAGCTTCAGATGGCAGATTTTATTACCAAGATCAAAAATTCCAGCTGTTTTAGAACAACTGCATAGTAGCTCTACCGGAGGCCATTTTGGGGTAATGAAGACTCTGCAGAAAGTTCGGGAACGCTTCTACTGGTGCAAGGCAAAGGAGGATGTGGAGAAATGGTGTAAATCCTGTGATGCTTGTGCGGCACGTAAAGGCCCGCAGAAACGAAGTCGAGGAAGACTGCAACGGTATAACATGGGAGCACCATTTGAACGGATTGCAATCGACATCTTGGGTCCTTTGCCACGGACCTCCAGTGGAAATAAATACATCCTCGTCGTGATGGACTATTTCACCAAGTGGCCTGAGGCATATCCCATTCCCAATCAAGAGGCATGCACAGTCGCAAAAGTCCTAGTGCAGCAATGGGTGTCAAGGTACGGCACGCCCCTACAACTTCATACCGACCAAGGTAGGAACTTTACCTCTGATGTTTTCAAAGGACTGTGTGAACTACTCGGCATAGACAAAACCCGGACAACACCCTTACATCCCCAGTCGGACGGCATGGTCGAGAAGTTCAATCGTACCATCCTGAATAACCTCTCCCTTCTAGTATCAAGGAACCAGCAAGATTGGGACTTGAAGTTGCCATTTAGTGAAGTTTTTCTTTAATATTCAGTTTCAATACCATTTCATACAACATAGATGATATTTTGAATACATTTAAAATATTTAAAATTGCTTTCCACTTCCATGAAATTTTCTAATATGATAAGTTAAGGTTTTTTCAACTTTAAAGCCACGGGAAAGACAACAATACAAAAGTTTCTTTCTTCAAACTATTTCCTATTGCTCTAGAAGTAGAGCAAAAATGTAAGTCTTGTTGAAAAAAAAATTATTACCCCCCCCCCCCCCACCCCTCTCTAAAATCTAACAAAAATCTGAGAATTCCACGTTTAAAATTTGCAGATAATCTCTTGATGTTCATAATAATAGAAAAAATTACTAAATTCATTCTGCTTTCACTAGAAACAGCTCTCCAGAGCACTATAGATCCACCTTTAAAATGCCCGATTCATATCTGCCGTTAAAAAATCTGCTCTGCATTTCGCTAGCTTCAGATTGTGCTAGTAACAGTTAAAACTATTTGGTTAATGAAAAATAAAATGTTTTTCATCCGAAAATGAACATTTTAACATTTCATATTGTCTTCATTCAACTTTAACAAAGACGTTCTTTCCTCCGTTAAATGCTTATTGATTATTAAGGGCGTATCAGACTCGACGACTTTACAGGCGATTTTAGAGCCAACCACTGATTAGCGCCGATTTTTCGGAAAAAATTGTCTCTACTCCCAGTGTGATAGCGCAGACCGAAGTTGCCCAACTTTTTCGGAGCTGCCTTGATAAAATTGTCCGTATACTCAATTTCTCCTCGGATTCGTCCAATCAGGATGCGCTATTTTGATACGTCATATTTCCAAGATGGCGGAACACGGGAATAGCTTCAAGTGGAGATTTGAAGAAGAAATATTATCGTTAAGCACGTTTATTTTACCGTTAAATGATAAGAATTGTCAATTAATCGTTTTTATTTTCGTATGGCGTTATGACAATAGTTGTAAAAAATATCAAAATAGAAATAATAATGCGATATTTTACACAAATGAAAGGAAATTTTAATGCTAATCATTGCGTATTTCATTCGCGCCAAGAAAAGTGATAAGCGTCAGAAGTTAGTCTTCTTTCATCCAACTTTTCACCCGACTATTGTAACCTCTACGGTGTTTTCGTCGAGGAAAAATCGGCGCTAAAGTCGGCTCAAAAATTAGTTGTTTCTAAAGTTGCTGAATCTGATACGCCCTTTACAGGTTTTTTATTCATTTTAACGCATTATTAATTATTTTAAACATGCATAAATGTGGACCTCAACCTTTCGTTAAAAATTATGAGCAAATTCAGCAGCAGTCATTTTGAGTAGGATAGTAAGAGGAATTATGAGTCTTCGATCTCTGTAAAGCAACTCTGATTTTGCACCAATCTCTGTCCTTTCGAACCAGCAGTTCAACGTTTGATCACGTTTCCATCAGCAATTTTAGATCTTCGAATTTCATTAGAAATACGGCGGATTGAAATTATCCTTCCTCTTAAAAAACACATTTATCATACTTCACTTACGTTCTTTTTTTTTTCGAGGAATTATCAGTAATGTCCGTCCAATAAAAATTGAAGGCTTATATATAAATTAATCTAGCCTAGTAGTTAACAAATTCGCATGTCAACTGTAATTTATCTGCTAGTAAGTTAAATAAAGCGAAAAAAATCTTGATTGTACCTATAATTATGAACATCTAAAAATGTGGAGAAAAAATATTTTGCATTATTTTTTATTAAATTTGTTTCATATTAAAACAATTATAGCATTTTGGGGTTTTAGAATACTATATATATTAAGTGCACTTAGTTATAATCTTGTTCACAATTATTTTTACATTAGTTATTTCAACATATAAAGTGTTCTTATAAATATGAGAAGGAGTGTATGATAAAGAAAGACCTCAGAATATTACAAATCACAGAATACACGTGATAAGTTTGTTAAAAAGGGTTTTAATTTTATATTAAGGATTCTATTCTAAACTATGCATAATCAAGGTCATAGCATAAACGGTGCTTATCTTTCGATTTTTAGTTTCAAGATTTTTTAACCATCTTCTTGCCTGAATTATGTTCTTTTCGACACATTGAGATCTGCCAATAACCATTTTACCTCTTTTCAAACTATACACAAGAAGTGTCACCTTGAACAAACGATCACGTGTTCGAGAAAACTACATGAAGTACATAAACTTTTAATGCACTAATTGCTAAATTATTCAAAACTAAATAAATAAATAAAAAATGGACAGAATTCAAAAATATGTTCTTATTTTACACTTCTTTAAATTCAGTACTTAAATATCTGTCGTTTATTGTAAAAGTAATGTAACTCCATATATATATATATATATATATTTAATTTGTACTTTTTTGCTTAATTGTATAACATTTAGTCATATCTTTCATTATATAACTCCAAAAATTGTATTAAAACACAATAAATGGCGTTACTTGGTTAATACTTCTAAATATTCTTTATAGAATTCAAGTATTTAAATTATTTAAAATTAAATTTCTTATAACTTTTGAATTCTTCTAACTTTAATTTTTATTAAAAAATAGAAAACTGATAACTCTGACTAAATACTTGTATTTTTTTTTTTCTCTACATATAAATTTGTAAAAATCTCGTTACAATGAATGATCCATATTATACTGGAATTTAGTCATACTTTTTTGTTAATGTAAAACGAGCTGGAACCCGTCGAATTGGATGGTCACTTTATTGATCGTAATGTTTCAAAAATCGTCGCATCGTTATTTAAATGTATATCCACTTTCCTCCACCAGGGGGCGCAGTATGTTGTGTACGAACATCACCAATTGCCTTGAATTTCCAAGACCTTTCAAATAAGGTGTCACATGGTGGTGCCAACTGCAAAATCCTTTAGTTCCACTTTCCACCGCCAGGGGCCACAGTGTGTTCTGTACGAACATCACCAACGGTCAGGAAATACCAAGACCTTTAAAATAAGGTGTAACATGATAGGGCCTACTACAAAATTACATAGTTCCATTTTTCACCACCAGAGGACGCACTGTATTGTATACAAACATCCCCAATCAACGTGAAGTTTGAAGACCTGTAAAATGAGGTGCTACATGTGTGGGTCTAGAACGGATTTCCCTCTCAAACTAATTTCGCCCCTTTCCGGAACCGTTCGACTTTTTTTATTTTTCTCTTTTGATGGCTTATCTACAGACCAAGACCTTTTTTTAGACACCTCAACCAAATTTTTACACCTAGCCGTTCTCTCAATTTAGGTGACACAGACAAAAACCTGTTTCAAATTAATATATAGATTTAATATAATTCTAATGCATGCCTAAAATTTTAAAACTTATTCCATTAAAAGAATTTTTTATAAAGAATTTGAATACTTAGCCTTAAGCAAAAAATTGCCAGCGTAATTTAGTTAACAATTTATTATTTTTAAAAAGTTAGCTTTGTGAAGAATTTTATAAATATGCAATTGCTACATAAATAATTGGTAACATAAAAATGCTCCATTTATTTTAAAATTCATTGCTTTATGAAAAATATTCAAATGATATATAGCCAAAAAATATCAGAATGCCTCATAAAACGTTTCGTCTTAAATATCATTTTTCTTTTATAATGAGATTACATATTCAAATATTATAGTATCATTTTCTTCAAGACATTACTTTAGATTTAACACTGATCCACAGACGAATTTAAAAATACTTTGAAAGAGATGATAAAGACCTCAAAATGGTATTATCTATATATTATTTAAAGCCAGTGACTTGGAAGTAGAAAAAGTAGTTCTATAAAATGAAAAGTGGTATTATCTCTTTCGATTTATATATAGTTGCATGTTTAAAAAGCAAAATCTTTATCTAAAGTGTATGGTGAAATGAATATAGTAAGTATCCTTCGATAAACAAATAGAGATCATTTCTTAATGTATTAATAAATCAGCATTTTATTTAAACAATTTAATAAGAAAAAGAATGATAAACAAGACATGGGATTCATGGAAATTACCAAAATTAAGAATAAAAATGTGATTCTAATAACATAACTGTAATAACATTTTCGCGACCGCATATTTTTGTCTTTTTGACCACAATTTCCTAAACTAGATGCCTGTCGCGTGGCTCGGAAACTTGGCAACAGTTCAAGCGGTAAATAGCGCCATTGCGTGACTTTTTTATTCAACTGTCACCAATAATTTTAAGAAGTGATATATGATATACTATTGACGTTTCTTCAATTCTATTCGCCTTTTATGTACAGTCGGAGGAAAAAAAAACGCAACACTCAACTTAACTTCGTTGCTAATCGATGTAGAAAAATGTAATAGGTATCATTCGACGGGGAATTGTGAGTAGTTTCAGAAAATGAACTGGAATTTTGAATTGGGGGTCGTCTACATATTAAAACATGGACCAACTCTGATTTTTTCAATAGTAATGCCCAATTTTTATTTTATATTTGAATTCCTGGGATCGCGACAACGCGAAAAAGTATATTGGGTGTATATTTTACTCATTTTTTCACAGAGTTATAAGCCTTCAAAGTTTGAAGGTGCTAATGTTAAATTCATATTTCAAACTTTTATTAATATCTTCACAAAAAATAACACGAACGATATAATTTTTTTTTTACAAGATACAGTGAAGAAACCCAAATATAATCCACCATTACTTTTGATTCTGAAAAATATTTTTAATTCTGAAAAATATTAATAAATTCATATTCATAAAAATTATGAATTATGACCTATATTAATTTTTACATAAAATGAATCCTAATGATGAAAAATATGGGTATGCAAATTTGCAGCTCATTCCAATTATTAGTTTTCGAGATGTAAATAAATATTTCTTTTGGAGTGGTTTAGGGGGCCGTCTCTTATAAATTTTTGCATGAGATAACGAATCAAATCTTAAAAAAAATAACAAAGTTAATTTATTACCTTTGTTAAGTCAGTTAAGTTAACTTTGTTAGTTAAGTCATTAATTTTATAATTCATTCTTACCTGAAAGATTTCCGGTTCGAAACATTAAAATTTTATCTGTTTCTTATAGGATCTTAATTTTATTTTTCTACATTTACTGATAACCCCCTAACACATTTTTGATTATAACTGTATAAATACTAAAGATAAAGCATACAAACAGTATACTTTTCCGCACTGCCAGATTCTCAGAAATTCGAATATGAAGTCAAAATTGCGTGTTGCTATCGAAAAAATCAAAGTTGGCGCTCATTTTAATATGTAGATGACCCCTAATTCAAAATTCGATAACATTTTCAGAAAGTGCAATTAATTTCCTGTTGAATTATGACTGTTAGATGTTCCTGCGTAAATTAATAACGAAATTACAGCGGGTGTTGCGTTTTTTTTTCCCCGACTGTACATCAAATCCCACTTTTAATAATTTTTAGTGGCTGTTGAATGAAAAAGTCGCGCAATCTGTACCAGGTGGAGCTGTCTACCATTTGAACTGTTACCAAGTTTACGAGCCACGCGACAGGCATCTAGTTTAGGAGGCTGTGCTTTTTGACAGTAAGGTCCGCCTGTGGGCATTATTCTCCCAAGTTACAATATTTCAGAATAAAATTTTCTATACTCAGATTCATATCACAAATGGATATACATTATAATGATACTCTTTCTAATCAAAGTATTGGTGGTACATATGAATATTGCGTATATTTTTTAAGAAATAAGTGACATACAAATTGCGAAAAAAACGCCAACTGGAGGAGTTACAGATTTTCAAATAACGTGAATCTACGTTAGCGGTCGCAAAAGTGTTAACAACAACGAAAGATGTATTCTTTAACCACATTTCTCCAAACCATGGAAGACTCTGCGCAAGTGTTGACTCAACGACCCCAGTGTTAAAATAGGGGAAATGGTAATTTGATTGAGAGAAAATAAGCGATAAGAAAGCGCCGAATGACTGGATGTTTTCCAAATCCCAACCTGTCGGTCAATTTGGCTCTTCTCCAAGCCTTTGCACTCGCTTTCACTGTTAGTTTTAGGAAACGTGGTTACACTATACCGTAAATTCCTGTTTATAATCTGAAGTTCAGAAAAATTAATTTCACCAGAAAGTAAATAATCAACAAAGCTATTTTCATTTCTAACAAATATATATATTAAAATTTCTGGTGTAAAACTAATTTATTTAACTTACTGATTACATGCAGGAAAATATGGTAACAATATTGCTTAAATGTTTGTTCTATTTAAATAATTAAAAATCCTATTTATATATGTATTTTTCAATTAAAAAAAAATTGTAATAATACATACTTAAGTTGAATAAATTGAACTAATTAGCTTTTGCTTTTTCTGATATTTTATATATTATTAATAAATTTTATAATTTACTGAACAAAATTTAACAGTTAGATATATTTTAAATGATTTATTTATTTTTTTAACCTAAATTGGCTTTCTACTAAAATATTTAGTATAGTTCAGGGTGTTATTCAATTAAATATAAGTAATGCTTGTTTAATAAATTAAAAACGCTCTTAATGGCTCTCAATTATTATTATTATTGTTATTATTTATTTATTTATTTATTTTTGGTAACTTAAATATTAAAATGTATAATAACATAGAGATGAAGAATTTAAATGAAATTTCGAATTAGTGTACTAATTTTGAGGGTTTAAACCAGAATTGAAATACAATGTGGTCCAATATATAAGTACACACACACACACACACATATATATATATATATATAAAGTGAAGAATTTAATAACGTTACGAAATATTAACGTTACCAGTTAATAGATACATGATAATATCAACAACGCACACATAAAAGTTACTGTCATTCAATTTAAATGTTAGCACAATATTTTTCTATGATTCATTTGCAGTATCAATTAATAGATAAATGCATTTTAAATTACTTATGCTAATAAAAACCTGCATGGCATTATTAGCATTACCTGCTTTTATTAGCATTACTTATGCTAATAAAATGCTGCACCATAACACTGAGATCAACAAGGTGTGATTTTTTTATGCGAAATTCATAAAAGTTACCAAATGTAAACCAATAATTTTATTAATATATATATGTTACCGCTAAAGTGCAGAAATCAGTTAATCTGCAGATTAGCTAGGTAATCTGCACATTAACTAGGGTAATCCGTTAAAGTGAGGAAAATTGTTTTATTTCTCAAATTACCTAGGTAATCTGCAAATTACCTAGATAATCTGCACATTACCTACTAGGCACTAGTTAAAGTGAAAATAAGATATCTGGTGTTGTAATTTTACAGCACGCTGTGGTGTATTTGTTTTTTCATTCGGAAAAAAAAAAATAGTTTTCTTTCCTTTTTTATTTCTTTCTTTACTTATTTTAATCTGTATGTGTTTTAATTTTTATATCTTTTAAAGTTATATTTGTTTTATTTTTTATTTATTTCATCTTTTTTATTCTGTCAATATAAGTTTGAAGATGTTATGCATTTTAAATATAAAATATAATAGCTTTAATAGCTTTCAATAAATTCTATTTTATAAATGAATGTTAGAATTGTAATACAGTAACGATTTCTTTTCAAAATAAAAATATTTAACAATTTAAAATAAAAATAAAAAGTTTTATTAACAACTTATATTGCTATTACTATTTAAATATTAGAAATATTAAATTATATAAAATATTACTAGAAATATTAAATTAGACAAATCAGAAGCGTTACTTAAGAAGTACTTCAAATAATTAAAACTGCTTTAACATTTTTTAGAATGCATAAAAATTAAAATGACAGTTTTCAATGCTTTATTAAACTATATTTTGCAGCATACATATATCTGTACAAGTTTAGCAAATATATTAATTTTACAAAAAAAAAAAAAAAAAAAAAACTTTATTAACACTTTTTATGCGATAAACTACAACGAAATTATCTGAAGAAGCGAACAAAATTTAAAATAAATAAATAAATAAATAAAAATATAATCATGATATATAAAATATGTACAGGAAACTTGAAAAAAAATGTAATGAAATGCTTAAAAATGTACAGAAATTTCATATTAAGTATTTATTAAATGCCATAATATTTTTCAAAGTTAATAATTAATATAACTTTTTTTTTTTCAGTAAGCAATAGCAATTTAAATCAATTTTAAAATAAATTAGTTTTAAAAAGTTATGGTTTAATAGTTTTAGTTCGGAAGGAAATAATTACTGTAATGTAAATCTAATATTCATAATTCAAAATGGAGTTTCACGAGAGACAGCTTTTAATAAAGATTACATTTCATTAATAAAATGCAGACCCTTATCAAACTTATACTGACAGAATTAAAAAAGATAGAAATAAAATCAAAATCAAAACAATTATTACTTACTTGTTACTTCAAATGTTGTGTTAGTCATAAAAATAAACCTAATCATGGCTTCCATCCTCGACATTTGCGTTTGCCGTTTATCGGTTTATTTATCATCATAGCATAGCGGAAGTGCGGAAGGGAAGGGGTAAAAGTTTTAGTTATGTTTGAAGGTCATTCGCGTATCTGTATCACATGGCTGTTTGACGTCATAGTGAATGTAAAAAAAATTAAGGCTCGAAACAAACATTTGAACTTTAACGATACTGAAACCGTTAATCTGCAGATTACCTAGTTAAAATGCGGAAAACTCTTTATTCCGCACTTTAACGGGTTATTTTAGTTAATCTGCAGATTAGCTAGGTAATCTGCAGATTAACGGATTTCGCGTTTTAACGGTAACATTTATATATATATATATATATATATATATATATATATATATATGAAAAAAAGATAGCTGGAATATGGAAACTTCATTCCACCTCTAGTACCAGTTTAATTTAAGAAGCACATCTAAGATCAATATGAATTTAATAAAATAAAACAATTGAAAAATCGAACTAAGAATCAAAAACTCCAGCACAAAGTCTAATAAATTTAATAGATACAAAATCACTTCTTTTCAAAGTATGTATATATTTTATTCAATAGATAACGTTACATTTTATTTCTAAATTTGATTTTTGAATGCAACTGCTAAAAGATATAATTTTTTTACGTTTGAATGTTAAATCTGAACTCACTTCTATTTCATTCATGAAGCTAAAAATCAGTTTTATACTTACATTTCAGGAATAACTTTGATCACAATTTCCCCCTTTTATCTTCATACTTCCATAATTATAAGATTTTTTTTTTTTTTTTTAAATCATATTTCTAGATATATAAGAAGAAGGTATTGGATTAGTAAAATACGAGGTGTGGCTATTAAATAACGAGACTATTCCAGTAAAACATTTTATTTTAAACTTATACATATTTAGTTATTATCACCTTCAATATGCACCCCTCCTCTATCCCTACAACGCTCCATGCGAATTTTCCATTGTTCGAAACAGTGCTGGAAGTCTTGTCCTGGGAGCTCCTGCATGAGGCGTGTAGCTTTTCCTTTCACAGCTTTAACTGGCTCAAATCTTGTTCTTTTAATGCAGATTTAACTTTGGTGAACGGATAAAAGTCACATGGGGCCAGGTCAGGCGAATAAAGCGGGTGGTCTAAAACTGGGATGTTGTATTTGGCTAGAAACGTCTTGATAGACAATGACGTGTGAGCCGACGCGTTGTCTTCATGGAGAACCCATGACTTGTTCTTCCACTATTCGGGTCGTTTTTTCTTTACCCCTTCACGGAGTTGAGCAAGCACCTCAAGATAGTAATGTTGATTAATAGTTTGACATTCAGGAACCCAGTGAAAGTACACAATATCATGAATGTCGAATAAAAGGATCATCATCGCTTTGAATTTCGGTCATCATCTCCAAAGTCTTCTCAGCCATCTTGGAAACGGTTGAATCACTCATAAACTCGCACACGTGATAAACATCCATCGCCATAAACTTGTTTTAATAAAAGATAAGTTTCACTAGCGGTTTTACCAAGTTTCGCGTGAAATTTCACGACAATTCGTTGTTCTACTTTTACACTGATGACTTTTTCGAAAAAACGAAACAAACACCTCTTACACAAACGAAGGTTACGGCCAGACTGATTTCTCTACAAACACGGGAGACACTGCAATCGAAAGAGAAGGCTTTACGCCTCATAGCTGTCCGTCGTTCGGATTTGGCGCATATGTAGTTCATATGTAGCAGCAATAGTCTCGTTATTTAATAGCCACACCTCGTATTCATAAGTAATGAGTTCACGAGTAAACGAGCTCGGGATTATTCTTTTACGGCCTGAAACACCTACTGAACATGTTCCAAAAACGTTCGATTAAAGAAAGATGCTGCAGGCCCTTAATCACATTAATAACTCATAGACGTGTTTGAATTAACTCATTAATATATGACCGACTAGGATTTGTTATGCTTAAATGGAATTATGCCAGATAGATTCTATAGGTAATATCACTGGTCGTAAAATGCCGACGACGCATCTATGAATGGTGAAAGTACATTGTAGCAGAGTAAAAGCGATCAGCTATCCCCAAAAAATGATTTTCACTGTAATGACTAAATGCCTATCTATATCGAATGTTTGATTTGACCACTCAACTCACCTTCTGAGTGCACAGGTACACGACTGATCTGTTGCGAGTAAATCATGATACTCGCCACTGTAAATGATATTCCTCTATTTGGAATATATTATTCTATTCAGTTTGATCGCGAACTCTATCAATAGAGGCGAAACTGAATTTCGGAAGAGGAGAGGCAGAATTTTGTCGAGTTATTCTTGATCTCTGGACAATTTCTCCTAATAATTTCTGAATAGTGCACGTTGATATATTGCATCACACAATATCTAGCAGTTGGAGTATCGATAGAGTCGTTATTAGTTCGGACGCGTCTTCTCTCCTGATTGCGAAATCTGAAAACTCATTGAAGTGGGGGAATCTTTTGAGTCACCATGTTGACTGTTTGTTCCTTCACTGAATCAATACTTCTAACACCAGTCAAGTACCATCATAGACCTTATATAGATAGACCACGCATCCCCCTCATTATCTGTTCGCGAGATGAGCTAGCTTCCCCAGCTAAATTATCACGTGATGCGGATCTGGAGAGAGAGAGAGACGAGAATGAATATTATGTTATTTTTCCAAAGGAAAGAAAGTAGTTTTGGGTTTTTTAATTTCTGTATTGTGCACATACTTTTTATTTAAGTCTTTAGATTTACGCATCGTTGGAAAGCTAAAATGTCATAGATTAATTATAAAACAGTTTTTTTTTGTGAAAAACTATTTTGAAGGGGAGAGTTTTTTGTTTGATTCTTACAAAAATAAGTGCTTTCTTATGGAAGAATTTCCCCCAAGTCTGTGTCACGTGACATTCGGCGCTGACCGCAAAGGATGAAGGTATCAGATTACACCCTCATGTTGAAGACATTCACTATAATGGGAAGTCCTATTGGTGGCGCAGTCTATTTATATAAGGTCTATGAGTACCATATTATTTCATCCAACTTGCAATCCGATTTGCCTGTTCAACCGATCAGTCATTCTGCGGTCTGTGATGTGATCCCTTCTCCTAACGACGTCGGGTATGTCTAAAAGGCTTTTTCATGTATTAATATCTTGTATCGAATTTTTTAATCTAGTTGTGAATGCCCATAATTGAACGTACCAGTCCTAGAGCTCCTCCAATACAGGCTGGCTCATCAGGCATTTTGTTTCCCACTCAGCGACAGTTGCCCACGCGATCCGAATTTCAAGTGTTATCAAATCACATAAAATGGAGGTTTTGCAGCCGAAAATTGCTCAAATTATACCAGAACTGCTTTTAGAACGTTTAGATTTCCAACAGATGAAGAAAGGCGAAAGAAATGGGCTATTAATTGTCCAAAAGAAAATTGTACGCTTAGCTTTCCATCACAAATATGAAGTGTAATTATGATATGTTTTCTTGCATTTTTTGTATCAATTATTCGTTTTTATTGCTGTTTGATTATCTAAATGTTGTATTTTACAACCTACACTACTTTTCAACATGTATAAATATTTAAAATTAACTAATTTAACAGCAACAGAGATGGCTACTTTTTACAAGGGTTATAAGAAAATTTCGCCAAATATTACCGCCAAACTTATTAAGTACAAACAATAATTCGCTCTTCTGTTTAGGAAAACTCGCCATTTTAGGCGATAAAGATGTGAGTTATACGTCTGCAACAAAACGTCGCCAAACTCTCATATTTCCGCTGGGCAACAATGATCAGCTGTGAGTCAACTCGTATTATAGGAGTCTTAACCAGTCTTTTTAAATTATGGCTCGTTGCTTTTCTTGCGTGTTTTACATGCCTCTACAATGATCAATAATGCTGCTTGATTGATAGTTTGCATAATTCTTCCAGCTACGTTTGCAGGCCAAGTTTCGTCATTGTAGCATAATTTTTCCATCTGCATATATATATATATATATATATATATATAGTGGAACCTGTCTAAAGTGACCCCCCTAGGGACCGGCTAAAATGGTCACTATATGCAGGTGGTCACTTTATAAAGTCTCTTTAAAATTGGAAAATGGTCACTTTAGTCAGGAAAATGGTCACTTTAGTCAGGAAAATGGTCACTTTAGTCAGGTGGTCATTTTACCAAGGTGGTCACTTTTACAGGTTCCACTGTATATATATCCATTTGAGTGAGTAAGTGAGTTTCATGTGAAACTAGTGCTATGCTATGGGTGATTGGTAACAGTCTGGGAAAACTTCTTAAAAGTGGTCCGGAGACATGCCATCACGAATTTGATTCCCCATAGAGGGCATGGCTTCCGCGTTTTGGTGACCTCTATGATTTAATTGTGATAGGAACATGGACAAAATTGTGGTTGCGATGGATTTTACGTGCATCCCCATCATTAATGTGCACGACGGTTTGCGACTGTCTCGAGGGTCGAACCTGTGATCTTTTCCACCTGAGTGTATAACGCTGTTAAAAAAAACAATTGTCCAGTTAGAAATATTCAATATACATTATCGATTTAATTGCTCATATTTGTTCAAAATATTCAAACAGTCATTTTACCAAAAATTATAATATAATTAGATAATTTAGAGATATAAACTTTAGTTAAAACTTTCTTGGAAATTGCTTTATTTTTAATATTTATTATTAGTATATATAAGTTTGTCATATTTTAAAATAATTTTATCATAACCATTCCTTTTAAACATTTTTTTTTTTTTTTTTCAGAAAGATCTCTCGAAAGATAAAAACACTTTTATATTTTTCATACAGGAAAATAAAATAAAAGTAAGAAAATATTCTTTAGAATCTTATTTATCTAACGAAGAATTTGTACATTTTTATTCAACCTAAATAAAAACAATATTACATATTTAAGGAATTCTGAAGTATAAAATCAGATTTTTGCAAAGTTCATTTCTTATAAAAACTAACTCTTCATTGCTAAATTCGATTTATGAATACTATCGCTAATAGATAACTTTATTTACATTCCAAATGTTAGCTTTGAAGTCTCTTCTACCGCATATCAGAAATTGAAAATCAATTTCGTATTTACCTTTCAGGATTTACTTTAAACGTGATTCTATTTTTAACAATGCAAAAATCGATTCAGAAAAATATTATGAATCTTATCCCTTTACTTTATTTTATTACTAGCAGGCTTTGCCCGCTTCGCTGGTTATTATATTGAAATGAATTCTCAAAATACCATATCATAGTAGTAATAATAAAAAATATTGAAATAAGTCAAAATCTAAGTTATAATTCTCGCTATCTCCGGTAGCGGTTTTCCCACACGCCACACATCGAGTCTGGAGCAACAATGCCTTCGGTAGCGTTTTCTTTGCCTGCATTTTACACCCCCTCCCCTTCCTCGCGGGTAAAGTGGAAAGATTTGCAAAATCACACAAAAGTGCATAATACGTACATTTAATCAAAACCCACACACCAAAATTCGCCATTCTAAGGTAATTTGGAGCAGATTTAAACTTGAAAACATGTTTTTTGCCCCGCCCATACCTAAGAGGGGTTCATGTTGCATACACGTGCATAACCGACACATTAAGTAATCGAGATCCTGAGATTATTTGAAGCAGAGTTATGTTAAAACGTGTTTTTTAGCCCCTCCCCATGTTTTTTTAGTCCGGTTCTTAAAGGAAAGAAGGGGGAGGGAATGTTGCAAAATCTCTTTATATTATGAGTTAGATACATGTAACTGACCCATACATAAAAAAGGTCCTTCCTAAGATATGATAATTTACGGCAGAATTACGCATGAATACACTCCTTCAAATAATTATAAGAACACCCATTTTTCTATGTTAACTAAACACTGAATACTATTATTTAAACAAATATGTTTTTTATTAATTTAAATTTCATTAATAGGCAATTTTAAAAAGTTTTATCGTTTTTCTATCTTAAAAAACTTTAAATACGGTCAAAGAAAGGATTTTTCAGGTGTTCACAATTATAAGGACAGCTCGAATCTTTGTATTTATTTTCAATTATTCTTTAAATTAATATTTTTTGGGTCTCTTTTTAGGGTGAAACAGTCAGACATTCTCTTTGGTATATATATATATATATATATTCTTTAATATTCAGTTTCAATATCATTTCATACAGCACAGATGATATTCTGAATAGACTTAAACTATTTAAAATTGCTTTCTACTTGCATGCACTTTTCTAATATGATAAGTTAAGGTTTTTTCAGGCCACGGGAAAGGCAACGATGCAGAAGTTTCTTTCTTCAAAATATTTCCTATTGCTCTAGAAGTAGAGAAAAAATGTAAATGTTGTTGAAAAAAATATTATTACCCCCCAAAATCTAACGAAAATCTGAGAATTCTAAGTAAAAAATTTGCGGATATTCTCTTGATATTCATAATAATAGAAAAAATTACTAAATTCATTTTGCCTTCAGTAGAAACAGTTCCCCAGAGCACCATAGATCCACCTTTAACATGCCCGATTCATATCTGCCTTTAAAAAATCTGCTCTGTCTTTCGCTATCTTCAGATCGTGCCAGTAAGTGTTAAAACCATTTGATTAATCAAGAATAAAATGTTTTTCATCCGAAAATGCAATATTTTACCATTTAATATTGTTTTTATTCAACTTTAACACATACGTTCTTTCCCCCATTAAATGCTTATTGATTATTACAGGTTTTTTATTCATTTTAACATATTATTAATTATTTAAACATGCATAAATGTGGACCCCAATCTTTCGTTAAAAATTACGAGCAAATTCATCAGCAGTCATTATGAGTAGAACAGTAGAAGGAATTATGAGTCTTCTATCTCTGTAAAACAACTATGATTTTGCATCAGATCTCTCTCCTATCGAACCAGCAGTTCAACGTTTGGTCACATTTCCTTCAGCAATTTTAGATCTTCGAATTTCATTAGAAATTCGGCGGACTGAAATTATCCTTCCACTTAAAAAACACATTTATCATACTTCACTACATGAACGTTCTTTTTTTTCAAGGAATTATCAGTAAATGTCCGTCCAAGAAAAATTGAAGGCTTATATATGAATTTATCTAGTCCAGTAGTTAACGAATTCGCATGTCAACTGTAATTTATCCGCTATTAATTAAATAAAACGAAAAAAATCTTGATTGTCCCTATAATAATGAACATCTAAAAACGTGGAGAAAAAATATTTTGAATTATTTTTTATTAATTTTGTTTCATATTAAAAAAATTATAGCAGTTTTGGTTTTCAGAATACTAGACATATGAAATGCACTTAGTATAATCTTGTTCACAATTATTTCTACATTAGTTATTTCAAAATATAAAGTGTCCTTATAAAAACGAGAAGGAGTGTACATGTTTTTTGCAACCCTCGCCTTCTAAGGGGCGGTAAGGTGTAATTTCACAAAATCACTTTGTAGTGTGTGTTGAATACGCATAAGCAGTCCACACATAAAAAAATGCCATTAGGATAATTTTGAACAGAGTTACGTACGGAAACATGTTTTTTATCCCCAACCCTGAAAGGAGGGGGGATAACACGGAATTTCAAATAATCCCTTTGTAGTTTGTGTGTGTTGAGTACGCATAACCAATCGACATATCAGAAAATCGCTTTCATGAGATAATTTGGAGCAGAGATACTCTTTAAACATTTTTCCCACCCCCATCCCCCGTCGCTAAAGGTGGATTCACAAAATCCCTTTATAATGCTTGTTGGGAACGCGAAACTACCCCACGCATTAAAAATCAAGGAAAAATGATTTCGCCTCTCGCACCTCCAAAGGGGATATAGTGGAATTTTATAAAATCCCTTTGTAGTGTATGTCTTGAGTACGCATAACCAATCTACATATAAAAAAATTGCTATCCCGAGATAATTTGGAGAACAATTAATCTTATAATAGTGTTTTTGCCCCTCACGCCCTTAAAGGGGCGGGGGAGAAAGTTCTTAAAATCCTTTTATAGTGCGTGTTGGGAACGCGTAATTATCTCACACATAAAATTTAATTTTACAGAGAAAATTTGAAGCAAAGTTATGCCCCAAAACATGTTTATTCCCCTCCTACCCCCAAGCGAGGAAAGGGGACTTTCGTAAAATCCCGTTACAATGGGTGTTGGACACACGTAAATAAGCCACACACTAAAACTTTAGCTCCTATAGATTTCCACGGAAGAATTTAGCGCTAAAAGAGGGGGGGGGTGTCGAATTTACCCCCAAAATCGAAAATCGGAAAAAAATCGAAAATGAGTTTTTGAAAATACCTTCAAGAAGACGATTGGCTTTTTTTTTTTTTTTTTGGTTTTTTTTTTTAAATATCTTTGAGCTATTACTGGTAGAATTTTACTCGAAAATCCGTACTTTTCTAAATTTGCCGTCGAAAATTATTTTTACCCCCCCCCCCTTCCTCAAAAATCAAAAATTCCAAAATCGCAGAAAATGACTTTTTTGTACTTAAGCTTAGTCTCCCCATCTGCAATTTCTTCACCGTGAAGTAATTTGTAGCTGAGTTATGCTTATAAAGGTGTTTTTGCCTTCTGCGTCTCCGAAAATTCTTTTATCCCCTCCCCCCTTTAACAATCCAAATTTCCAAAATCGCAGAAAATGATTTTTTTGTATTCAAGTCTAGTCTCCCATCTGCAATTTCTGCACCATGAAGTAATTTGGAGCCGAGTTATGCTTATAAAGGTGTTTTTGCCTTCTTCGCCTCCGAAAATCTATTTTATGCCCTGCCCTCCCCCCTCCCTCAAAAATCCAAAATTCCAAGATCGCAGAAAATAATTTTTTTGTATTCAAGTCTAGTCTCCCCATCTGCAATTTCTTCACCGTAAAGTAATTTGGAGCCCAGTTAAGCTTATAAAGGTGTATTACGGCGATAATTAAGGTTTTTGTAATTTTTGTGTAAGGCCGTGGTTAACAGTTATTTAAATTAGCGTTTTGTACGAGAAAAATATGAGAAGTTTGGATAAATTCATCCTTTTGTCAAAATAAATAAATAAATAATTGTAAGTTAAATGAATGAGGTTGTAGAATACTGGAATGGATGTTAAAATATTTCTTTCTGTCTGTAGGTTAATCTTCTCGTATTGAAAAGCCTTTGTTAATGAATTTCTGTATATTTGTGCATTTGTATATGTTGTGAAAAGGATTAAAATTTATGATATTTTGAAATTGTATGAATGTATCTCATGAGAATTTGTGTTTGTCAATGGTTGGCATTGTAAATGAATTCAGTATTTTAATCCCGTCTTCTTTCATTGTATAGTAAACCTGGAAATTCATTGTACTATTAAAGTATTTTTCCCTGGGCGAGTAAAACTTTTAATCCCATTGAGGTCTTCTCTTCGAAATATCACTTTGTCTCTGTATTCAAAATCTACTGATAAATGTCTATAGGATTAATAAAAAAGCACAACAAAACTGGCGTTGTAAAAAATATACTTACAAACTTTGAATAAACACCATAAAATGCAATAAACTCGCAACAATTGTTTTGGGTCAAAAAAACACACGACCCTTCATCAGGCGAATAAAGTAAGCACGAGTGTTGCAGTCAAAGCTGCAACACACAAAATCATTTCAATGAAAAGAAAAACTTTATAAAGTAGAAAGTAAATATAACTACTGGTGTGAGTAGAATTGTACAAGAAAATAAGAAAATAAATACATGAGTGAGATTAAACATGTAACAATCTAAGGATATCAAAAATTAAACGAAAATCTAAGTTACGTGAGTAATTTCCAAGCATCAGAGAAGAATGGAGTGGAAGAATATTATTAACAAGATTTTTCGAATTTCTAAATATGTAAAATGCTTCATGAATATCCAAATGGGAGGAACTGACAGGAGACTTTGACTGCAGCACTCGTGCTTACTTTATTCGCCTGATGAAGAGTCGTGTGTTTTTTAGACCCGAAACAATTGTTGCGAGTTTATTGCATTTTATGGTGTTTATTCAAAGTTTGTAAGTATATAGGATTAATGCTTATCTCTCTTACGATTCTCTGCATGAGTTCAAGGTTGCACGTGCGTTTTTCCTTTCTTATGCGCAGCTGAGAAATGTGTGGTGTGTAACACCCTCCCTCTTTAACAAAGGTTTTTACGTCGGCGTGTAAGCTTCGTATCAGAGTCATTCTGTACGTAGCATGCTTTCCCCACGTGGTATAAGTTGAAGGCCATTGGCTTGTCTTGTCCCGTGTCATTGTGTCTGGGGCGCAAGGAAGTTGTGTTTCTTACCCTCCCCCCCCCCCTTTATGGGAATACTAATACAGGCCTGATGATCTTTATACTAACACAGGCTATCTCTACAGGGCCAGATTATGGCACGGGGCACTGGCCCAGGGCCTCCAAATTTAGGGGGCCTCATTTCCAAAAATTGAGAAGTAATAGTACAAATTTCTTCATTATATGTGTATTAAAAACAAAAATTGATTACATTTTTCGTTCTATATTTTATTAGAGAACTTAAACAATTATAAAATTTTGTGACTAATTTCCTACACATTGGCTGATTAATGTGCTACATTTTTTCATTTGTCTTGAACATAAAACTAATGTTTTTGTTATAGGTTGCTAAAAAAAAAAAAAGAGGAAATAGAAGGTATAATTGAAGGAAAAAATTAAAAAACGCACTATTTTTATTTATTTATTTTTGATTTTGAGAATGGGTCCTTTTGGTGAGCTCTTTAGAGCAGGGTATGGGGGCCTCCGAATAGCATCAGTGCCCCGGGTCTTCAAAAAGCATAGTCGGACCCTGTATCTCTATACCTACTAATATAGTCCCTATACTAATACAGGCTAGATGATGATAGATGCGGACATCAGTCATCATGTTTTGCCTCTGATGACACCAGCTTTCCCACTTGTCGCATTTATCGCAGCTATGTTCTTCATCTCGTAGGATCTGAAGGAAATATAAGCATTTTATATCCTTTTCTAGAGTAATTTAGGCAATTTATTGCTGAACAACTTCTTATACTACAGTTTATTCAGCTAAAATTACAAAAAACAATAAAAAAGAGTAACTCAAAAGTAACATTATGATGACCGAAATAGTCACTATACCGTTTGATAAACTGTGGACTCACTGGGTACGTGTAACATCCCTAAGCAAAAAAAGAAAAAGAAACAATTCGGATACGTCAATTCGTATATATAGGAACCTTACTCGTACCGACTGCTTTGTTCACCTAACTTTCAACGTCGTGGTTTTATTTCTGCACGGAGCAATTGTTTCCAGTTTTTTGCAGCTTACGGTGGTTTTACGAAGTTTTTTAGTTGTTACTTTTTAACATCAGTCTTCCTGTGCTTTTTTTTTTATACACCTCTTTAATTTGTGTAATTAAGAAATCGTTCTCTTCTCTCGCGATTCGTTTAAAGTACAATATAAGTGGTTTTATTACTATATACGCAGGGTGATCGTAATCAAACTTGGTCTGTTCAGCGGTCTCTGCAGTTCTAACTAAAATGCGTATTGCAGGGGTCGTACTCTCCACCGTTTTTTCAGGACAACCTCAGATATCAGAAATTTCCGCCAGTTTTGTCACCACAAATTTCATGCAGAAATACCTATAGTATATTTATAGTAATGTGCCATGATTATACAGTGTAGATAATACTTTATAAAAATAGTGGTAGCAATAAATTTGAAAATTTCTCATTCATGAGAGTGTCCTGAAAAAAAAGGGCGGAGAGTATGATCCCTGGTATTGAGTCGAAAATTTGTATATACACAGTTCAAAAGGTATGCTCAAAGATTCTACAAAAAAAAAAAAAAAAAAAATCTAGGGAAGACATACATCAAAATACAAACAACCTACAAATTTCGATACAAACATCTTTATTTGTTACAGACATTTTTGTTATTTGTTAGAGACTTTATCGGAGTAAACGAATTGTTCAATGTGGGGGCCCTTCATTTATTTGTGTGCAACCAGTAAGCAGTGACAGATCAACAGCGGGTCGCAGCTGATTGCTAGTCATCTGTCGCACATTGTCCTTTAGGTCGGCAAGTTTTCGTACTGTAGCATCATTTAAAAATTTGCTTGGGAGGGGGGGGGGGGGGGTCGTTCTGTTTAGGTGAAGGGGGTGGTAGATGGGGACACATTAAATACAGATTTTGAAAATAGTAATTGTTCTTTAAATCATTGTTGATGCATAATTTTGAAACATTTTTGCTGTTATAATTTATTGATACACAATTAAATACAAGTTGATAAATCAAACAAAATAAATTCAATTATAATAAAGGAATAAATAAGAAATTTTAGTTGATATTAACATAGATACTACATACACATTATCTCACTAAAGTGATGAAGGACTTTTTTTTTTTTTTTTTTTTTAATCTACCTACCTAATCTGCATAACTAATTAACTATCGCAACTTTAAATAATAATGAAAAATTTACTGAATGTGTGTGTTTAAATCAAACTAAGAGTTAAAAGAATGTAATGAAAAGAAACTGAAACATTAGTTTCCAGGAGGGGCAGTGCCTCAATCTCTGCCCTCCCTAAATCACGCCGCTGTTTTCGTAGCATTCTTTCAATTACGATGGCTTTAGTTTATCAGAAAGTGTGGTAATCTTGGAACTGTTTTAGAAACTTTGGCTGCCGTAAAGGATGGCTAGTATCAGCTGCGTCAGATGACTAGCAATCAGTGCGTCAAATGGCTAGTAATCAGCTGCAGTCGGCTGTTGATCTGTCACTGTTCATCGATTGCACACAAATAAATGATGGGGCGACTAGTGTTGCCAGATGTGCCGAATTTTTTTATTCAATTATCACCAATAATCTTCATATGCGATATTTGATATACATAATAGACTATCAATCTTCGGAGTGATTAGGCAAAGTTGACAATTAAAAATTATTGGTGATCATCGAATTAAAAATTCCGCCAGATCTGGCAACACTATTTGCGACCGCTGACGTGGATTCATTTCATTTGGAAATCTATAACTCCACCAGTATATTGTTATATTTCTTAAGAATATTCCCTGTATTCATATTTGTACAATCAAAATACTATGAATACAAATATTTTCAGTAGAAAGAGTATAATTATCGTATGTATATTCATATGCAATATAAATACCGACACATAAAACCTTGTTCTGAAATAATGTAGCTGAAAAAATAACGCCCACAGGCGGAACATACTATCAAAAAGACAAAAACATGCGGTCGCGAAAGTGTTAAACAATATGCTTTACACCGCAAAACAGTCCCTAAATAATAACAAAAATGTTCGTAAGAAATAAAGAAATTTGTATTGAAATTTCTAACTTTTTAGTATTTTAATGTATGCCTCTGTGATGTTAAAAACATCACTTCTTTTTAAATGTTAAATAAGATCGTTTTCTGCACTTAAATGCATTGTTTCTCTCAGCTGGCTCAACTCACCCTGTTGTGTTTGCTTTACTGCAACACACACACAGGAGAAAAATTGGTTCTTCTTTCCTAGTGGTGATGTCATATCACACCATGCTGAGAACCAATAGGGTGATGGTTCTGACTCCACCTTCTGTTATTCTGGCAGTTTTAAATTTAGTTGGGTTTCAGCAGCTCTCAAGAGAAGAACATGGGGTGAGAAAGATTTGTTTTGCTTCTGTTTTAAAATAATGACCATTTTATCATTTGGAGAGAGAGTGCCTACTTATTAATAATAAATATATATATATTAGTTTATATGAATACTTATTCAAATTTTAAAAACCATTAATTTTTATATCCTACTTAATTTGGAATTACTAGTGTGGTTTGGAAAATAAAATTGATTAATTTTGATGCAGCAGATTAGTTTTCTTACAAACATTATTTTTGTAAGCATTTTTCTTTTTACAGCATTCTAGCCAATAAGTAAATTGATTCCTCTTTTCTCTTATGTAAATAAAATTATTTGGATATATATATTTGACCTTTTGACCCAAAGAATAAAAAGGGTTAGTGGCCAGAACGCAATGTACGCCATGAGGTTCTTTGATCCTCACTAAGTAACTTCTGTTGCTATGAAAATTAAAAATATTAATAAAATTAATTTAAAATATGGAAACATAAAAGGTAAATGAATTATTTACATCACATTTGGTGCCGGAAAGGAATACTTGATTATTGTTCTTAAGAATAAATGGTACTGTAGAGATTGTTTATTTTGAATAAGTCATTTTATTTTTATTGCTAGAATTACTGAAATTATTTTTAAAGTCACATAACCAATAACATTTTTTGGTGATTGAATATGATTGATACCAAGTGACCTATAAGACAATTTCCTGTTTCAAAAATTGTGATATGCTGGAACTTTGTACAAATGAAAATTTTTTTTTTGGTTCAATATATTTTGAATAACTGATTAAATAAATAATAACCAACAGAACTATGTATTGTTGGCTTTAAAAAAAAAAAAAAAAAAAAAATTGTAGGTATCTCTCTCTCTCCTCAACTACGTGAATTTATTATATACAAATAGCCATCAACACATGTAAAAATCAAGAAATTTAAATAACAAGCTTCATACATCTGTGTTGTTTTTTTAAATCAATATAGTAGTTTCATATATATACAAAAAATAATGGCTTCTAACAAAGGATTGACAAGAGGTTTACCATTCAAAACTTTAGTAACGCCATTTTCTGGAGACCCTCATTTATTGGATTTTTTTATTGAACAAGTGAAATTTAAAATTGTGAACAGCAAATGGGAAGAATCCCATGCTTTGGCTTTTGTGAAATCAAAATTGGCAGATACTGCTCTTAAGTTTTATGTCTCCTCCCCAGCTTGCCAAAAAGCCAAAAATACAAAAGAGTTATTTAATATATTTAAAAAATATTTTAAGGTAGAGTCGGCAACTGCAATAGCACAACAATTTAACGAATTTAAGTTTGAGTCCGATGTCAATATTAATATTTTTGCTAATAAGCTTGAAAGTTTAGTGAGAAAACGATTTCCTGATATGGAAGAAAAAGCCCTTGAACAATTACTAATCGCAAAATTCAATGATCTCATTCCGCCCCACTTTAGAATTCATCTACTATCACAAAAAGCCACAACCTTTTATCAGATGGTGGAATGTCTCGAAAAATTCCAGGAAATTTATAACTTGCAAGTAAACCCTGTCTTACCAGGAACATCTTTTGCTACTATTCAGAACTTCAATCATAAAATAGATAGTGAAGTGATAGGTACAAACTCAGAAAACAATTTGACTAAGATTAACAATTCATCTTATAGCAAGCGGCCATACAATAAATTTCCACAAAATAAAGGTTCGCACACGATTCAATGCCAATGGTGTGAAAGACCTGGACATTCTGCTCAGAGGTGCTTTGCACTCAGAAAATTACAAAATAATAAGTTTTCTCACAGATATCGTAATGGGCAAACTTTCTCTAGACCTTATAGAGACATGTCATGGAGAGCCAGGGCCCCTAAAACATTTAAATCCAACTCCCCTCAAACCAAAAGTAGTCATTCACAATGACTAGAAGTGGAGAATGGTAGAAGTGACACTAAACTCCTAAATACAAAGAGTTCCTCATATAGGTCAGGTTTGAATAAAGTCAATTACCATAACAACTTTTCACAGACTAACTCAACATATTCTAATCTACCTAATAATTTTTTTGTAAATAACAATGAAATCATTCTGAGATCTCCAGACACACAGGCAAAGTTCCCTTTGTCATTAGAACGCAAAGTCAAATCTGTTGCGATACAGACAACATCTCCTGTACTGGTAACGTCCCCGAGTGTGGAGGAAAATGGAGACTGCATATTAGTTAATTCACTGGAATTCTTGTTACACACAGACAATGATCTGCCCAATCTCCCCATCATACAATTACTGTTAAACAAAACATTAGAGAATTTTCTTCTCGACTCAGGAGCTTCTGTGTCATTACTCTCAAAACATTACTTCTTACAAAATCAAAACAAATTATATTACAAAAGAATTGCTTCAAGAGTCAAGATATCTACAGTAAACTCTATAGTCCAATGTGACGGATGTGTTTGCATTTCCTTTAAAATAGGGAAAACTTTTTACAAACACACCTTTTTTCTTATTGAAATACCAACTGAATCTAAATTTATTGGTATACTTGGCTTTGATTTTTTAAAGTCCCATCACGTAGTTATCAATTTACACAATAACAAAATACAAATTAATGAAAATGCTTTAGATATTCTAGACACTGTACCCTCTTGCAGTCTTCTATCATCTGAATCTGATATGAATCGGGCATCACATAAGATAGCTACTCATATGGATTTTCCCCAAACTGGATACAAAAAATCTAAAATGGATGTTCATAAAGAGAACTTACCCTCTTATCAAAAATGTTGGCTTACCCAGAAGATTATGATTGATCCACAGGATACTATATATGTGCCTGTGCGGTCCACGCTTATTCCAGAAAATCAGTTAGTAATGTTTACATCGTCTAACAAGCATTGTCCACTTGTGTCCTATCCTTCTCTTATGGAGGTACAACATATCAAGGAAAATTCTACTAAACAAGAATTAATTCAATTTTTTATTCCTATGTATAATAATTCGAGCAAGAAACTGCATATAAATAAAAATACCGTTTGCGGATACATTTCAGAGATAGATAAAATAGAAGAAAATTCCTTGGATCTTGCAACAAATACACCTGATCACATGTGTAATCTAATTAAGGCTACACCAGAAGTTTTATCCTTAAGACAGAAAGAATTTAATGTAAATAATTTTTCTATTCAGCATTTAAAACCTACAGAAAGGGTAATAATGCAAGATATTCTTCAGAAATTTAACTCTGTATTTTCATGTTCACTAAAGTCGATTGGACACACCGATCATATCACTCCACATATAAAATTCATTTCAGATATTCCCTTAAAAACTTACCCTTTTCCTATTCCACAAGCTATTCAAGAAGAGGCAAAAGATCAACTTGACAAATTACTGGATGCAGGGATCATTGAGAGAAATATCTCTGAATGGGCATGCCCAATGCTTATGGTTAAAAAGAAAGCTGTGTCTAAGGAGGATAAACCTTCCTTTAGATTGGCCCTAGATTTAAGGTTAATCAACTCTATGATTCGATGCTCCACTTATCCTCTTCCAAGAATTGATACGATAATAAATAACATCTCAAAATTTAAATATTTTACAACATTAGACTTTCCCTCAGCGTATCATCAAATTTCATTACCTAAAGAATACAGACGACGTCTCTCATTTACTACACAATGGGGAACTTATTCATTTAAAAGATTAATGTTTGGGCTGAGATCAGCCGCATCAACATTCCAAATGCTTATTGACACAATTATACAAGAGTGCAATTGTTCAGGCATATATGCTTACCAGGATGACATTATTATAGGAAGTGACTCTTTCCAGGAAACAACAGAAAAATTACAAACACTTTTAGCTACTCTACAAAAGTACAATCTGACATTGTCTCCAAAGAAATGTAAATTCCATCAGTCATCTATTGAATATCTCGGTTTCAGCATCCAAAATCAGAAAATACATCCTATTTCTTCCAACATTACAAAAATTACTCAATTTCCTATCCCAGCAACCAGAAAACAACTAAAAAGATTTATAGGATTGTGTGGATTCTACAGAAAACTCATTCCCTGCTACTCGCGATTAATTGATCCTTTGATAAAATTAACATCTCCGAAAACTACATTTAAATGGACAGAGGAACATGCTGAAGTCTTTAAACAAATACAGAAAGTTTTTTTCTCTAAACCTTTTCTTTCTTTACCCGATTGGTCAAAACAATTTTTTTCTTAATACAGATGCTAGCAAAATTGCTATTTCAGGGGTTCTTCTACAAGAAAAGGAAGGCATTCTGCTTCCGGTTAGTTACTTTAGTAAAACACTATCTAAATCAGAACAGCGATATTCAGCCATCAAGCTTGAGCTGATGGCCATAGCTAAGTCAGTCAGTGCATTTAAATTTTTCCTTTTCAACAGACCTTTCACCATTCTCAGCGATAGCAGACCACTCGAACACTATAAGAAAATTTCCTCTCCTGCTGATCTAACTACTAAATGGCTGATTGAATTATCAAACTATCAATACACATTCAGATATGTAAAAGGTAAAACAAATGTTT
Organism: Salticus scenicus; assembly: GCA_963930645.1. Classification (NCBI taxonomy): domain Eukaryota; kingdom Metazoa; phylum Arthropoda; class Arachnida; order Araneae; family Salticidae; genus Salticus; species Salticus scenicus. Next base: position 14,964,087 of record OZ005659.1, on the reverse strand, counting down.
TGGCAGACTATTTTTCAAGAGAAGACTTTTCTGCATACACTCAAGATCTTAACTCAAACCCAGAATTAATTAAAGAGGCTAACAATTTACCCATTTCTTCAGCTTCTCCAACAATTGAACTCCATCATTTCAATGTCACACAAAAATCTGATAAGTCACTCACCTCATCAGAGCCTCATCGTTCTTCCTTACCTCAGTTGTTAAGCAACGATGCTGCTCCACTCAATCATTCCTTAAACAGCTCTGACGCAGATAATCTTATGATGGAAATCTCGGAAGAATGTTTTTTTAAAGAGCAAAGAGAAGATGACTTTCTGCTAAAAATTATTGTCGATATCACTTCGGAGAAACCTTCTCCTAAATATAAAAATTATTTTGTCCATCCGGACACAGGTCTGTTAATGATCAAACGAAAGTTTCACCAGCCTGAAAACTCTCCAAAAACAAAAATTGTAGTACCACAGAAGTTAAAACCTAAAGTATTAAAAATTTGTCACATGCCTCACTTTGGAATTAGAAATACATACAGAAGAATACTTAAACACTTTTATTGGACAGGATTATTTGAAGATGTAAAAAACTTTGTTCTGTCCTGTACATTATGTATTCAATATAAACCGCACAGAATTCCACCTGCTCCACTACAGGAAATGTTTGTTCCTTCTGCGCCGAGTATGTTAGTTTCCATGGACTTTTTGGGTCCTTTCTCCAATGGCTTCCATGTGTTAACATTCCTCGATCATTTTTCTAAACATATTGAATTGATACCAGTAAAAAATGCAACAGCACAAGCTGTAGTTAAAGCCATTACGGGATACATTACTACCTTTGGTCGACCCTCTGCGATACTCTCAGACTTAGGCCCACAGTTCACAGCAAACATCTTTAACAACTTGGCACAGACATTGAAAATTACAATCTCCCATTCATCATCAGGACACCCGCAAACACAAGGCTCATCAGAAAGAATTAATACCAGCATTAAATCCTCAATTTCCACTCTTACCAAGGAAGGATTTGATTTTCATCAGGCTTTGATGATACACAAGAACCTGTATAACACCACCGTTCATTCTTCAACTGGATATTCTCCAGCCTTTCTGCATTTTGGCAGGTCAATAACAAGCATCTTTGACTTGTTTGAAGCTCCTCAGTTAGAAACACTGGAATTTCCATATGAATACCATAAATACATGGAATCAATGAAACAGATCTTTAGGCAAGTGCATCATAACATGAAGTTTTACCAAAACCAACGTAATACTAGACAACATAAAAAAGCAGTTCTCCGGAAATTCAAAGAAAATGATATGGTCTTTATAAAAACCAAAGATACATTTAAACCAAGATTCATAGGCCCATATTCAGTTCAAAAAGTAATATCTGACGTGTTACTCTCCGTCAGAGAATTCGAAAATGAAGGGGCTGAACCATTCACTATTAACATAGACCGTGTCATCCTGGCGCATAAAAGAAAGCAACATCTCATTCCACAAACAATTCTGACAGGTCAACCAGCTGGGATTGTTCAACCGCAGTCTCATTATGATCTCAGACCAAGATGCAAAACTTAATTTTTGTTTTTTTTGTTTCCATTTTCACAAATGTTCTTTTAACATGTTTTTTTTTTTTTAAGTTTTTTTAGGGGACTTGATAAGCAATTCATTCACCAAAGTTGCCTGTTGTAAACAAGTATGAGTTGGTACAGGTATATTTGATAAGTTGTATTTTGTATATTGTCCTATTATATATTGTGTAGTTATATATATATATATTTTTTCTCCTGTGGCAAATGTTGAATATCTACAAAAACTTAGTTAAGTGTGTATTGTAGTTAATATGAATATAAATCTTCTGTTATGCTGATTTATTTTATATATTGTCTTATTTGTTAAATTTGATAACTATACTATAATTATTTACTGCTCAAAATGTACAGTATGTGTGTGTTATATGTATCGGAAACTTGCATATTTATATGTGTATACATAATTTTTCTTCTTTCTTTTCATATATTAATTCCTACACATTGTCATGTTTATAAATATATTGGGTTATTAAATACAATTTCTGGAAGCTTCCACACCATTTTCACAGACACAGACATCACTTATACAACACAAGTATACACTACATCCACACTATTACACAATCAAATTAATACACAATCCACACATGATATGTATATAAATGTGTATAATGTTTGATAAAATTTTTTGTTTATTGTGATTATTGACATTGCAGTTTTGTTTTGGTTATATCTGATAGTATGTTTATTTGAGTATTATTTGACGTTTATATTAAGTGCATTTTTGATTTTGTTTAGTAATCTAACTTGGTGGCCTCAGTAGCCACTCACATTTATTATTTCCATTTATAATATGTATATTCTTTAAATAATAATAATAATAATGGTAATGATAAAATTTAAAAAAAAATCTTATTCGAATATTATACTCGAGTACTTGGAATGCCTTTTCCGTAATGTAATATTTATCTGTAAGATTATTTTGACATTTGTATTGATACTTATTTTGATTTTTTTTTCTCCTTCATAATAATGCTTCAAGAGGTCATCTGTAAATATTTTATACTGAAATATAACTGATTTTGTTTTATCAGTTGTTAACAAGATTTCTTTGACATTTATTTAGTATAGTTGTTCTTTCATGTGTATACTTATACATTGATTAATCGGTAGATGGTATTTAATATCAAGACTATTGGTTAAATATTTTTGTTGATATTGCACATCCACTGAAATTCTTTTGTCATGTCATACATTTTTTTATTCTCGTTAACTAATTATTTTTACAAATTTATAAGAAAGCAAATTTTACAGCAATTAACATGCTTTTCAATATTTCTGTTATAATACTATTTTTTTTAAAAGGTATCAATATTTTTTTTTACTCATGTCATTTGTTGATAAAAGCTGTGTCTGTTTGCATTTATAGATATATTTTATTAGTTGTCAATATCCTAATAAATATTGTTAGATATGTCACTGACCACTTTTGTATCAATAAAATCTTTTATTTGAGAATGTCTGTAACCACAGTGCTGAAATAGTATTGTTTTTGATGAAATGGTGTATTCCTCGCCTATTTTGGTAGAATTGATCACCTACCAGGGTAGGCGTTGATATTGGTTTTTTTGTCGGAATTTTATTGTTTCAGCTTTACTTATCGATTTTGTATTGTGTTTGGTTCAGATTTTGTGTCACATGTACATTGTTCTCAAAATTTCCAAATTTTTTTATCAAATGCATGTTATTAAGAGTATTGTAAGACCTTTCAGTTGATTAAAAATTTGCTTTGTTACATTCATGCCTTTAATGGCCGTTCCTACAATATTATATAGTCAATATGGATATTTTTTTTTCACATGTAAGTAAAAAAAAAAAAAAAAAAAAAAAAAAAAAATTTGTAATCCTTCATGTAAATGTAGGTATGCACTCTCCATTCACATTTTTAGTCTTCCAAATTTTTTTAATGGTCGTTAGGGGTAATGTGATGTTAAAAACATCACTTCTTTTTAAATGTTAAATAAGATCGTTTTCTGCACTTAAATGCATTGTTTCTCTCAGCTGGCTCAACTCACCCTGTTGTGTTTGCTTTACTGCAACACACACACAGGAGAAAAATTGGTTCTTCTTTCCTAGTGGTGATGTCATATCACACCATGCTGAGAACCAATAGGGTGATGGTTCTGACTCCACCTTCTGTTATTCTGGCAGTTTTAAATTTAGTTGGGTTTCAGCAGCTCTCAAGAGAAGAACATGGGGTGAGAAAGATTTGTTTTGCTTCTGTTTTAAAATAATGACCATTTTATCATTTGGAGAGAGAGTGCCTACTTATTAATAATAAATATATATATATTAGTTTATATGAATACTTATTCAAATTTTAAAAACCATTAATTTTTATATCCTACTTAATTTGGAATTACTAGTGTGGTTTGGAAAATAAAATTGATTAATTTTGATGCAGCAGATTAGTTTTCTTACAAACATTATTTTTGTAAGCATTTTTCTTTTTACAGCATTCTAGCCAATAAGTAAATTGATTCCTCTTTTCTCTTATGTAAATAAAATTATTTGGATATATATATTTGACCTTTTGACCCAAAGAATAAAAAGGGTTAGTGGCCAGAACGCAATGTACGCCATGAGGTTCTTTGATCCTCACTAAGTAACTTCTGTTGCTATGAAAATTAAAAATATTAATAAAATTAATTTAAAATATGGAAACATAAAAGGTAAATGAATTATTTACATCACAGCCTCCTTAGCGGTATTTTTAAAGATTTTATTTATTTATTTATTTGCAGAATATTTGAGTGCATCCTTAGAATTGTTTATATAGAAATAAATTTCCGACTGAGTTTAATTACAGCTACAGAAAACGCTGAATAGGACACGTATAATTATGATCACCCTGTATATACATAAATATATATATAAATCTGTATATAATAAACTGTTTATAAGTATACCTTCTTTCCTTTGACGCCACCCCCCTCATCTTGCTCGAATAATATGCTTTATAAGAAAGTACCACAGAACTGGCGTTGTAAAGCAATAAGTATTAATTGCATTTTATGGTGTTTATTCAAAGTTTTGTATTGTGCTTTATATACATTCGAAATGAAACAGGGAACTCCCCTGGATTGTTCCTGTATTTATATTTAAATGCCAATTCAAAAATATGAAGTATCCGTTCTTTTCAATACAGTCTTCCTACCGGAAGGTTTTATAAATGTTTTCAGTTTCATTTTATTTATTTGTCGGAAATATAAGTGATGGATTCCTTTTTAAAAATACTGGTGAATAAACCTTATTTAAAATTTAGAAATGATTGCAGCTATGCTAATTCCTTATTTTTTAGCAAGCTGTTAACAGTTAAGCGATCGCTACCCATTTAAGAAATATATTATAATAGTTATGTGAGATTAGATAAGTGATATTATTAAATACACAGAAGTGTTTACTTTACTGTTAGAAAATTCTAATTACATAAAAGAGTTTTAATCAATCTCTTTTATGCAATGTTCTGAAATTATTTCCCTACTCTTAAAACTTAAAACTATACGTAGAAAAACTCATTATAGGCACCCTATTATTAATGTAATATGAAGAATGAAATTTTTCATTAAAAATTTAATTAGCGTGATTATTTTTAATTTTTCAATAAAACGCACTTCAGTTTTTCGCAGAATAATTAATTTTACATAATTATATTTTTAATAATGCTTGAAAAATTTTTTAATCAATACTAAAGCCTTCTTTTCAAATATTTTAAGAACAATAAGATAAATAAATGAATAATAATAATAATAATAATAATAATAATAATAAATATATGTAAAGGTAATAAATAATTAAAAATAAATTAATTTTTAGTAATTTATTGAAGTTATTGTAATTTAAATGTTTTGTTTTTTAAAGAAGATGTATGTACTACAATATTTAAATAGATTTTTTTTTTCTTTTTAATGTTATACATGCATATGTATGTAATATTAATTACGGGGTTGATGGTCCTTCATCGTTACTGGAGTCATTAACTTGCAGTCTAGGCACAGTAATTACACGTCAGCTTTACTTGACTTTATTTAATTTCATTTATGACTGAAGAGTGTATAGAAGGCAATAGACAGTTTAAATTAATACTAAGCACCGATTTCAATTAGGGTTTAGATGGACGGCGTTACCAGGGCCTGATTATCGCACAGGCCAACCAGGCCTCGGCCCAGGGCACCTCTATCTAGGGGCACCAAAATAATCTTAAAAATTTGAAGTGCTATTTTTGGCAAAGGTTCCCTTAAAAAATTAACTGAAATCTAGCTAATATTAATCATCTTTACTTGGAATCTGATCCCCTTCGTGTAGGATCAAAATTGTATATCATGTTTCTGGACTGCACCTTGGAGTGGATCCCAGACCATCACTAATTTTCTAACCTACGTTCTAACGCAGCGTTGAACCCACTGAAACTAAATCTCAAGTTGGTATCCAGTTATATTTTCTAACTTTAAAATGCGATTAATCAATCAAAATCCAACATTTTTAAAAACTCTCCGTACTTAAGTCAAAAATTGAAAATTGTGATGGCATGTCTTTAGACTATCCCTTGGGGTGATTATTATATTAAGAGCTCTACCTGGCCCTTCTCACGTTGAAATAGTACTTAACTTTTAAATTAAAGTAAAGAAAGTCTGAGACGAAATTAAAATTAAATAAAACATCTTCCAATATTGTGATATTGTGAGTGAAACTTTTGAATAGATAGATTCCAGACTCAATCCAGGAGGTAAATAAAAGCATTTTAATGTTGACGTATTTATAGAACTTTTGTCTAAAGAATAATTTTAGTTTTTTCTCAAGGAGTATTAACACATTCCACCTAAAAATAATCATATTGATTTAAGATTTCTTTGTAAAATAAAAATAATAATAATTTTAAATTAACTTCTTATTAAGACGACACTTTAATTTTGTTACCAACATTCAAGCTTCCTGCACAAATTAAGATATTTGTTTTGATAAAATTGCTTAAATTTGTTAGAAGGTGGGGGGGAGGTATATTTATCAACAAAACACATAATAAATAATAATAATAATAACACAAAAAGTAGTTATCTTTCTAAAATATACCATTTTTTTAAACCGACTTCAAAAAAGAAGGAAGGTTCTCAATTCGAACCGTATGTTTTTTTTATGTTTGTTAGCTCATAACTTCTGAACGGATGCTCAGATTTTGATACTTTTTGTTTGGTTGAAAAGGTTTTGGTCTGAAATAGGTCCCATTGTAATATCTTTACAATCTAAAGAAAATACAGGGTGCCCCCGCAAAAAAAAAAACAGTCCCAACTCTTTTAACTGCTAAACGGCTGCAGCTATAGTGTTAAAAATGGTGTGTAAGTATAGCAAAGGGGCCATGCAGTACAAAGTTAAATCGCTTGCAGCGCCACCTGGTGTAAAATAGCGGAGTTAGTGTTACTATCTCGAAAACGGTTCTAGAGAAAAAAGGGAATTACAAAGTTAAAAAGTATCATCGATTTAGTACAAAAAGACAGTTTAGACACTCATGCTAGCGTTCCTATCTCGGAAACGGTTCAAGACAGGGGGGGGGGGAAGTGAATTATAAAATTGCAGGGCATCATCGATTTAGTACGAAAAGATAGTTTAGACATTGATGATACAGTTAATTGATACTTTTTGTTTTCTTGTAAAGATCGGTCTGAAATAGTAGGTCCCATTGTAATAGCTTTACAATCTAAAGAAAATAAAACGCCATCTGGTGAAAAACAGCGGAATCAGCGCCCCTCTCTCAAAAACGGTTCAAGATGGGAGAAAAGTTAATTACGAAGTTGTAGAGCATCATCTATTTACTACGAAAAAACAGTTTTAGACATTATTGCGAAAAATGGAACGCTTAAAACGTGCAGTTGTCTCTTCGCAATTTCCTGCACTGTGTACACTTGAACTACGTTGCACACTTTGCAGAGTAGCGGATGACATGTATACTCTGTTGTTGAAAGTGCTGTTACTGTAAGCGGTCACATCGATTAGCGCAAAGACGTTTTCAACCAACTGCAGAAAAGATGGTGTTCCTAATTCGATCTATATGTTGTTGTTGGTGTTTGTAAGCTTATAATTTCGTAAGAGATGCTCTAATGAACCGACTTCAAAAAGGAGGAGGTTATCAATTCAAACCGTATGTTTTTTTGTTTTTATTTTTGTTTGTTAACTCATAACTTCTGAACAGATAATCCGATTTTGGTGCTTTTTGTTTTATTGTAAAGGTTTTGGTCTGAAATAAGCCCCATTGCAATATCTTCACGATCAAAAGAAAATAGAGGGTGCCCAAAAAAGTCAGTCCCGACCCATTTAACTGCTAAACAGCTGCAGCTATAGTCATAAAAGTGGTATGTAGGTATAGTAAAGTGGATATGTGCTGTGCGATTCAACCGCCTACAGCGCCACTTGGTGGGAAACAGTGGAGTTAGCGTTCGTATCTCGGAAACAGTTCAAGAAAAGGGGAAAAAAGTGAATTATAAAATTTCAGAGCACCATCAATTTAGTACGAAAAGGTAGTTTAGACGTCAATGCTAAAAACAGAAAGCTTAAAACGTGCATTTGTTTGTTCACAATCTCCTATTTTGTGCACACTTGAACGACATTGCATATGTTGTAGCGTAGCGGGTGACATTTATGTTATGTAAAATTCAAAGTATGGTTATTGTAAGCAGTCCCATCGATTAATGCATAGACGTTTTAAACCGAATTCGTAAAGGAAGAGGTTCTCAATACAAACCATGATTCTCATTGTTGTTGTTGTTGTTGAAATTTGTTAGCTTATAACTTTTAAGAGATAATTTAATTTTAATACTTTTTTTTTGTCGTTTTGATCTTGGCCTGATATAGGCTTCATTACGATTTCATTAAGATATAAACAATTACAGGATACTCACAAAAATCTGTTCTCACTTTAACTGCTGAACGCGTGCAGCTACACTGTTAAAGCAGTATGTAAATATTGATGTTGAAACTTCTGTCCGTCAGCTGCAATGCATATTTTGCTCTTTATTTGAACTTTACGCTTCGCAATTTTCAGCGCAGCGAGTGACACGTATTCACTGTAAAGTTCAATATATATGCCTAACAGAATTTTTGGTTACGAATACTGTGTATCCGTTCTTTACATTTCTAAAGACTTTTTAACTTAACGTATGTTCATTCAATAGATAGTTTTTTGTTCATATCCGATAAAGGCAAGAAAAGTGACACAACTTAAAAATGCAGCATTTGAGAAAAATCAATTTAAAAATAACTTGACTTGAATAAAAGTGGCATAACTGTCTCTCGAGTGGATAACTTTCTAGGTGGAGATGTAACTTTTTTTTCACATTGGGTGCATTTCATGTATTTTTTAGTAACATAAACCATTTTTTGAGTTATGACACTTTTCTTGTAAGTTGTGATTTGTGAAACTGCCCTCGAACGCCTTTTGATGTTCTGTTATATGAATAAGTTTTCACTGAAAAGAGAAAAATAAAATCTTTTTGTAAAAAAATAGAACCGACTCCAAAAAGCAACTAAAAAAAAAAAAAAAAAAAATGTATGAAATGAAACTAAATTGCGCCTAAAAGTATAAAATAATTTCCTTCGCCAAAAAACCTATAACACTACAATTAATCATAACTTTTGAAGTCGGCGCAAAATTAAATAAAAATTGATACCTTTATTCAATACAAAAATCAAATCCTATTCAAAATACACATCTCACATTGTCACCTGCAAAACGCAACCGAAAACTATTTTGATTCAAGAAAACAAATAAGATTTCGTAAGCAGCAAAAGTTGGCGAAGATGCTGGTATCTGACGTCGTTGGTGAAAGTAAAATCGCAAAATTATCTGGCAAACATATTTAATTTTTTTGGGATATCATGATTAATTTGATAAGGTATATTAAGAGAGTAGTCAATAATATGAAACAATACTTCGTACAAAATATATTATGAAAATATACATCTTGCATGTATATTTTTGCAATACGTTTTGAACGCCAAATCCAAAAGCCACGAAGGATGATAGTTATCAAAGTTCTACCAAATCTGCAAAGGAAACTCTAATTTCGTAGAAACATAAATACCGCATTGTGAAGAATGTTCACTGTTCTGTGTAGATGCTACCAATGGAGCAATTATATACAGTGATAAAATAATGAAGGAAACATGAAAATGGATCATTCGAGACGACAGCATTGTTGCTACCGATCTAAAAACAAACCTTTAAAAACTAATTAAATTTTATTTAATTTTGCGCCGACTTCAAAAGTTATGATTAATTGTAGTGTTATAGGTTGTTTGGCGAAGGAAATTATTTTATACTTTTAGGCGCAATTTAGTTTCATTTCATACATTTTTTTTTTTTTTTTGAAAAGTAGTTGCTTTTTGGAGTCGGTTCTATTTTTTTACAAAAAGATTTTATTTTTTACTTTCTCTTACCCATAGGGTCGAGAAAGTATTGTTTTAGGGTCAAATTTTCGAACGGGAGTTCTTGTTATATTTACATGTTCTGAGATACGAAAATCATGTTTTTAGCGAACGGTCTGTGTGTTTGTCTGTCTGTCTGTTATCAGCATATCTCAAGAACAAATAGGAGCAGAAATTCCAAACTCGGTATTCTAAATGTGTATCATATAGGGATGCTTCAGTAATCTTTCCGTTGAGATGAAGCAAATGGTTCGTGTACAGGGACACTCAAAATTATTCAAATACATTACGTCTATGGGGAAATTGCAGGTAAGTAGAGTTTAACATCTATAGACTACACTAAAGCAAATGAAACGAATATATATTTTTTGTAATAGAGATTGTCAACTGGGAAAAAACTTTTGTGTATGTAGGACCCCCGCCTCCCCCTTGGGGGGGGGGTAAGTCCCCCCCTCGAGGTAAGTAAGTTTTCATGATGGATATATTTCAAAAGAGCTCGCCAATACCTTTAAAACGAATGGTTGATGCGATACTTTAAAATAAAGTTATCAATTTTTTTCATTTTTAACAAAAAAAAAAAAAAAAATTATTTAGTGTTATACTACTTCTCTAATATGGAAATCGTCTGCATTATCATAAATGAAAATATTTTTAAATAATAATTTTAATAAATTATTTTTTTTAAACAGAATTATTTTTTAATAACCGAATTAAATTCTATATAAATGTAGGTGAATTAATGAAAGGGGGGGTTAAGGAGGGCGGCAGCCCCCTCACACAGAACTAATTATCATATAAAACTGTTTCGAAGCCTAATTTGTATTGTTTAACACAGGTTTACATAACAGTACTCGTTATCTTACCTCTTAATCTGCAACCTGTATTTATAGTATTAAATTTCAGGGTAAGAGAAAGTCGTGTGAGTGACACACCAGATTATTTGATTTAAAAAATTGTAACATTACAAAAGTACGCTTCTAATATCACAAAGTATTAAATCCAAATATTGAATTATTATCCGATTCTGATAATTATATTGCAGTATCTCTTTCAAAACAATTTAACACTATCATTAACAGATGTTATATATGTTACTGCAATTATTTTAAGTGGAGAAATAAGCATTATACCCAAATTTCGCTATGTCAGTTAGAAATTCTGTAGTAATGCAAATAATAGGGAAGGATAATATACTTATTATTAGACAAAATATTGCATTTTAATGCAGAAATAAAACAGAGGATAATAATTATTACCCAGCATTCCTTTTCGAACATTTTCATCCTTTTTTCAAATGATGTTATGAAAGTTAGAGTAATTATTTTAATCAGTGAAATCAGCATTATGGTTGAATTTCAAAACATAATCGTGAACTGCTTTAATAGCACAGATGATAGAAAGGGATTAATTCATTTTATAATCTTTAATATTAAATTACAAAATTTAATAGTTGTGGTCATATACTCATTTTATTCAAATGGTTTTTGAAATATTGATTTCTTTTGTAGTATTTTTAAAGTGAACATGAATTACAGTAAACTCTTGTTAAGATGGCACCATTTAAGATGGATGTTTCAATATTACGTATACAAAGATGGATTTTTTATATAAAGTTTATAAATATTGTATGTAATCGACATTGCTTTATATATAAAGGCCACATATTTTCTCTTAAATCTTATTTTCCTCGGGAAAGGTAATTTCCAAAACCATTTTTTATTTCGAAATTATTACTTCTAAAACAAACTTTTTGGCAAAGAATCCTGTTAAAAAGAGTTCAATAGATTCAAATTAGCAGTGAAAAAATATTGAAGGAAAATTTACATAAGTAAAAAACTAAATTTATCAGTTTAAAATCTATTTTAAATAATTTTTTTAATGGTGTAGAAAGAACGGTAACGGTTTACTTATCATCGTGCATTCATTCAATTGATTTTTCGTTCTTTAATCTCATTACCCATATATAGAGATGTAAAAAAACCCGGAAATTTTGATTCAGGGGAATAAACATGGGAATTTTGGGGTTTAAACCAGGAATTTTGGAAACTTTGATGGGAAGAAACTAATACTCAGTGATTACATTTAATTTCACTTCTTTTAAGAGTACAAATAACTTACTCCAATATCATTTTTGTTCTATTTACAATTAATGAGAGACTGAAAATTATGAGACTATTTTACAGAAAACTTAAATAAATAAATAAATAAATAAACATTTACATTATTCATATTAATAAATTATGTGGTTTTGTCTTCCTATTTAAATAACTATTAGAATTTCTTTATTCATATAAATATCTCCCGTAAAATATGTTATAAAAATAGCACAATGAAATTATGATGAAAAATCCGTTAAAATTTATGAAATTTTCTTACAGTTAATTAAAAAATATACGTATATATATAAAAATTAAGTCACATAAATTACTGAAATTTTGTAATAATCAGTTAGAGAGCACAAGGAACAAAATCAAACCACAATTGTTTGGATATTGAATGCTTAAAACAATAATGATTAGAATGCATTAAATCAATACATAAAATATTCGTTAGTTAATAATTAACAATTTGTCTGTTATTTATTTTACATATTAAATTTGTTGCAATTTTAGGTAAAATAATATTTTGCAGTGTAATATTGTTGATCCTTTTAGTGAACATAGGTCATTTTGAAGCATTTTTGAACTTAAAATATTAAAGATTTACATTCATAGATATAAAACTAAAACATGACAAGCTCCGATTGCGATAAAAATGAAGTGTTAAATTATAACCAGTGTGGCGACTTCTTTTTCGCACCTGGTTCTTTTCTTCCTGTAAAAGCATCTTCAGACACATTAAGACACTGATCACGCTGTGTTTACTTTTAAAGATTTTACTTTTACTTACGGCACAAACATAAAATACATAACGAACACATAAATTAACATCAAATAAAGTATTTTAAAACCAACATATAGAATGGAACGTTAGTCCATCTTGATTCACATACGCACACACTGTTGCCACATTTTTGTACCAAACTTTTCAGTTCTTGTTTTGTAATACTCTCGAAATCAGAGGTGCGGCGTTCACAACCAGTATATGTATACTATCAGAACTAAGACTTAAACATATTGCAATAACAAAAAATAAATCTGTTAATTAGTTAAACTAATAACGAAACCAGATGTTGGACATACCATATCAACATTTAATTTAAGATATAGCGACAAATCAAAGACTGTTTACCCAGTGTGATATTTCGAATGTGATAAAAAAGCATTGCAGTGTTATAGTCGAGGATATTCAGTGACTGCAGTTAAAATACTGAATTTAAATATATATATACAGGGTTTAAACTGCCATTAGTTTTTTTAGCATTTTGCTAAAAGGTATCATATTTTGCTAAAACAAGTCGGTCAGAATTTCGCTAAAAAGCTAAAACTGGATAACTGTATAAAATATCTCTATATAATAATTCAGATTTTTTTTTTTTTGTGATATTTGCAGGCAAAAACTACGAAAGGACTGAAATTTTTGGAAATCCTTATTTATATAGTAATTTGGATTTATTTTTAATTTTCAATGATTGAATTTAAATGCAAAAATATTTAAAAGTATGTTAGAATTCAGAATTTGCTTCATAGAAGCATTTTTAGCACTAGTATTTCACGATTATCTACCACTACACTTTTACTTGATTTTTCAATTGCTTTTTCATTTTACACATATGATATGAGTACCTCTTTTTCTATTGATAAAATCAAAACATAGTTTCCCTGATTCATATTTTTAAAGTCACAAATATGGATGCTTGGTTAAAATCATCAATGAACAAAAGGAATAGAAAACAAAACTGAGGATAACAAAGCTAAGTAAAAGAAATCAATGGTATCCAAAGAATTAACTTTCCAAAAAGCTAAAATAGTGCTTGCCTATTTTCGCTAAAATGCTAAAGTAATTTTTTTGCCAGGTTAAACCCTGTATATATACAATATATATATATATATATAAAGTATATTTCTAAATTCGCAACTTCTGAAAACTTTCAAAATTCCCTTGTTTTGGAAATTTTCAAAATTCCCTTCCCAAAAAACCGGGGTTTTTCCCGCTCACATCTCTACCCATATATAGTCATGCAAAATGTGAGGACCGAATTCCACCAATGGCTTTTAGTTAAAAATAGCTGAAAGATTAATAAATGCCTGTCCATTTTTTTCGTCCAATTTTTGTACCCCCCCCCCCCTCCTCTTATTTTTAAAAGAAATCGATGGAGTACATGCTATGAAGTAATTTTGATGATGATTTCAGTGATAATGTATAGTTTATTCTAATGATGAAAGTAATTATGGGTTGTTCAACGATATAAGACATAAAAATAAAAATAATAAAAAAACTGTTTTTATTAACGAAAAGAATATATAAGAAAAAACAACGAATTTATATAGAGACATACGTAAGCAAGACAAACAAGTACTCATTTTTATTTAAATAATCATTTTTGATACACTTGCAGAATAAAATGTAAAATGACTTTTTGCAACTGCAAGACATTGTTCGACAATTGACGTACATTTACAAGGTTGAATTAATGAATCTGGCAATCCGGTTTAGTCATTTGTTGTGGACACAAGTCACCATTAAGCTTTTCAAAGTAAAACAAAAATTATTCAGTGGGCTGCAATTGTGATGGATGAACATTTTTCCAAAGAAGTATTTGTACTATAGCTCTTAAAAAATGCAAATGCAAAGCATCTGACGTGCATATCGCTTCATTAACTTTAAACCAATACCTATGTTTTGACAAATCAGTTTATGTCAGAGTTCATCAGCAGCTTTTTTTATTTTTTTCTCTGAAAAAAATGTAGTTTGTATATTTTTTTCCAAAAAAAAAAAAAAAAAAAAAGAAAGAAAGAAAGAAAGAAAAGAAAGTCCCAACTATTTCTAATTGCTTTAACTGTTCATTATTTGGTTCAAGGTTTTTCAAAGACAAAAGGGTTATTTGTACAAAACCCTCAGTTACAGCTTTGAAACATTGTATTTTGCTACCAAATCTATTGGTAATATCGCAACCACTTACAGCATGTAACAGTAGGAAAATATTACACATGCTTTCAACCAGGGATTCAGCAGCTAAATGGCATCCTAGAAGATATTTCTTTGTACGAGAGCCGTTATACCGTAGACCTAGACAACCAATATTTTCTAGTTATTTTCAGTACTAAATTGCCAAAATGAATACATCTGTGTCGACGTTTACGATAATAACATGAGCTGACTAAATTCTTAATGCAAGAAATGTATGACGAAATATCATCGTACCAGCTTCTAAGTGGTTTCATTGTAATTCAACTACATCATAAAGTAAAGACCATTGTACTTTGCAACATTCTGCGAATCCTCTACAAATGAACATCTTGTAGTCATCTTTTATTTGTGCATATTTTGGAGTTTTAGTGCAAAGATATCAAACAAGTTGTAATTTATTTTGTGTGCTTTGCCAAATTCATTAATTTAACCTTGTAAATGTACGTCAAATTATCGAACAACGTGTTGCAGTTGCAAAATGTCAGGATCATTTTGTATTTCATTGTGTGAATGTATCAATAATGATTGTTTAAATGAAAAAATGAATTTATAATACACTTTTTTTTTCTTTCTGGAATAGAAGAAAATATAAACAGGCGGTGCCCTTTTCTGGAGTTATTTGTGCAATTTATTGCCGAAAAATTACCAATAATAAATCGTGAGCCGGTCTTGTAGGCTAGAAAATGGCGGATGCGTCAGCCTATCAATGTAGGAGATCTAGGTTCGGTCCCTAGCAACCAAAAGTATCGACGATGATGACTGATGTCACTTACTACGTAAAGCTCACTCCTGAAAGAGAGTAGGGCCCCTCTATATAGAGTGGCCTTAAAAGAGAGAGAGACGTGAACATTACAACGCCCCTTCCGAGAAATGCAAACCCTAGACTGACCCAGTGTAGAACTTTCGTTAAAGAGATGAAATTTAATCCTGATTATCACTCAGGATTTACCTGAGACATACAAAGAAGAGCACATACACTAAGCGACAAAAAAAAAAAAAAAAAAAAAAAAAAAAGCCGCACTTGGATATTTTCTTTTTCACCTTCTACAACCGTCAATTTTATTGTTTAAAAAGAAAATCTTCGGACAGATTTTATTATGTTGTCCTCCACATACACTTTAGCATTGAGTCCAGTGTTAAAAACAAAATGCAATTGTCAGGAAAATTGTAATTTTAAAAATTATTTCAAAAATGGAAAGAATAAGGCAGTTAACGATGCCACAAAAAGCATTAATTTTTGAATGAAAATCAAAAAATACTTTAATACGTGACATGGCAAGATAATTAAATGTTAACGAAATATTCGTAAAATGGTTTTTAGCAAGATATAAAATTTTTTGGCTGTTTAAACTGGAAATTTGACTTTAGGCGGCTATGATGCTCATCCAAACGAGATAACCGAAAGTTAAAAAGCCATTGCTTATAAAATCGGTTTGTATTACATTTAGAACAGAAAAGAGATTCAGAAAAAGTATTTAGCAGCATACTTTCTTTAAATACTGTGCAGCAACTTTTAAACAAAGCAGGTTTAAATGACAGAAAATTTGAAAAAATTCCATTCTTAGTGAAGAGAATTACGAAAGCAAGGCCTCAGATGGCTATAAAAATTAAAAAATGGTTAGTTAATTATTGGGCTGAACTGGTTCTCTCTGATGAGTCAAGTTTAACTTACTTAGAGCTGAAGAAAACAAGCAGATCTGACGACGAAAATATCACCGACTTAATGAAAATCACACTTTTAAAACAGTGACACGTTCTCCGTACATTATGGTACGAAGGTGCATAACTTTTCAAACAGTCGGGCAAATTTTTATGCTCAAGGGATCAATTAACTCGAAATAAAACACACTTTTATAAAAGTGGTACATGACCGACTATTTTAGAGGTATCTTGGACATTTCCGCAAACAACATTTCAAGATGATAATGCACCTTACTACACGGTGTCTGTGGTAATCTTATTCACTTCAAATTGTCAAAATTTCCTATTCATTCCCATGAGAACTTATAATTCTGTAAGTAATCATATCTTTTTTCACTTTAAGTTAAATCCCACAAAAGATATAGTAGAATTTCTTCTTTACCAGACATGAAAATAGTCCTAAACGCGATCCGCTCGAAAATGTTTCGTCAAGAAAAAGGCGGGGAAGGGGGGAGAGGATTCGAAATTTGCAGCCTACAACTCTGCCAGAACTAGAAAAAAATTATTTGGGATATTTGGCACATTGAAATTTCTGAGATTTATATTAAAACACCGTATAATACTATGCCGTTGTGCATTAAAGCAGAAATTCCATATAAAGGTGGAATTAACCCAATACAGAATACATATTTTTAATAAAAAAATTGCTTAGATCTAACAAATAAATAGTTTTATTTCATACATTAAAATATAACTTGTTTATTTCATATAGTAAATCATAATAGAATACAAAGTGTATGGTTATTGCATTATGTTTAAAACGAAAGTTTTATGCAGATTCTTATAAAGTACTTCGTAGAGTGTAATAAAGCAAATTATTATATCGAAAATGTACATAGTTATCATTTCATCCCTTTGGTATTATGCAAACAAGACAGTTTTATTTGTTTCAACCCTTAATTTTAAAGTTATTACAAATAAAAAAGATAGAAGTAATTTTTTCTGCAGTACGGATTTTTTTTTTTTTTTTCGTTAAAGTAAAAAAAATCGATAACTTTGTTTTAAATTATCGCAGATCGATGGTTCAACCATTCGTTTTTAAGGTATTGGCGAGCTCTTTTGAAAGATACCCATGATGAAAATTTACTCCCCTCGAGGGGGGACTTCCCCCCAGGGGGGGGAGGCAAGGCTCCTACAAAATTTTTTTCCCAGTTGACTATCTCTATTACAAAATGTATATATTAGTTTCATTTGGTTTAGTGCAGTCTATAGACTTTAAACTCTACTTACCTGCAATTTCCCCCATAGACGTAATGTATTTGAATTCTCTTGATTGTCCCTGTACATGAACCATTTGCTTGATCTTAATGAAATCTTATTGTAGCATCTATATACATATGATACACATTTAGAGTACCAAGTTTGGAATGTCTACTACTATTTGTTCTTGAGATATGCTGATAACAGACAGACAGACACACAGACATACACACAGACCATTTGCTGAAAACATGATTTTCGTATTCAGGGAACCTCAAAACGTGTAAACATAACAAAATCTCGCGTTCGAAAATTTGACCCAAAAACAATACTTTCTCTACCTTATGGGTAAGAGAAAGTAAATAATCTGGTGTGTCACTTACACGACTTTCTCTTACCCTGAAATTTAATACTATAAATGCAGGTTGGAGATTAAGAGGTAAGATAACGATGTTATGTAAACCTATGTTAAACAATTCAAATTAGGCTTCGGAAGAGTTTTATATGATAATTAATTCTGTGTGAGGGGGCTACCGCCCCCCCCCCTAAACCCCCCGTTTCATTAATGCACCTAGATTTATATAACTATCTAATTATCATATATACACAGAACTAATTATCATATAGAACTCTTCCGAAGCCTAATTTCAATTGTTTAACACAAGTTTACATAACTGTACTCGTTATCTTACCTCTTAATCAGCAAACTGTATTTATGGTATTAAATTTCAGGGTAAGAGAAAGTCGTGTGAGTTACACACCAGATTGCTTGATTTAAAAAATTGTAACATTACAAAAGTACACTTCTAATGTCACAAAGTATTAAATCCAAATATTGAAATATTATCCGATTCTGATAATTATTTTGCAGTACCTCTTTCAAAACAATTTAACACTATCATTAACAGATGTTATATGTATATGTTACTGCAATTATTTTAAGTGGAGAAATAAGCATTATACCCAAATTTCGCTATGTCAGTTAGAAATTCTGTAGTAATGCAAATAATACGGAAGGATAATATACTTATTAATAGACAAAATATTGCATTTTAATGCAGAAATATAACCAGATGATAATAATTATTTCCCAGCATTCCTTTTCGAACATTTTCATCCTATTTTAAAATGATGTTATGAAAATTAGAGTAATTATTTTAATCAGTGAAATCAGCATTATGGTTGAATTTCAAAACATAATCGTGAACTGCTTTAATAGCACAGATGATAGAAAGGGATTAATTCATTCTATAATCTTTAATATTAAATTACAAAATTTAATAGTTTAGTTGTGGTCATATACTCATTTTGTTCAAATGTTTTTTGAAATATTGATTTCTTTTGTAGTATTGTTAAAATGAACATGAATTACAGTAAACTTTCGTTAAGACGGCACCATTTAAGATGGATGTTTCAATATTACGTACAAAGATGGATTTTTTATTTAAAGTTTATAAAAATTGTATGTAATCGACATTGCTTTATATATAAAGGCCATATATCTGTACTGATAAGTATAAAGGATTTAAGTCCAAAAATGTCGATTTTGAGTTAAGTACATAGTCAGACTCAGAAAATAATTCTTAATCGATTGGTATAAAGGATTTAAGTCTATGTCATTTAGTCTTTGAGAAAATCGATTGGTAAAAAAAAGTTCAAGTCAGAAATTTACCATTCATGTATGGTATAAAATATTTAATTCAGTTTTTTCCTGTTTTTAAATGAAGGTTGACAATCACTGAATGGTATAAAGGGTATAAATCAACATAATCCCTTTTCACTAATCGATTCTACTGATTTGTTTTTAGCGAGTTTAACTTTATTTTTCGTCTCCTGAAAAATCAAGAATATGGACTTAAATCCTTTATACTTATCAGTACAAATATTTTCTCTGAAATCTTATTTTCCTCGGAAAAGGTCATTTCCAAAATTTTTATTTCGAAAATTTTTATTTTGTCTTTTTTTTATTTCGAAATTATTACTTCTAAACCAAACTTTTTGGCAAAGAATCCTGTTAAAAAGAGTTCAATAGATTCAAATTAACAGTGAAAAAATATCATAAGTAAAAAACTAAATTTATCAGTTTAAATAATTTTTTAAATGGTATAGAAAGAACTGTAACGGTTTACTTATCATCGTGCATTCATTCAATTGATTTTTCGTTCTTTAATCTCATTACCCCTACATAGAGATGTAAAAAAACCCGGAAATTTTGATTCAGGGGAATAAACATGGGAATTTTGGGGTTTAAACCGGGAATTTTGGAAACTTTGATGGGAAGAAACTAATACTCAATGATTACATTTAATTTCACTTCTTTTAAGAGTACGAATAACTTACTCCAATATCATTTTTGTTCTATTTACAATTAATGAGAGACTGAAAATTATGAGACTATTTTACAGAAAACTTAAAAAAAAAAAAATAAATAAATAAACATTTACATTATTCATATTAATAAATTATGTGGTTTTGTCTTCCTATTTAAATAACTATTAGAATTTCTTTATTCATATAAATATCTCCCGTAAAATATGTTATAAAAATAGCACAATCAAATTATGATGAAAAATCCGTTAAAATTTATGAAATTTTCTTACAGTTAATTAAAAAATATATGTATATATATAAAAATTAAGTCACATAAATTACTGAAATTTTGTAATAATCAGTTAGAGAGCACAAGGAACAAAATCAAACCACAATTGTTTGGATATTGAATGCTTAAAATAATAATGATTGGAATGCATTAAATCAATACATAAAATATTCGTTAGTTAATAATTAACAATTTGTCTGTTATTTATTTTACATATTAAATTTGTTGCAATTTTAGGTAAAATAATATTTTGCAGTGTAATATTGTTGATCGTTTTAGTGAAAAATTTTTTGAAGCATTTTTGAACTTAAAATATTAAAGATTTACATTCATAGATATAAAACTAAAACATGACAAGCTCCGATTGCGATAAAAATGAAGTGTTAAATTATAACCAGTATATGTATACTATCAGAACTAAGACTTAAACATATTGCAATAACAAAAAATAAATCTGTTAATTATTAGGTTGATTCATAAATAATTTCCGATGCAGTTAAAATAGAATATACACCAATAACGTTATACAACAAATATAATAAAGTATATTACGTATTATTTCCTGCCGAAGAATAGCCCCTCCCACATTTATCATGTTACATCTTTGTAGGTGGAGTCTTAACACTTTCGCGACCGCATAATTTTGTCTTTTTGACAGTAAGCTCCACCTGTGGCCGTTAATCTTTTATATTGCATTATTTTAAATCAATGTTTTCTGCATTCATATTTATAATATAAATGGATATACATTACACTTATACTCTTTCTAATCAAAGTATTTGTAACCGTAATGCATTGATTAAAAAAACGTGAATATTGGGTATATTATAATAACAGGAGACTTGGCGTTGGAATATTAAAACCCGAATAAACTACTACGTCAGAAATGCCAAAGAAAAATATTGGAAATGCATACAGCTGTTTCGGCAGCTTTAAGCGTGCCGTCTTCAGTGCAAAAAGGTCAGTCCTTTTTGCACTGAAGACGGCATGCCGTCTTCAGTGCCGTCTTTCAAGGCTGCCGAAACAGCTGTATGCATTTCCAATATTTTTCTTTGGCGTTTCTGACGTAGTAGTTTATTCGGGTTTTAATATTGGGTATATTGTTGAGAAATAATGTAACCTATGTAATCTAAAGAAACGCCCACTGGTGGAGTTACAGATTTTCAAATAACGTGAATTCACGTCAGCGGTCGCGAAAGCGTTAAATAACTTCCTATGTTTTTAGCACGCATTTATTTTGCTTTCATTTAGTTACAAAATTATATCAATTTATTATGTATTCTCCATTATTATGTATGACGTTCTCCCATGTTCTTGGCAGCTTATATATTCCTTCCTTGTAAAATGTGGTTGGTTTCGATTGGAAGAAATTTTCGACAGCCTATAGGACTTGTTCTCCACATTTGAATGTTTTTCCTTTCAAAAAGTTTTGTAAGGTACAGAAAAGGTGAAAATCTGTCGGGGCAAGGTCCGGAGAGTAAGGTGGGTTCGGTAAAACAGACCATCCGAGCTCTGGAATTTTTTCTTGAGTCACCCTTGCTGTGTGTGGTCTTGCATTATCATGTAAAAGAACGACGTTTTTGCTATTCGCGAGTGTAGGACATTTTTCATGAAGATTCTCTTACACTTTTTGCAGTTGCTGAACATATATGTGTGCAGAAATTGTTAAATTTGACTTTAATAACTCGTGATGGATTAGTCCTCGACAATCCCACCATACATGCATTAAAATCTTTTTTCCATGTATGTTAGCTTTCGAATCTGGTAATGGTTTTTGTTCCTTATCAAGCCACTGTCTTTTATAGATGATATTCTCATAAGTAATCTATTTTTCATCGCCAGTTATTATCCTATCTAAAAAAGGCTCGTTTTTTTCTCGTGAGAGCAGACTTGTAGAGATAGACAGGCGATCTTCTTTATTCTGTTCTCTGAGATTGCGTGTGTGCCCATACTCCTAATTTGCTGACTTTCCCTAATTTCTTCAGGTGGCGGAAAATAGTTGATTGTGGTGCATTCAACCTTTCTACTATGTCTCTAGTTGATTGGCGTAGAGTTTGTTCCAATATAGTCTTTACAAGGGTGTTATCAAAGTCGGAAGGACGTCCTATCCTCAGTTCGTCCTTTAAAGTCGTATTTTTAAAGAGGAATTTTAAAAACCAATATCTAACAGACCGATCCTTAGTCCTTCACAGTAGCGGCTCGTGAGATTCCTTTACAGGGGGGCTGCATAGCTGCATGTCTATGTAAGATTTGAGAAAAAAAGCGAAAATGATTTTCTAAATAATCTGTTTCAATCAGGGGCTTCGGGTTTTATATGCGTAGACTGAGCAAGAGGCAGAGCAATACAGCATAGATTTAAAATTTTATATTATTGGACATTCATTACAAAAAAAAAAAAAAAAATTCTGGAGATTTTATTTTGTTAACTTTATTTATTTATGATAATCAATTTTCCCCCAACAAAATATTTTTCATCTGCATGCTATTATTTTCTCCAAGATGGTACGAAGTATACATACATGTTTGTAAATCAACTTTTGCTCATTAAAAAGATACGCACAATGATTTATATAAAAATAATAGTAAATAGTTTGATTATATACTTATGTAGATCTGTACAGTTCTTCCGATAATAACTGCATATAATTCGAATCTATAGTCCATAATGATAAATAATTTCTTTTTGTGTCTGACGATTACCTACCTACCAATTTTTAGCTCAATTGGATAAAACATTTAGGCGCAATCGCACTTCATAAATTTAAGTCCATTAATCAAAATGATAAGGAATTTTTCTTTGTGTCCTTGTAACAGAAATATATAGTCTCACATCCATCAAATTCTATACAGCTTGTTTGATGGTGACCTTTCACATACTTACCAGCTTTCAGTTCAATCGATCATTTAGATGTTATGATATTCACTCACATATACACACTTACTCACACCATACATATAATACTGTAAAAATAACAAAAATGAGCTCAGGAGACCTCTAAACATTATAGTAGTGTAATGCTCGTATCTTACAAGTGCAATTATAATGACGCGTTTCATTAATTTATTTAGAACATCCTTTGAAATATTAATTAAAAGAGTTAACATCGACATAAAATCTTGCACATCACATAGATTATGAAATGCTTGTCTAACATTACGAACATTTTATTATTATTATTATTTTTAATGCGAACTTTACACACATGGTACAGTAAACTAAAATTTCATTTAGATGTGAAACCTTAGTATAATTAAAAATGAATTTCCAAAATTTGGTGCACATAGTCAGTAACGTATCCGATATCTTCTGTATTGCCGTGCATAAAAAAAAAAAAAAAAATCTACAAATGTTAAAACACCATTTTCTTTAGATATATTTAAAAAGACTTGAATAGTATATATCAGTTTAATTTGGTTTGAAATATTACCCAAGCCAGCAGGGCATTCTGGATGTTTTGTGTGTCCTCGTAAAAGAAGTATAAATGAAAAATACAACATTTTCTAAATGGATAAGTTTGTTATGCATTAGAATAATTTACATAAATTTCCTAGATTCTGCAACAGAATAACACTGCTAAAATGTATTTAAATTAATTTTCTTATAAAATGTAATGTGTAAGAAATTTTTGTGCATTCCTCTAAATGAACTGTAAACGAAACATACCCTATTTTTAATAGGAAAAATAGTGTGGTCAATCTAAAGAACGGATATTAAAATGCTTAAATTTCCGAGCATATTTCTGAAAGTTCTCACTCAAATAGAAAGACAGATGAAACGAAGTTATAAATGCTTTTCAACTTCGTTGTACGAAAATGTCAGAAATTAAAAATTTAGTAATCTCGTGTTTTTAAGAAAGGTTCGACTGCTAATATTTCTCATCAAAATAGAAAAACATTAGTGACTAATATACAAGTGAAAAAAAAAAATATATATATAATAATAATTATTATTATTATTATTATAAAAACCTTATCAACAAAGCGATTAAACACTTGATAAATTTTAAATATTATGTTTAAGGCAAAATTTATATAAAAATTGTGATTCTGTGTATTCAACGTTTCTGCCATTGGCAAAGCAAGAAACCGAAAAACCGTGCAAAATTTCCATGTAATATAAAATAAAAATCTGTTTGAAAAATAAATAAAAATGACTTCTATTTTCTCATATAATCGTTAATAAACTTCATGCTAAATTTTTTTACCTCTCATACATAAATAATCTTCAAACACAGCGATTACCGCATTAAAAACAGTGAAGAAAAAACGTAGATTACAAAGGGAAATTGTTCTTTTCCAGCATTACCGAAATCCCTAATCAGATTGGAGCTGCACCGGATGCAGCTCCAACCAAATGGTCGAAACTGGTAGGGAAAACGAGTAGGGGCGGTTGTAAATGTTCTTTCCCTAAAGAAATCCCTTTTTTCGGGAGCTGCATGAATGAACAGCCCCTTTACGAATTTTCGAGGTGCTATTGCGTTTAAAAATAGTTAATTTTTCTCAGCTTTTTAATATTTTTTCATGATAACGAAGTAATCTGCTTTTCTATATGCATAATACTATACAATATAATAATATTTATTTTCAAAATATTTTGAAAGTTGATAAAATAATTTTTTCGAATATTTCTGGGGGGGCTGCAGCTCTGCAGCTCCTGCCACGAGCCGCCACTGGTCCTTCACCGTATACACTGCATATTTTTTTCAGCTGTCGCTGTAGCACTACTGCCTTGTCCGAATTCCCAAAGCATCCCATAACGAATAGTCACTCTTTTATTCTCCATTTTTGGAGTTTGGAGTCACAGTTTAATCAAACATACACCAAACAAAACGATTGTTAGAAGAATAATTGAACCACAGATTAGACACTATAACAGATGGCACATGCCCAATGAAATCAGACCAATGAGTACAGTAATGACAATGACGTCTGAAAGCTAATGTTTCCAAATATTTGCATAATTCCATTAAAATAAAAGGTGATCGTTATTCTGATTGGTTAAAAACGAACATAATATGCAAAATTCCACACTTTCGAAGAATTTTATTAATATTTGCAGTATGCATGCTTTGACCATTCGTCCAATGCAAGTAACACCCAAACACACTGCATGATGAA
Organism: Salticus scenicus; assembly: GCA_963930645.1. Lineage (NCBI taxonomy): Eukaryota > Metazoa > Arthropoda > Arachnida > Araneae > Salticidae > Salticus > Salticus scenicus. The sequence continues at coordinate 14,938,396 of OZ005659.1, read as the reverse complement.
TGCAGAGGGAGGAGCCTATCTTTGAAGTCTTAAATTCATTGTATAATGTTTCTGGTGTAAATTTTAATTAAACTGCTTCGGAAATTATTTATGAATCGACCTAATAGTTAAACTAATAACGAAACCAGATGTTGGACATACCATATCAACATTTAATTTAAGATATAGCGACAAATCAAAGACTGTTTACCCCGTGTGATATTTCGAATGTGATAAAAAAGCATTGCAGTGTTATAGTCGAGGATATTCAGTGACTGCAGTTAAAATACTGAATTTAAATATATATATATATATATATATATAAAGTATATTTCTAAATTCGCAACTTCTGAAAACTTTCAAAATTCCCTTGTTTTGGAAATTTTCAAAATTCCCTTCCCAAAAAAACGGGTTTTTTCCCCGCTCACATCTCTACCCATATATAGTCATGCAAAATGTGAGGACCGAATTCCACCAATGGCTTTTAGTTAAAAATAGCTGAAAGATTAATAAATGCCCGTCCATTTGTTTCGTCCAATTTTTGTACCCCGCCCGCCCTCCCCCCTTCCTCTTATTTTTAAAAGAAATCGATGGAGTACATGCTATGAAGTAATTTTGATGATGATTTCAGTGATAATGTATAGTTTATTCTAATGATGAAAGTAATTATGGGTTGTTCAAAGATATAAGACATAAAAATAAAAATAATAAAAAAACTGTTTTTATTAACGAAAAGAATATATAAGAAAAAACAACGAATTTATATAGAGACATACGTAAGCAAGACAAACAAGTACTCATTTTTATTTAAATAATCATTTTTGATACACTTGCAGAATAAAATGTAAAATGACTTTTTGCAACTGCAAGACATTGTTCGATAATTGACGTACATTTACAAGGTTGAATGAATGAGTCTGGCAAAGACGGTTTAGTCATTTGTTGTGGACGCAAGTCACCATTAAGCTTTTCAAAGTAAAACAAAAAGTAATCAGTGGGCTGCAATTGTGATGGATGTACATTTTTCCAAAAAAATATTTGTACTATAGCTTTTAAAAAATGTAAATGCAAAGCATCTGACGTGCATATCGCTTTCATTAACTTTAAACCAATACCTATGTTTTGACAAATCAGTTTATGTCGGAATTCATCAGCAGCTTTTTTTTTTTTTTTTCTCTGAAAAAAATTTAGTTTGTATATTTTTTACCCCCCCCCCCCCCTCCAAAAAAAAAAAAAAAAAAAAAAACGTGTGGCACTCGGGGACTGCCGCGGTAAAGCTATTGCATAGCATTTTTTATCAACTTATGCAATTATAATTATTTATTTATTTTATTTATGCAGTATTTTTTTTTCTTTGATATTAATTCAAGTTTTTTCTTTGATATTAATTCAAGTGACACTTTTTCAGCGTGGTGACCGATAAGAAAACAATTTTTTTTCTTTTATTGAATAAATGAGAAGTTAATATTGTTTAAAATATTTTTATTATCTTACAATACACGTAGGTTATTCAGGAATTTTTATCATTGAAACTATAGGTTTATGGTAACTGAAATAAGAAACATAAGTTTGAGACTTGATATCCTCTAAATATCTGGAAAATACCGCGCCAATGGTGGTCCCATATTTTGTTGTGGATTCTTGTGGATCATTATTCATTTTCAAATTCAATTTTTCCGAAAGAAAAGTTGTCAACCGCTCTGATTTTTTATCAGCGAAGTTGATGTTGAAATCGCCAGCCAAGATAATTGGAAATTTATTACCATTTGTATCAAGTATTTTCGACCCTTCTTCAGTGTACTCCAGTAAAGTGCGATGAATAAAATGCTCTACCTCGTCCAATTTTGGATTTGGAGAAATGTAAATTGCTACCATGACTATGTGTAGGCCATTTCTAAGTTTGCATAAGCACGCACAAATATCTCCAACAAATGAGAGCCTAACATTAACATCGCTAACGTGTGCAATATTTATTTCAATATTCGGAGTCATAATATTAGTAACATTATTATTATTTTGGTAAATAGCTACCCCACCTTTTGGAACAGTATCTCGTTTGAATTGAACAATACAATTGAAATTAGGTATTTCAATCGGATTATCATGCGTCATGCAAGTTTCTGTATGAAGTAACACATTTGTTTGTCTCGTAACTGAATCTTGTAAATCGTATTTGTGACTATTTAGACTTTGGCAATTGAAAGTCATTATTGAAATGCCATTTCTATTACTAATGAAATCTAAGACACTTTGAGCTATCGTCTGAACACTATTTAAAGACAGTCTTCTGAATTCTTGCAACAAAGATGCAGTCGATGCAGCTTGCCTTCGATTATGATAAAACTGGAATGTAGAATTATCGTTTTTTGTCGTGATATACAATTTTTTTTTTTTCATTTTTCTTCAAATCTTTCTGACGCTGATAATATGCCCTTTGACGTTCACAATTTCTTTTTCTTTTTAGCTCTTTAAGTTTTTCTTCTCTATAAAACGAAAATAGCTAGGTATAAATAATAGGTATAAATAATTAGGTATAAATAGTGTAATTACACACCAAAAGAATTATTCATTCAAAAAATTTGAACAAAAAGAACGATATTAAGAGTTTGATCATCGAATTTCGCGCGATGTACATTTATATAGATATAATATCATATATACTTTCTCCGCTGCATTAATGTGTATTACCTATACACAAAAAACAAAGGTACTAAATAGTACACGTGCTTGGTTTAATGGTTTCTATTATATACATAATGAAGAATGAATATAAATATATATATATATATATATATATATATATATATATATATATATATATATATACATACATATTGAGAATCTAAATTGAGAATTTAAACTATATGTGTGTGTGTGTGTGTGTGTGTGTATAAAAGAGGGCTACTTTTAAGATCGCTCATTTTAATATAAAAAATTTAAGTTATTTTTATAGCAGTATTATATATAAATTAAAAAAAAAAAAAAATACTGCATTTGTGATAATAAAAAAATGTATGTATATAGAGTACTCACTCATTTTCTTTCACTATTTTTTCATCACTTTCTTCATTAATAAATGCACTTTGTTTATTCATATTTAAAACACTTTATACACAAATTTTACGCGTACAGCTATTCACTGTTGTACATAGATGATAGATACCTATACACCTATATACTTTCTCACAAACAGCTGCTTACGTATTCGTCCGATTTCGGAGCAGCTCGTCTCGATCCGTGCGAGCTTCGTACAGTCGTACCATATACATACACGTTAAGGTTCAACTAGTCGCGGTCTCGAACTCACTCGTGGACGTGGCAAAAAAGCACGCTGTCTCACCTAGCATTGTGTCTAAAAGAGATAGAATCAGTTATGAGCAGTTAGCAGCTAGTCTACACGCATACGTCTAGTCGCACGCACACAAACACCGTGCCGAAGTCTGTCGAACTGTGTTAGGTTTATTTTCGTTACGGAATTTCTTGATTCGGCCGCCGCGCTCAAAGCCCGCGATAAAAGCTATGCAATAGCTTAAAAAAAGAAAGAAAGAAAGAAAAGAAAGTCCAAACTATTTCCAATTGCTTTAACTGTTCATTATTTAGTTCAAGGTTTTTCAAAGACAAAAGGGCTATTTGTACAAAACCCTCAGTTACAGCTTTCAAACATTGTATTTTGCTACCAAATCTACTGGTAATATCGCAACCACTTACAGTATGTAACAGTAGGAAAATATTACATATGCTTTCAACCAGGGATTCAGCAGCTAAATGGCATCCTAGAAGATATTTTTTTGTACGAGAGCCGTCATACCGTAGACCTAGACAACCAATATTTTCTAGTTATTTTTAGTACTAAATTGACAAAATAAATACATCTGTGTCGACGTTGAGGATAATAACATGAGCTGACTGAATTCTTATTGCAACAAATGTATGACGAAATATCATCGTACTAGCTTCTAAGTGGTTTCATTGTAATTCAAGCACATCATAAAGTAAAGACCATTGTACTTTGAAACATTCTGCGAATCCTCTACAAATGAACATCTTGCAGTCATCTTTTATTTGTGCATATTTTGGAGTTTTAGTGCAAAGATATCGAACAAGTTGTAATTTATTTTGTGTGCTTTGCCAAATTCATTAATTTAACCTTTTAAATGTACGTCAAATTATCGAACAACGTGTTGCAGTTGCAAAAAATCAGGATCAGTTTGTATTTCATTGTGTAAATGTATCAATAATGATTGTTTAAATGAAAAAAATCTGATGTGAGCACCACATGACTTCCTTATACACCTTTAGAAATATATACATAATATTAAAAAACATTGTCATTGGACCCGAGACAGTTGGCTAAAAATGTTTAAAAAATGCATTATCACCGTGTTATGAACTATTCTGAAAGTTTCAAATGTCTAGCTAGTCGGGAAGTTAGTTAAATAAATTTTCTGTTGAATCATATAAACGCTGCTGAAGGCAGCAGGTATCCGAAAAAGTTCGCTAAAAATATTTAAAAAATGCATTGTCAACATGTTCTGAGCTTTTCTGGAAGTTTTCAAATGTCTAGCTAGCCGGGACGTCAGTTAAAAATCGATTGCCAGTTAAGGTTGTTTAAATACTTCTAGAGAACAGAAGCGTTTATACATAACCTGTTATATGGAAAATTAGTTCAAAACGCATATCATAATTCAAAATGCACCAACAAATATCGCTGAGAGACATTACTTCGGATACAGTACTGTATCCAAAATGTTTTGTATATCTCTGTTAAAATAAATAAATAAATAAATAAAACCTATAAATGATAATCTCTATATATTAAAGAGTGTAACACAATTCAAATATGATGTAAACAGTTTTCCATAGAGAATTATGCAATGAAACTCTTGTGTGGCTCTATAAATGAATAATAAATGATTTGCACTACCATATTTCACAGAATTCAGGTATCAATACACTTCATTAAAGCATATGGGTTTTACTACATGTTATATTTCAAACAGGGATGAAGCTGTAATAAATATAGATTAGAACAACCTAAATGTAGTTTTAACCGTTACAGCATGACCAGACGGCTAAATAAGCCGAAATCCTATACACTTTTATCATATATATATATATATATATATATATATTATATTTTTTAAGTAAGGGTGTAAGGAGTAACGGCACCCTGGAGTAAGGGTGCCGTTATTCTAATTTGTGGTGCCATCCTTCACCCCTCGAAGCACCCTGAATCAGGGGTGCCATTTTTTCTCCCCTAGGGTGCCACATTTCACCCCTTTGGGGCATCCTGAATCAGAAGCGCCATTTTTTACACCCTTTTTAAGGGTGCTATTTGGCACCCCTAGGGGTGTCACCAGTGAGACAAGCTTTTCACCCCCAGAGGGTGCCACCTGTAGTTTTAACAGTGTATGAATAGAAAATCCACATAGAGTGTTGTAGAAGTAGAGGAGGGATGCGTATTGAAGATGATAATAACTAAAAATGTATAAATTCAGAATAAAATTATTTGCAGCAATAGTGTCTGTATTTTCTAGCCACGCCTCGTGTAGGTTGTTAAGTGGCGCTACCATGACGCATTTGAGCCTTCTTTAGGAGGCTCTCTTGCAGCTCCAATAATATAAAAATGCACCAAACTTAATCCGTGAGATGTATATTATATATATATAGAGAGAGAGAGAGATTTATAATGTAGATGTAAAATGCAATAAATTTAGCATACAAGAGATGCATGGTTAATGCCAATTTCATCCAGAAACTATATAAATGAAGCCATGAACAGCATTATTGGCATGAATAAATTTGGTATAATAAACATTCATTTTCCAGTACCATGTATAAGAAAAATATACTCTTTCAATTTAGGTGCATATCAGACGATTGGTAGCGCTTTTGTGCTTTTGTGCTTACGATAATGCTGTACCTCAAGTTCTGTAGTATATAAATGCACAAAATTTGGTATGTGAGTGACATAGTCATTATGGAAAAGTCTTTTGATCTAATTTGAGTGCATATCAAGGGGCAGGCGGCTCTGCTGTTACTAGCTTTTTGTTATTTTTAAGATGCCAATATCTTAGAATCTGTCGATTAAAGTTATACGAAACTGCATATGTAAAATCTTCCGCATGGAAACTTATTTTTATTGCATTTTTATGCATGTTTACCATTAATTGCACCATTTTATAGAATGATACAACCGAAAATTTTGTGATGGCCACAGCATACTAGTTTAAATTTTGTAGGTTCCAAAAATATAATAATATTTTTACCTTGAGATCTTAAATTATCCTACAAATCATGAGAAATTATTAAATACGTTTATTTGCAAATTAATTTATTAATTTAAAATTTTTTTAAAAATATTATATTTTATTTATTTTTACATCTAAATAGATTTGATAAAATATTACGAATCTATTAATGGTTTTTAGATTTTAAAATCCACTAAATTTAAATTAAAAGGAGTATTTAATTAAATTGCATCATTTATAAATTTAAATAGCGTTTATATGTCTAATGTTTTATTGAAAATTTAAATTTAGACGATTTAGGCAACTGAGAAAATGTGCTTTTAATTTAGAATACTGTAACCTTACTAAAAGACGCCGCAGTATTAAATTGTAAACATTAATCTTTTGAAAGCATATTTCTCTTCTAACAAAGCATTACAGATTAATACAGGACTGTTTGGAAAATTAATTTCAGATTTATCTTTAGAAACAGTGTGAGCTATCTCTAACAAATGTTATCAATGTTAGTACAAATACGTAAAATTCTGAAATCGTGATCAAAATACACAATATGACCTAAAACATAAATAATACTAATAGCTCTGTTTATTTTGTACCACAGAGAATTTCATACCACTTTCTGCTTGTTATTATTCATCATCCATTGTTGAAAATTACTTTCAAAAGTAAAATGTTACAGCCATGTGCGTGCATTTATAAAATTGAATGAAGCATGCAAATGTGAAAGTGAATGTTATTTTAAATTTTCCACCTTATTTGTCCTTGCGAAAACATGGTCCTTACACGTTAAAATTTATTAGAAATTTGAATATATTTAACGTGTGATATTAAAATATGGACAACTGTAGATAGAATTTTGAAGTTGAAATGAATTAATCTTTGATTAAAGTTTTAAACCCACGTGTAATATAATGTATTAAATCTAATAAAATTCACTTTATCTAATTATTATTACTTTCTTCTATATTCAATAGAAGAAAGTATTGGATTCGTAAAAAATTTCGACCTCGGGTTTTTGATGGATTTACACGTTTTGAGAGCTGTAGAACACGATTTGACCATTTTTAGAAAATGTCTGTCTGTCTGTCAGTCTGTCTGTGTGTGTGACAAAATTTTGTGGAAACTGTATCTCAGGAACTACGGCACAGAATTTCATACAAATTGGTATGCAGTTGCACCTTGACATAAATTAGTGCCTATCAACTTTTGGGAAAAATTGTTTTACAGGTTGCGTTGCCATCCCTCTTTTTCTAAATTTTTAACATGGTGATATAGGACAAAATTTTGTATAAATGTGCATAAAGAGAATTAATTTTTAGTAATCATTATGAAATTTACAAGAATTATTTATAATAGAGATATTCAACTGGGAATTTTTTTTTGTATGTGTAGGAGCCTCACCACCCCCCTGGGGGAGAAATCCTCCCTCGAGGGGAGTAAATTTTCAAGATGGGTATCTTTCGAAAGGTCTCGGCAATACCTTCAAAACGAATGGTTGAACTATAAATCGGTGATAATTTCAATTACAGTTATCGATTTTTTTACTTTTAACGAAAAAAAAACTTAGAAAAAAATCGTATATATATATATATATATATATATATATATATATATATATATATATATATTTCTTTTTTAAAACGAAATTTAACGAAATTTGGTATTTAGTTTACCCCTGACATAAACTGGTGCTGATTAGATTTGGGGATCAATCGCTCAACAGGTGGCGCTGTGATCGTATTTTTTCTAAATTTTTAACATGGCAGTATAGGACAAAATTTCGTATAAATGTACATAATGAGAGTTATTCTAAACCTGTGATTGTAAAATTAATATGAATTATTGATAATACTAGTAGTTTATTAGGAAAAAAAATTGTGCATATGGGGTCATCGCTTTCCCCCCCCTGGGAGGAAGTACCCTCAGGGGGGGGGGTAAATTTTCAAGATGGGTATCTTTCGAAAGGTCTTGTCAATACCTTTAAAACGAATGGTTGAACTATACATATGTGATAACAAAGTTATCGATTTTTTTTTTTTTTTTTATATTGTTACTGAGTGCATTTGTATAGAAAAATATAGAAGAAAGTCTTGTGGTGGCCACAACATACTAGTTTTTGAAGTAATTTAATACGTTAACCTTTCGTAATTATATAAGAGCAATTACTTTTTTATATAAATATTTTCATTAAATTATATAAATATTACAAAATTTTTTTTCACAATTTTGAAAAAAAAAAAAAAAAAAAAGAAAAGAAATAGCTATAAAAATTAAAAATAAACTTTTTTTCATGAAAAAATTCGACATAATCTTTTCTCTTATAAATCTATTAATAGTGACCGCAATTAAAATTTCAGCACTTCTGTTAATCTGTAAATTTTTAAAAAATATTTATATAGATGAGAAAAACTTTTGTTAATGGAAAATACAGTTAGTTACCCTTCTAAAAAACACGACAGTATTAAATTATAAAAGTTAACACTTTGAGAGCGTTTTTTCTTCTCTAACGATACGTTGCATAATAATAACAAGGGTGTTGAGAAACTTAATGTAAAATGTTTCATCAAAACGTATTTTTAAAACACCCCCAAAAATTTTCAATGAAAAATACAGATATTTCGAATTTTCTCTCTCTCTCTCTCTCCCTCTCTCTCTTTTTAATGCTGCAAATAAGAATACTTAAAAGACATTTGGGAAATTTCAAGAATCAGCCCTTTTAGTTGGATATGGAAGGAAGCAAATAAGTGTTTTTTATACATCAGTTCAAACCCTAATAATAATAATAATAATAATAAAAAATCTTTAAGATGGTTTATTTAAAAAATAACAAACACGAATACCTAGATAGCAAATTTAGGAATCAGACATTGCCTTCAAAAGTAAGAGGAAGGAAGAGTAATTTGCATGGAAATTTTATATTATTGTATATAGACATATACGTTTTTTATAGATTCCCAGTTACATTTGTAAAATCTGTGCAACAACTCAAAAGCAAAAATTATATTGCAACTATAGGATAGTATGAAGAGCAAAGAAGTACAAAAATTGGTACTTTCCAAGTTCAAAAGTGGAGAATCCAGAAGCAAAATATTTCGTCATCTGAAAGGTGTTTTAAGTTGTGCCACTGTTTTTAAGTGGTGTAATATGATTGGAAAGAGTGACAATATTAAAACATCTCAACCTCCAGACTTGTCCGCACCAAAAATCAGATTCAAAAAGTGAAGAGTCGCTTGACACGTAAGACGAGCATATCCATAAAGAAACTTGCTAGGGAACTGAAAGTATCAAAAGCATCTGTACAGCGAATACTTAAAAATGACATTGGATTAAGACCTTACAAAAAACAAATACAACCTAAACTCATAGAAACCCGCAAAAGCAGAGAAGAATTAAATTCGCTAATTGGGTGCGACACAATTTCAGAAAAGGTTAGACTGAGAATATTTTTTTCTGATGAAAAAAGGATTTAAGTCCACTGGACTACTCAATTTAAGATGAATTTGTGCAAGAGATGAACTGGGAAAAAATAAAATGTAAAAAAATACTGATTTCAGAACTAAAACGAGTTGTAAAGCGAATAAGAAAGGACGTAACAATGGAAAGTTGTCTAAGTTGGACGAGACGCTTACATCGAATAGCAAACAGCAACGGGGATTATTTACATAAATTAATATGTTACATTTTGTTTATTATTCTATCTATATTGTTTATGTGTAAAATCAAGTTGGGTTTCACTTAAATAAATTTAGTTATACACCAATTTATATCAGTCTATTTTATTCTGGTACACCCGTTATATATAAAACTATATATAAGATTCTGGCTTTAAAAAATAATAAATACGAAAGATAAAAAAAAAAAAAAAACAGTTGCACTTCGGGAGTGCCGACAGAAGTGAAAACGAGAACGATTACGTGTGTATTTCTTGAATCGTCAGGAAATATTTTATTGTGTAGGAAATACTTTTAAATGAAGTGTTTTTTTATTCATTAATATAAACTACTACTACAAAAATTATATTACAATTTTATTTAATGCGCTAACTGCAATAGAGACAGTGTCCGGAGATGAGAGAAGTCGTGTAGAGCCGCACCAGATTGTAAAAACGTGAGAAAAATGGCGGCTTTGGCCTTTCTCACGGTTTTGGGAGGTCTAACTGGAATAGAGACAGTGTCCGGAAATGAGAGAAGTCGTGTATAGCCGCACCAGATTGTAAAAACGTGAGAGAAATGGCGGCTTTGGCCTTTATCACGGTTCTGTGAAGTCTAACTGCAACGTTTCCGACTGCAATCTTTAAGAGACTGGCCGGAGATGAGAGAAGTCGTGTAAAGCCGCACCAGATTGTAAGAACGCGAGAAAAATGGACTCTTTGGCCTTTCTCACGGTTTTGTGAGGTCTAACTGGAATAGAGACAGTGTCCGAAAATGAGAGAAGTCGTGTAGAGCCGCACCAGATTGTAAAAACGTGAGAGAAATGGCGGCTTTGGCTTTTATCATGGTTTTGTGAGGTCTAACTGCAACGTTTCCGGCTGCAATCTATAAGAGACAGTGTCCGGAAATGAGAGAAGTCGTGTAGAGCCGCACCAGATTTTAAAAACGTGAGAAAAAGGGCGGCTTTGGTCTTTCTCATGGATCTGTGAAGTCTAACTGCAACGTTTCCGGCTGCAATCTTTAAGAGACTGTGTCCGGAGATGAGTGAAGTCGTGTAAAGCCGCACCCGATTGTTAAAACGAGAGAAAAATGGCGGCTTTGGCCTTTCTCACTGTTTTGTGAGGTCTAACTGCAAAAGAGACAGTGTCCGGAGATGAGAGAAGTCGTGTAGAGCCGCACCAGATTGTAAAAACTTGAGAAAAATTGCGGCTTTGGCCTTTCTCACGGTTTTGTGAGGTCTAACTACAACGTTTCCGGCTGCAATCTTTAAGAGACAGTGTCCGGAGATGAGAGAAGTCGTGTAGAGCCGCACCAGATTGTAAAAACTTGAGAAAAATGACAGCTTTGGGCTTTCTCACGGTTTTGTGAGGTCTAACTGCAATAGAGACAGTGCTCGGAGATGAGAGAAGTCGTGTAGAGTCGCACCAGATTTTAAAACATTATACAGTATATAATTACTAATACTTCACATTAGCAAGTTAATTGTATGATACATTATTTGTATCATACAAGGATGGAAAGCGTTTCGATGACGCGAATTCAATGATTTTTGTTCACCCAAAAGTTTTCACTTCAAATGGAAAGCGTCAGCTGACGATGACGGGAGTTCAAAGATTTTTCTTCACCCAAAAGTGCTCAACGCCAACGCGCCTAAAGAAGTTTTCACTTCAAAAAAAAAAAAAAAAAAGGAAAATAAATTCAGGCTTTTCAGGAATTTGTGAAAAGAGTGTATGTGATTTCAACATGCTCTTTCATATCTTTACGGCTTCACTTACCGTTGCCGGAAGCCCAAGCCAGTGTTATTCTATGAGAAATTCTGTTTACTTATAACTCATTAATTAATATATATTTTTAAATTCTGTTTCCACATTCTGAAAATCCCTAACTGTGAAATTCACAGACGTTTTGTATAAACGGATTTTTGAAATTTTTAATATTTTATTTTGAAACTGTAAAATGAAAAATTTCACATTATTGAAAATTTGCATTTTACAGCTTCAAAATATCACGGTGATTATTGGGGGTCTTTGTAAATTTTGTGTAGGGCCTTTATTAACAGACATTTAAATTAGCATTTGGTATAAGGAAAATGTGAAAAGTTTGGATAAATTCTTCCTTTTGGGAGGGAAAATAATAATAATAATAATAATAAAATAAAAAATAAATCTGTGCAAGTTAAATGTATGTGGTTGTAGAATTATGGAATGAATGTTGAAAATATTTCTTTTTGTATGGTAATTGTTACGAAACCGGATGTTACGAAACCGAACTCTCTCAATCCATAAACTTTATGAACTGAAAGACTTATTCGAACTCTTTATTTTATTATTGTTTATTTCTTTTCTTGTATTGGCAACAGCCACGTTTTTGTTTTTCTTTTGATGTAGATGCTGAATGGAGTTTGAGAAGAGAGAACGCTGAAATGGCGTATGACAGAATTGAAATATACTTTATAGTCAACCAAATTGTAAATATGTTAATATGTACATAAATTTATTAAATAATCGTGCTTTTTCAAGAGTCGTGAATTAATATTGAAGTTACCACAATTCGGCAGGATATTAAACCAAGAAAAAATGAAGACATCTGACCCAAAAGGAAGCATTAAGTAAAGTTATTTTATGCATTCTATTATCTTTATTTGATGCTATGTTTCATCTGGCGCCCGAACAGACGACCAGATGTTTCTCATTTTAATTTGATATTGCATAATTATGTTTAGAATAAAAATGATAAAGAAATTACGCAAGAATTTCGATTTAAAGAAAGAAAAAAATAATGATCGTTTTTATATGAACAGATAATTTATTTTAAGTGATTTGTTTCTGTTGCTAGTTTGATTTACTGCAAAGAAATTTTAATTGTAAAATTGAATGTAATAAAGGGTAACGAGTATATTATTACAGAAATTAACATAAGTTATAGAACTTGCTACTCTTTTTACATATTATGGATGCAGTAATTAAGGCTAAACGTTCTACAGTTAGAACGCAGACGACAAAGTTATTTAAGAAAATTGAAACGAAATTACTTGAAAAGAATTATACTGAAGATGACCTTGAAGAATTACTTGCCGAATTAGATCTTAAAGAAAAAGAAATAAATAATTTAGATTCTCAGATATTTTCGAATATTACTGACGTAAAGGAAGTTGAGTCTGAGGTACTAAAATGTGATGAATACAATACGAGTATTGTCATAAATAAAACCAAAGTTAAAAAAACACTTTCTAAGTTGGAAAAACCGCTTGTTCCTATTTTAATGCAAAATAATAAGATAGAAGAGAGTGCAATAGTTCGCCCGTTCGAATCCCCTTACGTAACTCTTCCTCGTCTTACTATAGAAAAACACAGCGGCGATCCGTCTGATTGGCAGAGATTTTATGATCAATTTGATTCAGCAATAAATAAAAATTGCGCAATTTCTAATGTTGATAAATTTAATTACCTTCGCAGTTATTTGACAGGAGTGGCGTCCGATGCGATAAAAGGTTTTAGCTTAACGAATAATAACTATCAGGCTGCAATTGAAACTTTAAAAGAAAGATTTGGGAAAAAAACGGTAGTTATAAATTCTCATTTAAATAAGCTTCTGAATTTAACTCCTGTTAAAAAATCAAATGATATAGTTGCTCTTAGGAAATTGTTGGATACTTGTCAGACTGAGATTAGAAATTTGGATGCGTTGGAAATAAAATCTGATAATTATGGTTCATTACTCTGTCCAATACTGATTAAATTATTACCTCAGGATATTGTTTTGGAAATTGCAAAACAATGCGATTTAGATGAAAATTGGGATGTTTCAAGGGTTCTTGATATTTTGAAAACTGAAGTAACTTACAGGGAAAAAGCTCAGTTTTTGACAAAAGATAGTCCCGGAAGAGAATTTAGTTCTCAATCGTATTCTTCCTTCCAAAGTGCAAAAAACGAAAAGCTTCTAAATAATAAGAATATTTCTAAATACCCAACTGCTTCTAATTTGTTAAATGAAACAGATAAAAATTCTAATTTTTGTTTCGCTTGTAATGGGGAAAAACATGTTTTAACTGAATGTAAGGTTTTTTCTAGTTATCCATTACAGAGAAAGAAAGATTTTTTAATGAAACATGGATTTTGTTTTATATGCTTAAAACGGCGGCATACTGCGAAATTTTGTAGAAGTCAGATAAAATGCGAAGTGTGTAATAGAAGACATTTAAAAATTATGTGTTCGGAATCTAAAACAGTTAGCCAAGTTGAGGATAAGAAACCCGTTTCTAAAGAAAGCGAGGTTATTAATAATAAAGTACTGGGGAATAGAACACATATGAAAGATGTTTTGTTACAAACTGTGACTGTTAAATTACGGAATGGTAAGAAAGAAATACCTTGTAGGGTAATTTTTGATACAGGATCAATGCGTAGTTACGCAACTAAAGAAATTATTTCTAAAATGGGTTACGATGTATTAGGACACGAGAAAATGACACAGAGCCTTTTCGGAGGCGTTGAAGAAACTAGGACACATAATAGTTACAGAATACATATAAGTTCTCTCTCTGAAGATTATATGTGTAATTTTGAGGTCTATGACCAGGAAGTAATCTGTTCTGATATTCCTAAAATTAGAAATGGCCCATGGGTAAGGGAAGCTGAACAGTATGGGATAATATTTTCAGATGTTGAATGTTTCAATAAAACTCTTGACAGAAATAACAATATTGATATACTAATTGGTGCAGATATTTATGGAAAACTTTTGACGGGTAATCATATAATGTTATCTAGTGGGTTAGCTGCTGTAGAAACTTTACTGGGATGGACCCTAATGGGTAAAATTACTGAAACTAATTGTAATAGCGATAGCTCTATGCTTGTTGTCTCTTTATTTTCTAGAATCAAAAATGAAAAAATCAGTGATTTATGGGAGTTAGATCTTTTGGGCATAAGGGATTCCGTAGAAAGTAGAAAAAGAGATGATCTAAATAAAGAAACTCTAGATTTATTTAATTCAACAGTTAAACGGGATTCGAACGGGAGGTACGTTGTTTCTCTTCCATGGCTTAAAGATCATCCTCCAATACCCTCAAATCGCAAAATAGCAGAAAAAAGATTATTATCAACATTGAGATCATTGAAAACTTCTGGAAATTTAGAGAAATACCAAAATGTATTTAATGACTGGCTACATGAAGGTATAATCAAGAAAATATCTGATTTAGGCGATAGTGGCCATTTTTTGCCTCACAGAGCTCTAATAAGGCAACATGCCACAACACCTGTGCGTCCTGTCTTCGACGCTTCAGCTAAAGAGAAATTTTCCTATTCGTTAAATGACTGTCTCGCAAAAGGTCCAAATTTAATCGAATTAATACCTGCAATTTTACATAGATTTAGAAAAGGAAGAATAGGAATAAGTGCCGACATCAAAAAAGCATTTTGCCAGATTGGTTTGAACAAGAATGATCAGAACTTTGTCAAATTTTTGTGGTTCGAAAATGGTGATTCTAATAAGTTACAAGTATACCAACACTGTCGCGTTGTCTTTGGACTAAATGCTTCTCCATTCTTATTAGCTGCTACTTTAAATCATTTATTTGACAAAATCGAAGAGCCTTACAAAGAGATAGCCAACAGACTGAAAATGTCATTTTATGTCGATAACTGTATTTCCAGTCTAAACAGTACAGAAGAATTGCGAGAATTCATAGAAACTTCAAGACAAATTTTGGCATCAGCTCAGTTTGATCTTCGAGGTTGGCAGTATACACAAATTGATGAAGACTTACTAGACGAAGATTTTCTTAATGACATGGAGATAGATTCTGAAGAAAATTCTGATATAGCAATTTTGGGGCTGATCTGGAATAAGAAAGATGACACAATAAGATTGATGAATTCATCTAATGATAAAGAAGAACCTAAATCAATTACAAAGAGATCAGTTCTTTCTGTGGTTAATAAAATATTTGATCCCATCGGTTATACAAGTCCAGCCACTTTGATGCCAAAATTGATTCTGCAAAAATGTTGGAAAGAAAAGTTTAATTGGGATTCTCCATTGACAGAAGAAATGACAAAATCCTTTAGAAAATGGAAAGAACAACTGGAATTGTTAAGAAATATAAAGATCCCTCGTAGATTTTCCGAGTTCGACTTAAGTGACAGTGAAAAACAGCTTCATGTTTTTTGCGACAGTAGCAAAGTTGCTTATGCCACATGCATATTCTTAAGAGTACAGAATGGTGAAAATGTGTCTTGTCAGCTAATTCAAGCGAAAACAAGAGTGACTCCCTTAAAAGAAGTTACGATCCCGCGATTAGAGTTACTTGCTTGTTTAATTGGCGCAAGACTAGCCTGTACGATTATCGATGAAATGAAAATAGATAATCTCAAAACCTTCTATTGGTCGGATGCTAAGAATGCTTTATATTGGATAAAAAATGACGGTGGTTGGGCTACTTTTGTACAGAATAGAGTAACAGAAATTAGAAAATTGACGAATGTCGATGATTGGCATCATGTTCCTGGTCATCTTAATCCAGCTGACTTACCCTCCAGAGGATGCTCTCCAGATACCTTAACGAAGTCCGAGTGGTGGAACGGACCTGAGTGGTTAAAGAAGATGCCCGACTTTTGGCCTAAAAGTGACATTCTTCCTGATGATGAAGTTATATACTCAGAAAAAAGAAAAACAGTTGCAACAGCAATTGATGTTTCCTCTCAAGAATTTGATCTTTATGAAAATTGTTCCTCATACCAAAAAATGCTAAAAGTTACAGCTTGGATTCTTAGATTTTATGAAAATGCAAAGAAGTTAAAAGAAAACCGCTTATTATCTAACTTAACAGTCGAAGAACTTAATAAAGCGGAATATGCAGTGCTAAAATATGCACAAAAGAAATGTTTTTCTAATCAAGCTAAGAAAAAATTTAACTTTCCGACACTTATTGACGAGAAAGAATTAATTAGAGTCCGTACCAGAATTTCAATGAGAGAAGACTCACTTAATTTCAGATATCCAATTGTCTTACCAGCAGATCACAATATAACATCCAGAATAATTGAAGAAAAGCACAAAGAAATGGATCATGCAGGAGTTCAGATTCTCATGTCAAGTTTAAGAGAAGAATTCTGGATAATTAGATGCAGAAGAACAATTAGGAAAATTCTACAAAGATGCATTCAGTGCAAAAGATTCTCCTCAAAACCAGCAGAAGTTCTGAGTGCTCCACTTCCAGAAGATAGAGTAAGAGATGCTAGGGTATTTGAAATTGTTGGAATCGATCTATTCGGTCCTTTGTTTTTAAAGGATGGACAGAAATGCTGGATAGTTTTGTATACTTGTGCCATTTACCGATGTGTACATTTAGAATTAGCAACATCCCTATCAACAGAAAACTTCCTTCAAACGTTAAGACGCTTTGTAGCGAGAAGAGGCCGACCACACACTGTATACAGTGACAATGGAACAAATCTAGTTGCAGCTAATAAAGAATTAAGTTCTATAGATTGGAAACAAATAGAAGATTACGCAACTGTTAGAAAAATTAACTGAAAGTTCAACCCCCCATCAGCTCCGTGGTGGGGAGGCTTTTGGAAACGTTTGATTAGAATTATAAAAGCTATTTTGAAGAGAACTCTTGGAAAAGCACAGCTTGACTATGAAGAGCTATATACCTTGATTTGTGATGCAGAAAGTATAGTAAATGCGCGACCTCTCACACACATGTCGGAAGATCCAAATGACTTAATACCTCTCACCCCAGAAATGTTCTTAAAGGACATACGTGAAATAGGAGTTCCAGATTTAGACTTGATTGATAAAGTGAAGTTCAAAAAGAGATATGCCTATAGGCAAAAATTAAGAGAAGATCTTCGACAAAGATTCCGTAATGAATATTTAGGAACACTTCGAGAATTTGCTTCGGTAAAAAAATCTACCACATTTAAAGAAGGTGATTTAGTGCTAATTCAGGATGATAATCTAAAACGTCTTCAGTGGCCTATGGCTAAAGTGTTAAAATTGTATAAAGGTAGAGATGGACAGTTTCGTGTGGCAAGACTGAAAACTAAAAATGGTGAACTGCTACGTCCATGTCAGCGTTTGTGCCCCTTGGAACTTCATGATGAAAGCCGCTCTAAACTTCAACAGCAAACTCGATATGGTCGCTTAGTGCAACCAGTGCAACGCCTTGGTGTGGACAATAACGATCCAGATTGAGCATGTCGTATGTCCTTCCCTGCTCAAGGTGGGGAGGATGTTACGAAACCGGATGTTATGAAACCGAACTCTCTCAATCCATAAACTTTATGAACTGAAAGACTTATTCGAACTCTTTATTTTATTATTGTTTATTTCTTTTCTTGTATTGGCAACAGCCACGTTTTTGTTTTTCTTTTGATGTAGATGCTGAATGGAGTTTGAGAAGAGAGAACGCTGAAATGGCGTATGACAGAATTGAAATATACTTTATAGTCAACCAAATTGTAAATATGTTAATATGTACATAAATTTATTAAATAATCGTGCTTTTTCAAGAGTCGTGAATTAATATTGAAGTTACCACAATTCGGCAGGATATTAAACCAAGAAAAAATGAAGACATCTGACCCAAAAGGAAGCATTAAGTAAAGTTATTTTATGCATTCTATTATCTTTATTTGATGCTATGTTTTAGTAATCTTTTAGTACTGAAAAGCCTGTGTTAATGAAATTTTGTATATTTGTGCATGTGTATATGTTTGTGAAAGGGATTAAAAATTTAAGCTATTTTGAAATTGTATGAATGTATCTCATGAGAATTTATGTTAAACTAGTTAATACCCGTCAAAATTTGACGGATCATGTGCATCTTAAATCTTTTCACGGCATAAAGTTTTAACCCTTTCATGCGCAGTGGGATATATATATCCCACCTAATTTCACTTCCCAACTGGAAGAATTCATCCCAGAAAATTTTTAGAAAAAACTTACGTTTGTAATATATTAGAAAAGACCGTTTTTTTTAACCTTAAAATTCAAAATTTCTTTTACTTTAATTTAGTTCACGAATTCCGGTGGAAGTGTAATTTAATGGATCCGAATTGTCTTGTGCCGGAAAGGGTTAAACATCTCTGTTTTAATAATCCGCATTGCTCTTAACCAGTTTAAAATCCACTACTGTAATCAATTATTTTTTGTTAAACTTATTCACCGAATGAATTTCGAATTTATTTCTGAGATAAAATTGACTGTGGGTATATATGAAATCAAAATTCATGCTACTATTGAAATTTTTAAGTTTATAATCATTCTAATATAAGGCTCTCTCTCTTTTTCTTTTTTAACGTATGAAAGAAAAAAAAAATTCCTATAGGAACGGACCCTTTGATGATTCTCTACAATAACTTACTACTTAGAATTTTTCTTCTTTTTTCGTCAGAGTGTATCTTTACCTTTTTATGTCCCCATTTAGACACTGTTTCATGAAAAATTCATATGAACCAAATTTTCCTGCAATTTCTGAAGGCTTCTATTTGAGGCAGACTTCAGAAAAAAGAGGGTTCCGAAAGAGGGCAGCAAATGTTGATTTAAAGAACGCTTCAAAAACTAATTTTCATGATGTTCAGTATATGCCAAGGCGCACCTGTCTATCGTTCTTTTCTCTCGATTAATTAAGAACTTTCTTCTGATTGGATAATCGCAGGAGAAATTGCTCATAGGAACAAATTTTTCATGAGTAGCCAGGAAAAAATACATTCATACAATCCTTTCCTGTTATTCTTGCACCACATTTCATGTGAGCATGAGGGATTTTCAGCAAATGCTGACTTAACGTGTGAAGTGTCAATGTAGGGGCAATAACCCTTCTGTTTGAGAGAAGATAAGTGATAAAGATGACTGGTTTTTTACCAAATCTCAACCTGTCGGTCAATTTTGGCCTACCCTCAAGCGTTTAGATTCGACCTCAAACAAGGGTCGGGAAATGTGGTTGCACTATACACTGGGCGATAAAGCAATTTGAGTGAAGAAAACTGAAATTCGGCTTAAAAGTTGCCAGGTGTAATAAAACCATAAAACATTTATTTCACAGAAAACACCAATTATACGACTTTTACTTCACGTTAATTTAAGATACTTAATTGCTTATCTGTTTTAGCGGACAAGCATATTTAAAGTGCAAGTAATATGGCCGCTCCAAGTACCATTTCAGTGCCAAACAAAATTTATTTAAGTGTAATGTATCACAGATTACTGGTGTGGATATATTTAATAATTTATAACACTGTTATTACGATTTTTAGTCATGTAAAAAAGAGCACAGTTGCTAACTTTTGCGCTGTTTGGCTACCGGACACATTTAATATAAATTTTTATTTTATTTAGTCGGTGAAAACTGTTATAGAAATACATTACATATTTAATTAAAATTCCTTGGTAGCCGAAAAGGCGTAAAAAACGACAACCATGAAAAAAATTAGCTAAAACTTTCTCTTATTATATGTTTGTTTGCTGACTTATATCTTTACCATTATGAACAAAGTTAATGTAATGATAATGTTATTTTCTGCAAATACATAGCTGCCAATATTTTAATTTATTCCGGAATACTTTTAGCCCCGCCTTTATTTCGCACCACTTTATTTATAGAAAAATTTTCTTCAATACATAACTTCGATAAAATAAGAAAAAATTACTTTTAAAAAATAAGTGGTACGAAATAGAGGCAGAGCTAAAATTAATCCGGAATAAATTAAAATATTGACAGCTATGACAGATACATTGATGACATTATAATTTTTTATGCTAATAATTATACTCCATCTTCATTAAAATTTCAACATCCTTCTCACCTTACTTTGATTCATAATTTTATCTACAATAATTGCATTAATATTTTAGACTTAAAAATTAAACTTAATGTAGGAAAAATCTCTACTGATCAATATGATAAACGAAATATGATAAACGAATATGATAAACGATATGATATCCGAATTATGTGTTCGGAATCTAAAACAGTTAGCCAAGTTGAGGATAAGAAACCCGTTTCTAAAGAAAGCGAGGTTATTAATAATAAAGTACTGGGGAATAGAACACATATGAAAGATGTTTTGTTACAAACTGTGACTGTTAAATTACGGAATGGTAAGAAAGAAATACCTTGTAGGGTAATTTTTGATACAGGATCAATGCGTAGTTACGCAACTAAAGAAATTATTTCTAAAATGGGTTACGATGTATTAGGACACGAGAAAATGACACAGAGCCTTTTCGGAGGCGTTGAAGAAACTAGGACACATAATAGTTACAGAATACATATAAGTTCTCTCTCTGAAGATTATATGTGTAATTTTGAGGTCTATGACCAGGAAGTAATCTGTTCTGATATTCCTAAAATTAGAAATGGCCCATGGGTAAGGGAAGCTGAACAGTATGGGATAATATTTTCAGATGTTGAATGTTTCAATAAAACTCTTGACAGAAATAAGAATATTGATATACTAATTGGTGCAGATATTTATGGAAAACATTTGACGGGTAATCATATAATGTTATCTAGTGGGTTAGCTGCTGTAGAAACTTTACTGGGATGGACCCTAATGGGTAAAATTACTGAAACTAATTGTAATAGCGATAGCTCTATGCTTGTTGTCTCTTTATTTTCTAGAATCAAAAATGAAAAAATCAGTGATTTATGGGAGTTAGATCTTTTGGGCATAAGGGATTCCGTAGAAAGTAGAAAAAGAGATGATCTAAATAAAGAAACTCTAGATTTATTTAATTCAACAGTTAAACGGGATTCGAACGGGAGGTACGTTGTTTCTCTTCCATGGCTTAAAGATCATCCTCCAATACCCTCAAATCGCAAAATAGCAGAAAAAAGATTATTATCAACATTGAGATCATTGAAAACTTCTGGAAATTTAGAGAAATACCAAAATGTATTTAATGACTGGCTACATGAAGGTATAATCAAGAAAATATCTGATTTAGGCGATAGTGGCCATTTTTTGCCTCACAGAGCTCTAATAAGGCAACATGCCACAACACCTGTGCGTCCTGTCTTCGACGCTTCAGCTAAAGAGAAATTTTCCTATTCGTTAAATGACTGTCTCGCAAAAGGTCCAAATTTAATCGAATTAATACCTGCAATTTTACATAGATTTAGAAAAGGAAGAATAGGAATAAGTGCCGACATCAAAAAAGCATTTTGCCAGATTGGTTTGAACAAGAATGATCAGAACTTTGTCAAATTTTTGTGGTTCGAAAATGGTGATTCTAATAAGTTACAAGTATACCAACACTGTCGCGTTGTCTTTGGACTAAATGCTTCTCCATTCTTATTAGCTGCTACTTTAAATCATTTATTTGACAAAATCGAAGAGCCTTACAAAGAGATAGCCAACAGACTGAAAATGTCATTTTATGTCGATAACTGTATTTCCAGTCTAAACAGTACAGAAGAATTGCGAGAATTCATAGAAACTTCAAGACAAATTTTGGCATCAGCTCAGTTTGATCTTCGAGGTTGGCAGTATACACAAATTGATGAAGACTTACTAGACGAAGATTTTCTTAATGACATGGAGATAGATTCTGAAGAAAATTCTGATATAGCAATTTTGGGGCTGATCTGGAATAAGAAAGATGACACAATAAGATTGATGAATTCATCTAATGATAAAGAAGAACCTAAATCAATTACAAAGAGATCAGTTCTTTCTGTGGTTAATAAAATATTTGATCCCATCGGTTATACAAGTCCAGCCACTTTGATGCCAAAATTGATTCTGCAAAAATGTTGGAAAGAAAAGTTTAATTGGGATTCTCCATTGACAGAAGAAATGACAAAATCCTTTAGAAAATGGAAAGAACAACTGGAATTGTTAAGAAATATAAAGATCCCTCGTAGATTTTCCGAGTTCGACTTAAGTGACAGTGAAAAACAGCTTCATGTTTTTTGCGACAGTAGCAAAGTTGCTTATGCCACATGCATATTCTTAAGAGTACAGAATGGTGAAAATGTGTCTTGTCAGCTAATTCAAGCGAAAACAAGAGTGACTCCCTTAAAAGAAGTTACGATCCCGCGATTAGAGTTACTTGCTTGTTTAATTGGCGCAAGACTAGCCTGTACGATTATCGATGAAATGAAAATAGATAATCTCAAAACCTTCTATTGGTCGGATGCTAAGAATGCTTTATATTGGATAAAAAATGACGGTGGTTGGGCTACTTTTGTACAGAATAGAGTAACAGAAATTAGAAAATTGACGAATGTCGATGATTGGCATCATGTTCCTGGTCATCTTAATCCAGCTGACTTACCCTCCAGAGGATGCTCTCCAGATACCTTAACGAAGTCCGAGTGGTGGAACGGACCTGAGTGGTTAAAGAAGATGCCCGACTTTTGGCCTAAAAGTGACATTCTTCCTGATGATGAAGTTATATACTCAGAAAAAAGAAAAACAGTTGCAACAGCAATTGATGTTTCCTCTCAAGAATTTGATCTTTATGAAAATTGTTCCTCATACCAAAAAATGCTAAAAGTTACAGCTTGGATTCTTAGATTTTATGAAAATGCAAAGAAGTTAAAAGAAAACCGCTTATTATCTAACTTAACAGTCGAAGAACTTAATAAAGCGGAATATGCAGTGCTAAAATATGCACAAAAGAAATGTTTTTCTAATCAAGCTAAGAAAAAATTTAACTTTCCGACACTTATTGACGAGAAAGAATTAATTAGAGTCCGTACCAGAATTTCAATGAGAGAAGACTCACTTAATTTCAGATATCCAATTGTCTTACCAGCAGATCACAATATAACATCCAGAATAATTGAAGAAAAGCACAAAGAAATGGATCATGCAGGAGTTCAGATTCTCATGTCAAGTTTAAGAGAAGAATTCTGGATAATTAGATGCAGAAGAACAATTAGGAAAATTCTACAAAGATGCATTCAGTGCAAAAGATTCTCCTCAAAACCAGCAGAAGTTCTGAGTGCTCCACTTCCAGAAGATAGAGTAAGAGATGCTAGGGTATTTGAAATTGTTGGAATCGATCTATTCGGTCCTTTGTTTTTAAAGGATGGACAGAAATGCTGGATAGTTTTGTATACTTGTGCCATTTACCGATGTGTACATTTAGAATTAGCAACATCCCTATCAACAGAAAACTTCCTTCAAACGTTAAGACGCTTTGTAGCGAGAAGAGGCCGACCACACACTGTATACAGTGACAATGGAACAAATCTAGTTGCAGCTAATAAAGAATTAAGTTCTATAGATTGGAAACAAATAGAAGATTACGCAACTGTTAGAAAAATTAACTGAAAGTTCAACCCCCCATCAGCTCCGTGGTGGGGAGGCTTTTGGAAACGTTTGATTAGAATTATAAAAGCTATTTTGAAGAGAACTCTTGGAAAAGCACAGCTTGACTATGAAGAGCTATATACCTTGATTTGTGATGCAGAAAGTATAGTAAATGCGCGACCTCTCACACACATGTCGGAAGATCCAAATGACTTAATACCTCTCACCCCAGAAATGTTCTTAAAGGACATACGTGAAATAGGAGTTCCAGATTTAGACTTGATTGATAAAGTGAAGTTCAAAAAGAGATATGCCTATAGGCAAAAATTAAGAGAAGATCTTCGACAAAGATTCCGTAATGAATATTTAGGAACACTTCGAGAATTTGCTTCGGTAAAAAAATCTACCACATTTAAAGAAGGTGATTTAGTGCTAATTCAGGATGATAATCTAAAACGTCTTCAGTGGCCTATGGCTAAAGTGTTAAAATTGTATAAAGGTAGAGATGGACAGTTTCGTGTGGCAAGACTGAAAACTAAAAATGGTGAACTGCTACGTCCATGTCAGCGTTTGTGCCCCTTGGAACTTCATGATGAAAGCCGCTCTAAACTTCAACAGCAAACTCGATATGGTCGCTTAGTGCAACCAGTGCAACGCCTTGGTGTGGACAATAACGATCCAGATTGAGCATGTCGTATGTCCTTCCCTGCTCAAGGTGGGGAGGATGTTACGAAACCGGATGTTATGAAACCGAACTCTCTCAATCCATAAACTTTATGAACTGAAAGACTTATTCGAACTCTTTATTTTATTATTGTTTATTTCTTTTCTTGTATTGGCAACAGCCACGTTTTTGTTTTTCTTTTGATGTAGATGCTGAATGGAGTTTGAGAAGAGAGAACGCTGAAATGGCGTATGACAGAATTGAAATATACTTTATAGTCAACCAAATTGTAAATATGTTAATATGTACATAAATTTATTAAATAATCGTGCTTTTTCAAGAGTCGTGAATTAATATTGAAGTTACCACAATTCGGCAGGATATTAAACCAAGAAAAAATGAAGACATCTGACCCAAAAGGAAGCATTAAGTAAAGTTATTTTATGCATTCTATTATCTTTATTTGATGCTATGTTTTAGTAATCTTTTAGTACTGAAAAGCCTGTGTTAATGAAATTTTGTATATTTGTGCATGTGTATATGTTTGTGAAAGGGATTAAAAATTTAAGCTATTTTGAAATTGTATGAATGTATCTCATGAGAATTTATGTTAAACTAGTTAATACCCGTCAAAATTTGACGGATCATGTGCATCTTAAATCTTTTCACGGCATAAAGTTTTAACCCTTTCATGCGCAGTGGGATATATATATCCCACCTAATTTCACTTCCCAACTGGAAGAATTCATCCCAGAAAATTTTTAGAAAAAACTTACGTTTGTAATATATTAGAAAAGACCGTTTTTTTTAACCTTAAAATTCAAAATTTCTTTTACTTTAATTTAGTTCACGAATTCCGGTGGAAGTGTAATTTAATGGATCCGAATTGTCTTGTGCCGGAAAGGGTTAAACATCTCTGTTTTAATAATCCGCATTGCTCTTAACCAGTTTAAAATCCACTACTGTAATCAATTATTTTTTGTTAAACTTATTCACCGAATGAATTTCGAATTTATTTCTGAGATAAAATTGACTGTGGGTATATATGAAATCAAAATTCATGCTACTATTGAAATTTTTAAGTTTATAATCATTCTAATATAAGGCTCTCTCTCTTTTTCTTTTTTAACGTATGAAAGAAAAAAAAAATTCCTATAGGAACGGACCCTTTGATGATTCTCTACAATAACTTACTACTTAGAATTTTTCTTCTTTTTTCGTCAGAGTGTATCTTTACCTTTTTATGTCCCCATTTAGACACTGTTTCATGAAAAATTCATATGAACCAAATTTTCCTGCAATTTCTGAAGGCTTCTATTTGAGGCAGACTTCAGAAAAAAGAGGGTTCCGAAAGAGGGCAGCAAATGTTGATTTAAAGAACGCTTCAAAAACTAATTTTCATGATGTTCAGTATATGCCAAGGCGCACCTGTCTATCGTTCTTTTCTCTCGATTAATTAAGAACTTTCTTCTGATTGGATAATCGCAGGAGAAATTGCTCATAGGAACAAATTTTTCATGAGTAGCCAGGAAAAAATACATTCATACAATCCTTTCCTGTTATTCTTGCACCACATTTCATGTGAGCATGAGGGATTTTCAGCAAATGCTGACTTAACGTGTGAAGTGTCAATGTAGGGGCAATAACCCTTCTGTTTGAGAGAAGATAAGTGATAAAGATGACTGGTTTTTTACCAAATCTCAACCTGTCGGTCAATTTTGGCCTACCCTCAAGCGTTTAGATTCGACCTCAAACAAGGGTCGGGAAATGTGGTTGCACTATACACTGGGCGATAAAGCAATTTGAGTGAAGAAAACTGAAATTCGGCTTAAAAGTTGCCAGGTGTAATAAAACCATAAAACATTTATTTCACAGAAAACACCAATTATACGACTTTTACTTCACGTTAATTTAAGATACTTAATTGCTTATCTGTTTTAGCGGACAAGCATATTTAAAGTGCAAGTAATATGGCCGCTCCAAGTACCATTTCAGTGCCAAACAAAATTTATTTAAGTGTAATGTATCACAGATTACTGGTGTGGATATATTTAATAATTTATAACACTGTTATTACGATTTTTAGTCATGTAAAAAAGAGCACAGTTGCTAACTTTTGCGCTGTTTGGCTACCGGACACATTTAATATAAATTTTTATTTTATTTAGTCGGTGAAAACTGTTATAGAAATACATTACATATTTAATTAAAATTCCTTGGTAGCCGAAAAGGCGTAAAAAACGACAACCATGAAAAAAATTAGCTAAAACTTTCTCTTATTATATGTTTGTTTGCTGACTTATATCTTTACCATTATGAACAAAGTTAATGTAATGATAATGTTATTTTCTGCAAATACATAGCTGCCAATATTTTAATTTATTCCGGAATACTTTTAGCCCCGCCTTTATTTCGCACCACTTTATTTATAGAAAAATTTTCTTCAATACATAACTTCGATAAAATAAGAAAAAATTACTTTTAAAAAATAAGTGGTACGAAATAGAGGCAGAGCTAAAATTAATCCGGAATAAATTAAAATATTGACAGCTATGACAGATACATTGATGACATTATAATTTTTTATGCTAATAATTATACTCCATCTTCATTAAAATTTCAACATCCTTCTCACCTTACTTTGATTCATAATTTTATCTACAATAATTGCATTAATATTTTAGACTTAAAAATTAAACTTAATGTAGGAAAAATCTCTACTGATCTATATGATAAACGAAAAGATTTTTGTTTTAAAGTAAATTTATTTACCCATTTTATACTTGTCTTCATTTATCTGTGTACAGAAATATCATCCCTAATCACCTATTTCGCATAGATAGACTTTGTTCATCTAAGTACAGTCAGCCAAAAAAAAACAAAAAAAACGCCCCCTCCCCCACCTAATTACGCCGTAAGTTATCGTAGAAACATACGACTGGTACCGATCAGTTTGTAATAACGTCTAGTTTATAATGTTATAGTTAGATTTTACTTAGGGGGTCGTCTACACATTAAAACTGACATTAACTTAATTTTTTCCAATGGTAACCCCCCCTTTTTTATAATTTATTTGAATTCTTTGGATCAAATCATCACGGAAAATGGTATAGTTTATATATTTCGCTCAATTTTTCATAGAGTTATAAGATGTCAAAGTGTGGGGATGCTAATGTTAAATGAATGTGACAAACATTAAATCATATCTTCCGAAATAATTATGATATTTAAATTCTGTTTTTTTTTTTTTTTATTCGTTAGAATGAAGTGACCCAAACATATTCCATGCAAATTTTTGCTAAAAAAACATTTTTTGAATTATGAAAATTATTAATAAATTCATATTTAAAAAAATTATGAATTATGACCTATGTTAATTTTTGCACGAATAGATCGGGCATCATCAAAAACATGGGTTTCCAAATTCACAGCTCGTTTCTAACATTATTTTGAGTTACAGTGATATTTCACTTTTTATTCCTGTTAGGGGGCCGTCACTTGTTATAATTTGTATCCTCAATAAGTAAATGTTTGTATATAATTTGACGGAAAACTATTTTAATTTACCTTTATGTTATTTTTATTGTTTCCTAAGCAATATTTCGATGTTTATTATACAAATTGGCATATTTTTGTAAAGTTATCACAATGTAGGCGAGGGATTGTGAAAGAATTTCAAAAGAAAAGAAGCCCCGCCTCTGATTCGCTAAAACACTATTTTAAAAAAAAAAGACTAATTTGCATATTCCTATTTGATTCTATATGTGACGCTGGTATGCATAAATCACAATGGCATTTACTACTTTGATTATTGAAGACAAAACTTAAATGATGTAATTACAAAAATGCAAAATTATTTTGTTTTATATTATAAAGTTTTAGAAAATTTGTGAAAAGGCGTGGCTTACGGTACAAGAGAGCAGAGATGGAACACGGGCGCAGTATTCATACCGGAATCTGTTGAAGAAATTTATCTACCTATAATATCGTTGATTTAAGAGGTAGAAAATTTTCTTACATTGATAGTGGTATGAATTCTGCGCCCGTGTTCCATCCCTGAGAGAGGAATATATCCGATCCTAATATGTTAAGTCTTTCTTCATAAGTAAAATATCTTTTTTCTAGTTTTTCGCTGCTAAAATTCTATTTTAACCCTGTTACACTTTTTTTCGCATTTCAATATTCAAGAGTACGTACACCTCTAGGTTTTTATCATGTTAATGTCATGTTTTAGAAAACACGGTACAGCGAAACTGATTGCATGAAACAGCAATTATGCATTCGACAATCGTATTATTATTATTATTATGAATATTTAATAATTTAAAAAAGATTTTTTACCATGAATTTTCTGTTTAAATTTTGTTGTGACATATTTGCATTTGGTTACTGTACCGTTTGTAAGCTTTGTGTTATTTAAAATTTATCCCATAATGTAACATAATAAAACATCAAATTTCTATTAAAAGTTGTTTAATACAGAATCAAATAGTGAAAAATTGCTTTTTTTTGAAAAAAAAAAAAAAAGTTTATAAGATCTATTATTGGAACATAGCTCAATAGTATTTCTTTTCAATTTCCTAATCACGAAATCAAAGTCACAGTTATTATGGAATAAAAATTTAAAACAAAGGAAAACTCTTATTACTTTCAAGTATATAGATATTGATCTTACAGAATCTTGAAATTTCATTTAAAAAACTTTAATCGTCTAAATTTAAAAATTCAAAATAAAATAAATTAATCTAAATGCGTTTAAAGTTGAAACGGGAAGATTTCAAAATATATGAAAATTGGCATTTGTGTTTTGAACATTTTGGTGCGGCAGATATTAAAAACAATATTTTAATGATTAGCTGAACCTGAGCTTCAGAGAGGGCGGATCCAGCTATTTAGCACAAGCGATATCACCTGACTAAAACCAGAATAAACAACATTTTAATTTATTCCGGGGTATGTTTAGTTATTCCTGTTATTCCTTTTTTTTTTTTTTTTTTTTTTCCTTTTATCTTACTTTAACATAGATTTTTACTTTTTACCGCTATCCACATGTGACCTTCAGCATTAGCATTTAAATGAGGAGTCATCATCTTCTTCCAAAGCAAATTTTAAATAAACTTAAAATCATATATATTTGTGAAAATCCAAACAGAGTTTTCCTACTAAGAAAGCCATTCCACACTGAAATACATGCGTAATCGGTCACTTATACGCCAGTTCACACCACAATATATTGGTAGGTAGGTAGGTTGGGTTTAATGTCGCACTAGTACTGCGCTATGGGTAATTGGCGACGGTCTGGGACGCACCCCTACGATGGTCCGGAGACACGCCATCGTAATTTTTATCGTTCACGGAGACGATGGCTTCCCTGCTTCTGTTCCCATAGTTTATTGTTCAGATATTTTATTTATTTATTCTTATTTTATTTATTTTATTTTACTATTACTATTTTCTCCCCCCCCCCCTTTTTTTTTAATTATTATAGAGTAATGTAACATTTTGACCTTTTCAACTGAAGATTTAGATTAAGGGTAGTCAGCCTTCCTACACCAACCGTCCACTTCGGTATCTGTGTTAGGAGTAGAATTTTAGAACATCCCATTAAGTAGTAGGTTTATTATTTTGCATATTAATTTGTTACACATTATAAAATACATACTTGCCAACCATCTCATTATGAACCGTACAATTTTTAGTACCCGCCTTTTTTATCACACCAATAATTTTTTAGAGTATTTTTAGTCTTATTTAATCGTAACAACATTTGGAGAGAAAAACTTTAAAAATATAGTGGTGTGAGAAAAGGGGCGTTTTTTCAGGGGGCGTTAACAATTGTACGGTTATTAATGAGATGGTTGGCAAGTATGAAAATATAAAAGCAAAAGAATATCGTGGAGATTTATGTAAAAGTTTTTAATAATGTCATGAAAAAAAAAATAATTAATTAAAAAAATAAATAAATAAAAATAAAAAAATCTGTTTTAATATTTTTAAAAAGTCAATTAAATTAAAGAAAATGAAAGTACTGCAGTATCAGAACAAACTCCCATTGTCACTGTGAAATGGCCGTGGGAAAAAGGTTGAGTGCCACCGTTTCAGACAATTATACGGCAGCTTGAGTTAAAATAATTTTGAATTTTCAAACAAATTTAAAACCATTTACTTTTTTTTTTTCTTTTCAAGCTATTTAATTTTCTTCGTATGAAGTGAACTATTTGATGTTTAATCAATAGAAACCAACAAAAATCTTTTAATTCATAAACTAACTC
Organism: Salticus scenicus; assembly: GCA_963930645.1. NCBI lineage: Eukaryota > Metazoa > Arthropoda > Arachnida > Araneae > Salticidae > Salticus > Salticus scenicus. Next base: position 14,907,304 of record OZ005659.1, on the reverse strand, counting down.
AGACAGTTCTGTGAATTAGTCATTTTTTATTTTATAATTAACATTTCTGAAATTTTTTTCCGGTGTGAAACTTAATAAATAATGTATACTTGGTGGTAGATCGTGATTTATATTTTCAAAATGTATAGACGGACCCCTAATACATTTTCACGTGTAACTCTATTTAGAATTGATTTAAAGTATATAAATAGGTATGTTTTTCGAACCGCCTTGATCTCAGAAATCTGACTATGAAGTCAAAAATAGGGGTTGCCATTGAAGAAAATGAAGTTAATGCCAGTTTTAATATGTAGACGACCCCTAGGCAAAATGTAACTATACCGTTATAAACTGGACGTTATTACAAATCGATCGGTACCAGTCAAATGTTTCTACGATAATGTACGGCGAAATTAGGTGGGGGGGGGGGGCTGACTGTACAAAAAAAAAAATAATATTAACCATTTAATTAATACTGCTACTGGTATGGGTTATCCCAAGCGATTTTTTTATTCTATTATATATCTATAAATGTCACTGTCTATCAAAATTAAAAACAACAACAAAAAAAAAAGTATAATGTTTATTAAAAAAATAAAAAAATTGTGGAGGATGGGAGGGAAGATGTTTGATTAAGAAGGAAGGGTGGTGTAGTATGGCTGGCTGGTTGGGAGGGTTAATGAATTTAATTTAAAAAAAGAAAATTAGGAAGCATGGTATTATTGCAATTATAGGACACATCTTTTTTTTTCTGGCTGATATTATGAAAGCTTCAACTCTTCAAACTTAAAATTTGTTTAATCATTCACATTTAAGATTTCATTCCATGCATAATCAAGTTTGGTGGTTTCATTAATTCTACAGATTAAATCAAAATCTATTAAAATAATAATAATAATTAATTCACCAATTATCATAATGTCTAAATCTTGATGCGTTGGCCTTTGGATGGGATTGCTTAAGACTAAACATTACACTAAACGGCAGTAAACATTAGTTAAATCGTATATTTCCTGTATTTACTTAACAGTAAATCTCTTTTTTCACGCAAGATGGCGTTTGGTCACATTATGTTGAAAGTTATAAACTGAAATTTAAAATGATTAACGTTAAAATTAAATAACCCTTTTAAAAACCACATTTTAATATAGTTTTTAGCTTTTAAAGATTAATAACTATCACTTAATGCATTCAATTATTGCATTTCAGTAGCACCTAAATCGATTAATCGCTTCTTTACCTTTAGAGTGTCGTGATTAAATAGATTAGAGATTATTCCATAAATATAGTGGCAACAAAGGGGGCGTAAACTTCTCATCAGTGGGAGCGTTCAGGAAAAAAAAGGCGTAGACTTCGAGTTCTGTATACTAAAAAAAATCCAGTTGAAAATCTTTCAATATTATGGAACAATCAACAGAATCTGAATGTAGGTTTAAATTATTTTCAGATTGTCATGTGCACTGGACAGTGAAATAGAATATGCATGCTACAAACTCTGTTTATTACTGTTTTTCTCAGTTATATGATTCTCAAACTAAAATAGCGGTAGTTTCTGACGTGCAGCTCAAAAACTATTCGGTCGAATTAGCTATTAATTTATATACTTGTATTTGAAGGTACTATAAACCAATTTCTGTTTTTTAGAAAATTATAGGTCCTAGCTCAATTTTGTCTTTTTAACATTTATTTAATACTTTTTATTCGATGCATTGAAAAAAAAATTAAAATCTCAACAAAATTCAGAAATGGACTTGGAAAAATTGTCATTATCCCTACAAAAACAACCAGCACGGTTAGAGAAAATTTGCGAAAGCTGTGAATGAAAGAATTTAACACAAGAAGTTAAAAAATTTAGATGATTGCTAAACGTATTCACCGAATGAATTTCGAATTTATTTATGAGATAAATTGACTGTAGGTCTAAATGAAATCAAAATTCTTGCTACTATTGAAATTTTTAAGTTTATAATCATTCTAATATAAAGCTCTCTCTCTCTCTTTTTTTCTTTTTTTTTTTTTTACATATGAAAGAAAAAAAAAATTCTTATAGGAACGGACCCTTTGATGATTTTCTACAATAACTTACTATTTAGATAGAATTTTTCTTTTTTTTTCGAAAGACTGTATCTTTACATTTTTGTGTCCCCATTTAGACACTGTTTCGTGAAAAATTCATATGAACCAAATTTTCTTCCAATCTCTGAATGAAGGCTTCTATTTGAGGCTGCATTCAGAAAAAAGAGGGTTCTAAAAGAGGGCTGAAAATGTTGATTTAAAGAACGCTTCAAAAACTACTTTTCATGATGTTCAGTATATGTCAAGGCGCACTTGTCTATCGTCTTTTTCTCACGATTAATTAAGAGCTTTCTTCTGATTGGATAATCGCAGGAGAAGTTGCTCTTAGGAACAAATTTTTCATGAGTAGCCAGAAAAAAATACATTCATACAATCCTTTCTTATTATTCTTGAACCACATTTCATGTGAGCATGGGAGATTTTCAGCAAATGATGACTTAACGTGTGAAGTGTTAAAGTAGGGATAATAACCCTTCTGTTTGAGAGACACCGTTTATTACTGTTTTTCTCAGTTACAGTCGGCTGCAAAATTATTCGAGCACTAGCCAATAATTCCTATATTAAAAAAGTACATTTAAGACTGTTTTGTTAAATAAATCCTTGTCGAATCATAATCTTAGACTGACTAAGAACATGACTCGGTAAGGATTTATTTAACAAAGCAGTATTAAGTGCACTTTTTTTAGACAGGGATTATTGCTAGTGCTCGAATAATTTTGCAGCCGACTGTATATGGTTCTCAAACTAAAATAGCGGTAGTTTCTGACGCACAGCTCAAAAACTGTTCGGTCGAATGAGCTATTATTTTATATACTTGTATTTGAAGGTACTATAAACCAATTTCTGTTTTTTAGAAAATTATAGGTCATAGTGTGCTGGAATGAAGGTTACAAGCATTCCAAAAGGTCAGGGGTCGTGTGACCAGACTGAACGGAACCATGGAGACCGTCTGAGCGACAGATGCTTTGTGTGAAAAAATTTTGTATTTTCTAAAGAAGCGGTGACATCAATAGTTTTCGATTTCACGCATGGCTTTTGTTGCTACCGACATTTCTCTGATTTTCGGGTAGACGACGATTGGTAGAAAATGATATCACAGACATAGTGACATCACGATCAACGAATCAGTGCTTCGTGTGGGGTATTCCCCCCCCCCCCCTCCGAAGTGTGCTCGGGGTGAGAGACACTAAAAAGAGCAGAGAGACTTGGTACTTAAAACGTGTAGCATGTTTTTTTCTAGGATGCTCGGAGGCGAGCATTTTGTAATACTTTTTTATTTCTTTGTAGTACAGCCTTGTTTTTTAAGTTTTACTGATTGTTAAGTTGAATAAAAATAGCAAAAAAATCGTTACTACTGGACTCATGCATTTGGTATTTTGATCTTCGAGGTGTACTCCCAAAAATCACCACAGCTTTAAGTAAAGATATAAATTGGTGTGGCAGCGGTGGGATGTTGTTTTAATGAAAAAAAAAAAAAACACCGAACTCTTCTATGTGTTTGTGGTGAAAAAGTAAAAAAGAACGTTTGCTGTGAGCCGGGTGACAACTGAAATTCCAGGCCTTACTGGAGATTATTAATGCCTGTGACAATAGCGTGGGAAGGAGAAAGGATTAAAAGTGCTTCTTCCGTGTGCTGCTGAATTCCCTGGAGATGTCAATCAAGGAGGTTTTTCAGGTATGTTTTCTTCCATTGTCAGATATGTAAAGTGTCAGAGATTGAGTTAGTGGGTTGATAGTTTTTATTTTTTCTGTTTGTAACAATGCATTTAGTTACGAAATTTTAGGAGTAAGAATTTAGTTTTTATGTGTAAAATTTTAAGCACGGATATCTCGGATTCAAGTTAATAGTTAAGGCGGTTGAAAAGATTAATTTCATGACTTAACGGGGCGTTTACTTGAGAGATAAATTTATCGTTAAAGTTCTGTTTTTTGCAAAGGTGAGCTTGGTAACTTTAAATTGTTGTTTAAAGTTTGATAAGGTTATAATTCTAAATTCTTTTTTAAAAGTAACGTAAGGAGTGGGTATACTGTAACTGTTTATATAGGAGTATACTGGAAATTAGTTGATTTTCCTACTGGTAAAAATTCTAGGATTTTTTTTTTTTTCTTTTTCTTTTTTTCTCTAGTTGTTTATTTTAACTGAATATAGGTACTGTTTATTGTATCTGGGTAAATATTGTAGTTAATGTTTAGAGAAAAGGTGTTTAAAGAATTTCGTAGGTGATAATCAAAGTGTTACTTTTGTGTATATTTTCATGATATTTGATTTGTTTATTGTTTTTATTACATGTGCATTTTTTTTCAGTAATTAGTGAAATTGTATTTTGTAATTATGGCATTTCTTATTAAGTATACTAAAAATGTATTGTTAGAATTAGCGGATGAATTGGGTGTTTCGGGGCTAACAGATAAAAGCAAAAAACTGGAAATCAGGGAAGCCATTGAAAAGGCGGCTAATTATAATGAAGGGGTTGCGAAGGTGCTAATAGAAGGGATTTTGGAAGAGAAAGAAAGGGAATCGAAATTACAAAAAGAAAAAGAAGAGCGTGAATGGGCGTTGCAAAAAGAAGAGGCCGAATGAAATTTTGAACTTGAGAAACTTAGAATCCAGAGCGCTGCAGAAACTAGTAGCGTAGAGTCGGGGAGTTTAGTTCAAGAGACAGTTTTGAAGAAAATTAAGTTAAAGGACATAGCTCCGAAATTTGACCCAAAACAAATGGATATTTCTCTTTTTTTCACGATATTTGAAAGATTAGCACGTAAAGAAAATGTTAGCGAACAGGACTGGATGTCGCAACTTATCCCTTTGTTGCCAAGCGACGTCGTACAAATAATTATGAAATTAGACGAGTCAGAGGCTGATAACTTTCAACATGTAAAAAAAGTGTTGATGAATAGATTCAGGTTGAGTGCGCGTGCGCTAAGAACGAAATTTAAATCGTACAACAAAAAAAGTGAAGAATTATGGGTTGATTTAGTTCACGATTTGCGAGGGTACCTAGATAACTGGCTTGAGACTTTGGAAATTAAAGATTTAGAGTCATTAAAGGAATTGATGCTCACGGAGCAGTTAAAGAAAAGGATACCATGCGAAATCAAACAACATTTTGTAGATGTGTGGGAAGAAATCAACAAAGCTTCGGATTTGGCGGAGAAGTGCGACAAGTATGACGCGGTTAGAAAGGAGAATGGGAAAAGAGAATATAAGCCTTTTCAGCGTTTTACAAAGGGTAGAAATTCATTTGGGAAGGATGGTCAGAAATTCGGGTCAGGTAAGCATGATGGCGGGAGTAATCCGAAAGCTGAGTCAGCTAAGGGCGACAAAAAAGACTCAGGAAAATTAAAAGGGGATAAAACCGAATCTAAAGATCGTGATTTTGATAGAAATAGCAAAATTGTGTGCTATCTGTGCTCGGAAAGGGGCCATATTCGACCTAACTGCCCACAAAATCCTAATTGCAGAACAAATCCGATCAATAACTTAAGTGCGGGCGAAATTTTAGGTGTTGGTTTTGAGCCTTATATAGGTAAATTAGAAATAAATGGACAAGAGCGCGAATTCTTGAGAGATAGTGGCTCAAATATTGACGTGTGCGAAAGGAATATGATTTCTGTAGAGGATTTACTGCCGGAACAGGTATGGATTAAGCAACCGTTTGACGAAACGTGTAGGTGTTTACCTTTGGCGAAAATCGTTTTAAAAGGGGAATTCGGAGAGGTCATTACTAAAGCGGCGGTAAAACCGGCTAATTTGAGTCAGGGAATATATCTTCTAGGCAATAAAACCGCAGAGTTAATTGAGTCCAATAAAAAAATTGTTTATCCAATTAATGCGATAACGCGAAGTCAGAAACGTGAGCAAGAAAGGATTAAGAGTGCGCAGTCCGAAATAAATAATGAAAAGCCAACTCAGAAAAAAATTCAAAATTTTGAGGAGGAACCGGGTTTGATAAGCGAGTCGTTAGAGGAGACTAGTGCAGAAAATAAAGTTGTTCTTCCTGTGTTAAAAGAAACAGACAGGTGTCCATTAATCGGGGTTTCAGCTGAAGAGTTTCAAAAAGAGCAAATCGCGTGTGACACGTTGAAAAATTGTTGGGAAAAAGCTAGGAATGAAGCGGGAAAGGAATTTAAGATAGAAAATGAGCGGTTAATTCGAATATCGGATTCTAAGCGTAACCAAAACCGGATGCAGTTGTGCGTGCCAAAGAAATTTAGGGCAGCGATTTTAAACCTGTGTCATGATTCTGTGTCAGGGCATTTAGGCTCGTGTAAAACTAAGCAGAGGGTGCTGACTAATTTCTTTTGGCCAAATTGCTATCAGGAAATCGAAGCGTATATATTTTCTCCTTCAGAGCTTATTTTTGGGAAGAATTTGAGGATGCCTCATACCATTGTTTACGAAAATTGGATGCAGGAAGAGGAAATGAATCAAAATGTAGTTGAGTATATTTTGAATTTAAATGAGCGCTTAAAAAGATGTCAAGATTTGGCAGGGGAGCGTATGACGGAATGTCAACAAAAAAGAAAATTGTGGTACAACCAAAATGCGGTGTCCCGGAAATTTAAGGTGGGAGACTCGGTGTTGGTTTTGGCGACCGCAAAACCACATAAAATGACAGTACAGTGGCTAGGTCCAGGTGTAGTTACGGGGGTAATATCCGATACGAACTATACGGTAGATCTTCCGGGAAGGAGATGTAAGGACACGATTTTCCACGTGAATTTAATGAAACCTTATCACAAACGCCCCGAGTATGTCAACTTAATTTTGGAAGAGGGTGGCGAGGAAATTGAGGAGGATGCAGCTATCCCGTATCCGATTTCGGACCCTAATCATTTCAACTTGACAGACTTAATTAAGGGGAGTAATTTGGAAATAAGGTTTCGGAAGGGAATTTAGCAACTTTACAAAATGTCCTAAAGCATAAAACGGTGTTTTCTAACGACCCTGGTACGACCCATATGGTAGAGATGGATATCATTTTGACAGATGATAAGCCGATTCGTGCAAAACCCTATCGCATGTCCCCGCGGCAGTTAGAAATTATGCGGAAGGAGATTTCCAGGCTGTTAGAGTTAGGGGTGATTGAGGTGGGTCAGTCAGATTATGATTCTTGTAGAGAGTCCGGGGAAAGACCTTAGGCCGTGTGTAGATCATAGGGCCCTCAATGCCAAAACCCAAGTGCAATTTTTCCCGTTACCGAATATTGAGGAGGTTGTTGCGGAAGTGAGCACTGCAAAATATATTTCAGTAATGGATCTGAAGAAGGGGTATTTCCAAATTCCGTTAACGAAACGTGCGCAAAGGTATGCGGCGTTTGCAACCCCTTTCGGTGAATTTATGCCAAAAAAAATGACGTTTGTCTTAGTGAATGCTCCATTTTATTTTTGTAAATTAATTAGTGAGGTGCTAGGGGATTTAGTGAGTTTTGTGAGACCATATGTGGATGATCTGGCTGTGTTTTCATCCAGTTGGGAGCTCCATATCCGGCATCTGGATATTGTGTTACAACGTTTGGAGGAGGCAAATCTAAAAGTGAAACCGGCAAAGTGTTTATTCACCCAGGACCATGTAAAAATTTTAGGGCACGAAGTGGGGTCAGGGAAGAGGTCGCCGAGTGACGCGAAAATCCAAACTATCCAAGAAATTCCCATTCCAAAGACAAAGACGCATGTAAGGTCATTCTTAGGTTTGACCGGATTTTACCATAAATATATAAAGGATTATGCGACAAAAGCTGCGCCTTTGACGGATTTGTTAAAAGGGAAAAATAAGAGGGAAAAAATTGAGTGGAGTCAGGAATGTGATCAGGCATTTAATGTACTAAAATTAGATCTAACTAAGGGACCGGTACTCTATGCTGCGGATTTTTCAAAATAATTCATTGTTCAGACTGATGCAAGTCTTGTAGGGGCGGGTGTGGTCCTAGCTCAAAATTTCGGGACTAACGAGGAGCATCCAATTGTTTATCTGAGCAAAAAATTCTCTAAGGCGGAGCGTAATTTTAGTACCATTGAACGCGAATTAGCGGCAGTCATTTTTGGGGTGAAAAAACTAAATCATTATTTAGATGGACAAAAATTCGTTCTTCAAACCGATCATAACCCTTTAGTTTACCTTAAAAAAATGATGCGCGCAAATTCACGTTTGACGAGATGGGCCTTATGTTTACAACAATACAACTTCACAGTCGAGCATAAGAGCGGAAAAAAGCATTTGAATGCAGATGCGTTAAGTCGCATGCATGAAGAATAGAAAAAAAAAAAAAAAAAAAAAATGCCTTGGTTTTAGGTAGTGTTTTTGGACTGTTTGTAAATATTTATTCATTTTTTTCCCCTTCATTTGTATTCCAAAAAATGTTTGAATGTATTGACTATGAATTATTTTTCTTTCTTTTTCATGAAATTTTATTGTGTAATTGTGAAATTTCAGTGTTTGACTTTTAAAATTTTGTTAGGTGTAGAACCTTTGATTGTCATCACGAAATTGCATGTAAATGTTTAATTTTTTTTATATAATGTGAAATGAGACCTTGGGATCTAGGAATTATGCAAGGTGTAAGACTAGAAAATTTATTTTTAAGATTATTTTTAGTTCTATAAAGTTCAGGGGGTTGTTTCGAAAAATTTTTTTTTGGGGGGGGGGGGCTAGCTACACTCTCTGATGTTGCATGTTTGATAATGAGAGGAGGCACCTGTGTCTTCTGGAGCCCATTTTATATCCTGAAGGCCGTAAAATGGTCTTTTAGGAGGGAGGAAGCTGTGCTGGAATGAAGGTTACAAACATTCCAAGAGGTCAGGGGTCGTGTGACCAGGCTGAACGGAACCGTGGAGACCGTCTGAGCGACAGATGCTTTGTGTGAAAAAATTTTGTATTTTCTAAAGAAGCGGTGACATCAATGGTTTTCGATTTCACGCATGGTTTTTGTTGCTACCGACATTTCTCTGAGTTTCGGGTAGACGACGATCGGTAGAAAATGATATCACAGACATAGTGACATCACGATCAACGAATCAGTGCTTCGTGTGGGGTATTCCCCCCCCCCTCCGAAGTGTGCTCGGGGTGAGAGACACTAAAAAGAGCAGAGAGACTTGGTGCTTAAAACGTGTAGCATGTTTTTTTCTAGGATGCTCGGAGGCGAGCATTTTGTAATACTTTTTTATTTCTTTGTAGTACAACCTTGTTTTTTAAGTTTTACTGATTGTTAAGTTGAATAAAAATAGCAAAAAATCGTCACTACTGGTCTCATGCATTTGGTATTTTGATCTTCGAGGTGTACTCCCAAAAATCACCACAATAGCTCAATTTTGTCTTTTTAACATATATTTAATACTTTTTATTCGATGCACTGAAAAAAATAAAATAAAATAAATAAATTCTCAACAAAATTCACAAATGGGCTTGGTTAAATTGTCATTATCCCTAAAAAACAACCAGCACGGTGAGACAAAAATTGCGAAAGCTGTGAATGAAAGAATTTAACACTAGAAGCTGAAAAATTTAGATGATTGCTAAACTTATTCACCGAATGAATTTCGAATTTATTTCTGAGATGAAATTGACTGTAGGTATATATGAAATCAAAATTCATGCTACTGTTATGAAATTTTTAAGTTTTAAATCATTCTAATATAAAGCTCTCTCTCTCTTTTTTTTACATGATATGAAGGAAAAAAAAATCCTGTAGGAACGGACTCTTTGATGATTCTCTACAATAACTTGCTATTGAGATAGGATTTTTCCTCTTTTTTCGTCAGACTGTATCTTTACTTTTTATGTTCCCATTTAGACACTGTATCATGAAAAATTCATATGAACGAAATTTTCCTCCAATTTCTGAAGGCTTTTATTTGAGGCAGCTTTCAGATAAAAGAGGGTTCCAAAAGAGGGCTGCAAATGTAGATTTTAAGAACGCTTCAAAAAATGATGTTCAGTATATGTCAAGGCGCACCTGTCTATCGTTCTTTTCTCAAGATTAATTAAGAGCTTTCTTCTGATTGGATAATCGTAGGAGAAATTGCTCTTAGGAACAAATTTTTCATGAGTAGCCAGAAAAAAATATATTCATACACGCATTTCCTATTATTCTTGAAGCACATTTCATGTGATCATGGGAGATTTTGAGCAAATGCTGACTTAACGTGTGAAGTGTTAAAGTAGGGGTGATAACCCTTCTATTTCAGAGAAAATAAGTGATGAAGATGACTGTTTTTTTTACCAAATTTCAACCTGTCGGTCAATTTTGGCCTACCCCCAAGCGTTTAGAATCGACCTCAAACAAGGCGCGGGAAATGTGGTTGCACTATACCCTGGGCGATAAAGCGATTTGAGTGAAGAAAACTATAATTCGGCTTAAAAGTTGCCAGGTGTAATAACGCCATAAAACATTTATTTCACAGAAGACATCAATTATACGGCTTTTATTGCACATTAATCTAGGGTACTTGCCCTTCAATATTCCTTCTTATCATAACCAATCGCATATCCTGCTTTAGCGGACAAGCGTAATTAAAATTCCATATAATTTTGATTGCTAGAAACATTGTAGTAGTACCAAACAAAGTTTATTTAAGTATAATATATCACAGATTACTGGTGTAGATATATTTAAAACTTGGTAACACTGTAAATTAAGATTTTTAGTCATGTAAAAAAGAGCACAGTTACCAACTTTTACGCTATTTGGCTTCCGGACACATTTAATAGAAATTTTTTTTTTATTTAGTCGGTGAAAACTGTCACAGAAACACATTACATTTTTTAATTAAAATTCCTTGGTAGCCGAAAAGGCGTAAAAGTCGGTAACTATGAAAACAATCAGCTAAAATTTTCTCTTATTATATATATATATATATATATATATATATACTGAATTATTCTATTAGGCAATATTTATTATTAATTATTACAAACAATGTCTCATAATTATAATATTCACTTATCATGAATTCTTATGAGACATAAGAAAAATTAAAAAAATGGGAAATGGGAAAAAGAACTGTGTCATAAGTTATGACACAGTTTTTTTTCCCCACGTAAATTAAATTGTTGAAATATATGATAAACTATTAAGGTGCCTGCCTACCGTCGGAGGTGATTTTTTTAAATAATTGAAAAATTGCTTATTTATGTGCATTATATGATAGAATACAGTAAAAAACAGTGAATAACCTGAAAAAAATATGCAAATTTAAAAATATTTTAATATTTAGGCTCAAAATATGCATGAAATTTGCGAACAAAAAAAAAGCACTTTTACAAAACATCATAAGTCAAATTTAAGTAAAGATATTTTTATTCTGTAAATTTTATTTAGATTATTGAATGGTCCTTAAGGGAGTGAACTACTCTCAAAACTATAACCATGTTATTTAATATTTTAGCGAAGATAACATTTTTACATGCTGAAAAAATCATGAATATACATGACAGTTCATAACTTCTATCGACAAAAACAAAACAAAAATTAATTTAGCTAGATTCATTTTCGTAGTTCAATCCCTAAAACAACTCCTCTAGAGTATTTTGTCAAAGTTTCATAATGTTTCAATTATAACTTTTGGAGTTATGATGTTTTGGGATAAAGCAAAATGCTAAAAATCTCATTTTGAGAAAAAGCAGAAAACAGATTTAAAAACAAGATTTTACCTATTAAACAAAAAATAATTTTAATAAGTTCCTGATTTATTTCAAAGCTTTTTATTTTCTTTTTTAAATTCATTTTATATTCAGTAACAATTTTGATGCTTATATTGAGTAAAACTTTTATGTAAACAAACATTTCCGGTCACTTCCGGTTTCAAAAGCTGGCGAGTGACTAAAATTAAACTGCGTGTAACTCAAGTTCTAAGCAAGATGGAAACAGAATTCAAACTGATTTAGAAAGCTAAAATGTCATGTTTTAATACTAACCCAAAAATAGAAAAGCGGAGTTTTGACCGAAAATTGCACTTTAAATGTAGGCAGGAACCTTAACATTCTAAATGCATATCACGTTATAAAACCTCATTTTCGAAAAAGAAACTTAAACTGAACCAAGTCATGAAATGAAAACAACCGAAGTGATACCATGTTTAGTAAAATTGGACTCTTAATGATTTGAAAAGGCCGAGTTATATATTTTTTACTCAATGACAAAATTATTACATATTTTTAATTACAAATTTAAGAGAATTATTATTATTTTTTTTTTTTTAGCTGAATGCCCAAACAAAAAATTTTTACTTAATTTGCTATAAAAGAAAAAGTGTTACTACATAACTATTATTTTCTACGATATTAACAACAACAATAGTAATAATAATGGTAAATAATTTTAATATTTTGTCTCGGATAAGCCAACAGTGGGAATTCTTGATGATAGATTTAAATTTATCTGTCGGTGGCAAAGAGAAAAATTTCTCTAACAATGTGTGTCTGAAAAAAATTAAAAATCCATATCTGGCAACACATCAGATTATTTCATGTCACTTTTTCTCGAAAGTCATCTTTATCTTATTTAATCAGAGTTTTCGGTAATGAATAAAGATAATATTTCCAATAAGGGTTACTGGCATTAAAATATCCGACAAATGTATAGCTGCCAATATTTTAATTTATTCCGGAGTACTGTTATCCCCGCCTTTATTTCGCACCACTTTATTTATAGAAAAATTTTCTTCAATACATAACTTCGATAAAATAAGAAAAAAATACTTTTAAAAAATAAGTGGAAATTACTCCGGAATAAATTAAAATATTGGCAGCTATGCAAATGACATGTTGATATTCCCAGAAGGTATGGTATAATGTGGAGCAAGCGTAGTTAACCTTTTTATACTTACAGAGCTGCCAAACTAATCCGGCAAATTGTTAGTACCGCCTCATTTTCTACACTGTAAAAAATTGTCCTATTTACTGCCAGAAATTCTCTGTATTTTGAGAAAATACGCGTAATTTACGAAACAATTACGTTGTCATAACGTATTTCCTCAAATTACAGAGAATTTCTGGCAGCAAATAGGACATTATTTTTTACAGTACAGTCACAAAAAAAAAAAAACGCCCCCCACCTAATTTCGCCGTAAATTATCGTAGAAACATGTGGTTGGTACCAATCGATTTGTAATAACGCCTAGTTTATAATGGTATAGTTAGATTTTGCTTAAGGGGTCGTCTACACATTAAAACTGGCATCAACTTCATTTTTTTCAATGGTAACCCCCATTTTTTATAATTTATTTGAATTCTTTGGACAAATCTTCGCGAAAAATAGTATAGTTTATATATTTTGCTCAATTCTTCACAGAGTTATAAACTGTCAAACTATGAGGGCGCTAATGTTAAATGAATGTGACAAACATTAATTCATATCTTCCAAAATAATGATATTCAAATTCTGTTTTTTTTTTTTTTTTTATATATATGATAGAATGAAGTGATCCAATCATATTCCATATATTTTTGATAATTTTTTTTTTTTTTTTTTCTCTTTCTTTCTTTCTTTTTTTCTTTTTTTTTTTTTTTTTTGAAATATGAAAATTATTAATAATTTCATACTTGAAAAAATTATGAATTAGGACCTATGTTAATTTTTGCATAAATAGAACGGGCATCATCAAAAACATGAGTTTCCAAATTTACAGCTCGTTCTTAACATTATTTTTTGAGTTACAGTGATATTTCATTTTTTACTGTTGTTAGGGGGCCGTCACTTATAATAATTAGTATCCTCTGTGAGTAAATATCTGTATATATTTTGACGAAAAACTATTTTAATTTACTTTAATGTTATTTTAATTATTTTCTAAGCAACATTTCGATGTTTATGATACAAATTGGAGTATTTTTTATAAAATTATTGGAATGCAAACGAGAGATTGTGAAAAAATTACAAAAGAAATGAAGCCCCGCCTCTATATTGCGGAAACAATATTAAAAAAACTAGTTTCTGTATTCGTATATGAATCTCTATCTGACGCTGGTATGCGTAAATGTCAATGGCATTTACTACATCGAATGCTGAAGACAAAATTTAAATGATTTAATTGGGAGTGTGTAAAATAATTTGGTTTTATAATGTAAAGTTTTAGAAAAATTGTGTAAAGGCGTGGCTTCCGTTGCAAAGAGGTGTATATTCGATTATGAAATGTTAAGGCTTTGTTCTTAACCCCTTAACGCGCGCTGTCCTCGCTGCGAGGACGCAAAATTTAAGATCCAGCTGCAAAAATTCATCTCGGAAATTTTTTAGCAAAAATTTGCGTTTATACAATATCAGAATAGACCGGGATTTTTTACCTTTAAATTTAAAATTTCTTTTAGTTTAATTTAGTTCATCAATTCTGGTGGCAGTATAATTTAAATGATCCGAATTGTCTTGCGCCGCAAAGCCTTAAATATTACATAACTTTTCCTAGTTTCTCACTGCTAAAATTCTATGTTATCCCTTTTGTCTTTTGTTTTTAACTTGAATATTCTAGGATTCGTGCATCTCAAGTTAAATATTATGATTTAGAAAACGCGGTAAGACGAAGATTATTATTTGAAAGAGCAATACCCAGTGAGCAATACTTTTGTTTTTTCCTTTTTTTAAATTAATATAATTAATTTATATTAATTTTTATCAGATTTTTTAAAACAAATTTTCTGTTTTAATCTTCTTGTGACATTTTCGCATTCGTTTACCCTACCGTTTATGCTATTTAAATTTTATCGCATGACGTAACATAATAAAATACAAAATTGTTATTAAATGTTTTTTAAATAGTGAATAATATAGTGGTATAATTTTTTTATTTTTTTTGTAAGTGGAACAAAGCGCAATATTATTTATTTTCTATTATTCTAATCATGGCGTAAAACTGGCGTCACATTTATCACGGAAAAAGAATTTGAAACAAAGTAATATATCTTATTATTTTTAAAGATATAGATTTTACACATTTTAAATTAAGAATTCAAGTACAATAGACGACTGCAGAACGGGGAATATTCGATCTAGGCAATAGGAAACCGTTTTTTCTATATCCATATTTATTTTCATATGAATATACATAATAATTATATTCTTTCTAGTGAAAGTATTTGTATTCATACTCTTTTGTTTATATAAATAAGAATATAAGGAATATTCTTAAGAAATATCGTAAAGCACGAATTGTGAAAGAAACGCCCACTGGAGGAATTACAGATTTCCAAATGACTTGAAACTATGTCAGCAGTCGCGAAAATGTTAAATATCCTCTCTCAGATTTTAGTTTAAATCTTGTTATTTATATTTTTGTATATTATGTATTGTTGGTTTGTACGCCTAAAATTAAATCTAAAACTTTATAGTAACACTTTCATGCGGGACTTACTGTATAAAATAAAAATATACCCAACAAGAAGTAGATAATTCTTTTTCTTAAATATTAAACACATTTTTTTTTTTTTTAAACCGCTTTTGATATTATTATCATTATTACTATTAATCTTTTACCTTGGTATCTAAATTTTTGTAATTCAACATTGTAGGGTTCACATGATTCAAGGTATTTAATTTTCTTCGTATGATGTACAGTCAGCCAAAAAAAAAAAAAAAAACGCCCCCCCCCCCCCACCTAATTTCACCGTAAATTATCGTAGAAACATGTGGTTGGTACCAATAGATTTGTAATAACGTCTAGTTTATAATGATATAGTTAGATTTTGCTTAAGGGGTCGTCTACATATTAAAACTGGCATCAACTTCATTTTTTTCAACAGTAACCCTCAATTTTTATAATTTATTTGAATTCTTTGGACAAAATCATCGCGGAAAATGGTATAGTTTATATATTTTGCTCAATTCTTCACAGAGTTATAAGCTGTCAAACTATGAGGGCGCTAATGTTAAATGAATGTGACAAACATTAATTCATATCTTCCAAAATAATTATGATATTCAAATTCTGTTTTTTTTATATGATAGAATGAAGTGACCCAAGCATATTCCATGCATATTTTTGATTAAAAAAAAAATTTGAAATATGAAAATTATTAATAATTTCATATTTGAAAAAATTATGAATTGTGACCTATGTTAATTTTTGCATAAATAGAACGGGCATCATCAAAAACATGGGTTTCCAAATTTACAGCTCGCTCTTAACATTATTTTTTGAGTTACAGTGATATTTCATTTTTTACTGTTGTTAGGGGGGCGTCACTTGTAATAATTTGTATCCTGTGTGAGTAAATATCTGTATATATTTTGACGAAAAACTATTTTAATTTACCTTAATGTTATTCTAATTGTTTTCTAAGCAACATTTCGATGTTTATGATACAAATTGGATCATTTTTATAAAATTATCGCAATGCAAGCGAGAGATTGTGAAAAAATTCCAAAAGAAATGAAGCCCCGCCTCTATATTGCGGAAACAATATTAAAAAAACTAGTTTCTGCATTCATATATGACTCTCTATGTGACGCTGGTATGCATAAATGTCAATGGCATTTACTACATCGAATGCTAAAGACTAAATTTAAATGATTTAATTGGAAGTATGTAAAATAATTTTGTTTTATAATGTAAAGTTGTAGAAAAACTGGGTAAAGGCGTGGCTTCCGTTCCAAAGAGGTTTATACTCGATTCTGAAATGTTAAGTCTTTGTTCTTAATTATTACAAAACGTTTCCCAGTTTCTCATTGCTAAAATTCTATTTTGTCCCTTTTGTCTTTTGTGTTTAACTTGAATATTCTACGATTCGTGCACCTCAGGTTAACGGCCCTCTTCACTTAAAAAAAATTCCGATGCCGGCTAAAACCAGATAAAAAGTGTCCCACGTGGTTTTGACAGCTGGTGTTAACTAATTGAGAAGATTGACAGATTCACTGACGAATCGTTGACTTTTTGAAAGAATAAATCAAAAATCAGCTACTTACGTATTTGCGGTTTTGCTGAAGCTTTCTTTTGTTTTAATTCTGTCTTTCTTTTTTTATTTTTGTCGCTCCTGTTTTATTTATTTATGTTTTCTTTTCCATTTTCAAATGACAACAAATAAGTTTCTTCATTTATTCTTATCTATTTATTGTGTAATTTAATAGCGTAGCCTGATAGTGTTTTATGTTATTTTTAGTCCGCTTCAGGCTTTCAGTACTTTATATCGGCGAATTATGTAACAGTGAAATTTAATAAAAGAAAATATTCTTTATAATTAAACTTGTAGTTTGGTATAATTAATTTAACCAAAAAAATAACTAAGATGTATAATGTTACTGAAATATAGAGAAGGATCTGTGCGTTTCTCTGCGGTTTGTAGCTCAGAATACTGACCGCAGAGTTACAAAACCTGGCAGAGGAGTAATTTGGACTCAGGACTTTGGATGCAGCAGTGCACTTCAGCGACATATGTATGTATGTATATATATATATATATATATATTTCGATTTTATCCATTATTAAATTTATTCTTTTATTTCAATCGCTTGCGTCCCATAGCAACGGCTGTTACACTATTGAATCTTGGTTTATTAAATTAACTCAAATTGGTAATATAGCAGAAAAAATTACTTGAGTTTAACTAAAATATATTTATTTAATTCCATTAAAAATCTTTTACTTTTTTATATTATTAATCATATGGTAATATAGTAAACAGTGCAAGGGCTATAAATTACATGGTGCCAAAACTAAAATGTTCAATGGATGCTGAGATAAAGCCATTTTTAAAATTGTAATAGCAACTCAACTTGTAAACCGATAAATATCCAAATTGAAGTGTCCAGGAAAGACGTTTCTTCATGCAGTGCGAATTTGGATCCAATACAACGTGGGTGGGAGTAACGATGTCATCGTTAGCGGTTACCCGAAACGAAGTTCGGGGTGATTTCAAAAAAAAAAAAAAAAAAAAAAAATTCGCTATTTCTTTTTTATAAAGTGATATATGTATATATATATTATTTTTTAAGTGATTCATAAAAAAAGAAATTCATTTACATATAGCTAATAGGACCGACGCCCTGCTATTATAGTTATATCGAAAAAATTCATATATATTTATTTTTTGTATTGCTATATCATCTAATATATCTCAAAAAATCATAAATATATATCTACAATCGAATCTCATTAAAAAACGAGCTCTACAGAAATTTAAAAATCCTATCTGCTAATGAATTTTTACTTCCATCACTCGACTATTGTATGTAATAAAAATATTGTATTCAGCGAAAAACTTCGTTTTGACAGCCAGTTTTGACCTGATGACCTGTACATCGAGTCCAGAAAAGTGAGGCAATTGATTAGTGTATATTCAAAAGTGAATCAGCAGTGTTTTATTTAATATATTTTACTAAGTTTGGTATGCTGACATGCTGTAGCGGTAAATGCTGAACTTTTTATGAAATGAGAGGTAATCGCAATGTGGAAGCGTCCCGTGTTCGGTGAAATAACCCAAAAGCTGATCGACACTAATTCAAACCAAGGTCCAACCAAATATCAAGTTCGGTTTAAATTAAGTTCAATGGTTCATAAAGTACAGTGTTCGAGCGCAAAAAGACAGATATTTTCTAAACAAGATCGAATTATGTTTAGGAAATCTCAAAACGTGTAACTTCATCGAAAACCGAAAATCTAAAACTTTTCTGCATCTTATACTTTCTCCTTATATATATGCAGAAGACAGAATAATAAATCCACTTTTTAAAAAATAGGTAGTCAATTTCAGTTAATAAAAATGCTCAAAACGTGTAAATTCATCGAAAACCGAAAATTCAAATTTTTTTTTTAATTTTACGCTTTTTGCTTATATATGCAGAGGATAGAATAATAAATCCACTTTTTTAAAAATAAGTAGTCAGTTTCAGTTAATAAAATTGCAAGGAAATCTCAAAACGTGTAAATTCATCGGAAATCGAAATTTTTCCGTATGTTCTACTTTCTTCTTATACAAGTAGAAGCTAGTAATAAATCCCCCTTTTTTTCAAAATAAGTAGTCAGTTTCAGTTAATTGAAATGCAGGGAAATCTCAAAACACGTAAATTCAGCGAAAACAGAAAATCGAAACTTTTTCTTTGATAGATGCAGAAGCTAGTAATAAATCCACTTTTTAAAAATAGGTAGTGAATTTCAGTTAATTGAAATGCAAGGAAATCTCAAAGTCTGTAAATTCATCGAAACCGAAAACCAAATTTTTTTTTTTCAAATCTTATGTTTTCTTCTTATATATGCAGAAGATATACGCAAGCGAAGTGTGACGTCATTGACCGTCGTTGTGGCCAATTAAAAAAATTTTCTAATCGTCCATCGGATTTTTTGTAAAAAATTATTAAAAATCAAGGAAAATTATTTCCCGATTTTAATCCCCATATTTGGGTATAATTACAAATTAGTTTTCGTGCACATGTGTTAGATTAAGTTATTTTGCTGTCAAATTGACAACATTTTAATTTTAAATTTTAAAAATCTAGAAACAAAATGGGCATAGATTTGATATCTGTTCGTCCTCCGCATATTGTGTATTTGGCGATCAAAACGTAATACGAAAACATACATGCCAGATGAATATTTTCGTAATGCATATATATTGTACAAAATATTGTTTCATATATTACTGATATTATACTAAATATTCATATATTACTAAAATAACCACGATTTTTTAAAGGAATTAAATATGTTCGTCAGATAATTTGGCCATCTTTTATTATTATTATTTTGCCATGGACGACAGATATCAAATCTGTTCCTTTGAAATGACATGTTTATGTTTATAGTCGAAAATGGAAGCCTGTCATTTTATTTCTCTAGAGTTTTGAAATTAAAAATTAAAATTTTATGAATTTTACAGAAAAAATGACTCAATCTAGCACAAAAAAATCAATACGCAGGACTCAGGTTTACATCAGTTATAGCTATGATTATGTCAAACAATTTTTCTTATTATTATGGTTAATTTTTTTTTAAGTTGACCCTTCTCGTTGTAAGCAAAACCCAATAAATCAGTTACCCTATCCGTTGCAGGACTTCACTGTAATTTTCCCATGAACGGGAAGGCTATGCCTTAGATTATATTGTATATAATGGCACAAAACTTGGTATATGAGAGGCCTATTATGAAACTCTATGTTGATTTAATTTATTTGCATATTGGTCAACAGGTGGCGCTGCTATGCTGCAAGTTATTTCGTGAATAGGAAGACTAAATCTCAACTTCTGTAGCTGCTAAATGCATTGAACTCGATATTTGACATTACCAACTATTATGAAAACGAAAGCTAGCTTAATTTGAGTGTATATCGTTCGATAGGTAGCGCTGCTATTTCTCACCTTCTGTTATTTTCCATATGATTAAAATCGCACCAAATTACATATATAGTTGAAATTTTCCTTCTGAGAAACTATTATAAAACATTTGAGCGCTCGTTAGACAGTAAATGACGCTGTCATATAGATGGTATAGAAAAAAGTTTTGTTATGGTTTTTTATTTCCATTACCCGACTACCGTAATTAATAAAAGTATTGTATTCGGTTCGAAAATTCGATATCGAGTTTTCACCTGATTTACATGTTTTAAGGTCTCTTGAGTCCAAAAAAGTAATTTTTGGCAATTGGCCAGTGTGTACGTGTGTATGTATATATGTTTGTGGAGAATCTTCTGACTATCATATCTCCGAAACTAATAAAGATAGAACTACGAAACTTCAGAATACAGACTGGTCTGATGTACAGATGAATTTTCTAAATTTTGGTGAAAATTGGAAAACTGGAAGTGGAACATCGGAAACCGGAAGTGATACCGTAAGTCTGTATTTCAAAAACGGCACTAAACATTTTCTTCAAAGTTGCTGTACAAAAACTCTATTCGATGTCCTTTCGAATGATATAGTTGGTTAGTACAGGAAAATTGATAAGCGTCCTGTATAAATAGCTCAATTTCAGGTCTCTCAACTAGGAACGGTCAGGAACACAAGTGTGTTCCTCTAAAAACGGCTGTAGGGATGTTTTTCAAACTCACCATATTAACTCCCTTTTAAATATCCTTTTGTACGTAATTATTGTTTTCCGGTCAATAATTGAGTATGCCAAGTTTTGGCAAAAGTCGGTATCTCAAAAACGGTTCTAATGATTTTCTTGAAAATTGTTACATAAATCCATTTTAGATATCTTTACTTATGTATAACGCGGTTATTAAAGGTAAATTAGCAGTCATCTTGATTAGGTAGATTAGTTTTAGATGTCGGAAATTAATGTTTCGAAAAACGGCTAAACCAATGTTTTTCTTCTTACTATTTTTAAATTTGCTATGTAAATCTATTTTATATATCTTTGCATGAGTATAAGCTTTATCTAAGCAGAAAATTTTTAGGTTTTAGGTGTCTAATTTATTGGGTCAATTTTATACCTTCTGATTATATTATCTCCAAAAAATGCATGTAATACATGTAATAGTAAGTAATGGAAGTCGTGTAGTTGTTTCTCACCAGACTTTTTTTTTTTTAATCTAGAACTTATTTCTGAAAATTGCATATGCATATCTTATAATAAGCGAAAACCTCTAATATTTTAAAATATTACATATAACTTCAAAATAAGTTTGTATTATATACAAATACATCGGCGTGATTTCTCTTTATCGTAATTCTAAAAGAATGCTTATAAACTATAATCAGTGTCCATGTATCATTTTGAAAAGGTCAGCTGCGCATTTACATCATCAGGCGCGAAAATCAACCCGCGAAATCTTCAAGTGTAAAGTGTAACTAATAATGTGGTTTCTTCGCTTGGAAATAATTTTATAAACATTTGCTCCCATTTCCTGCAAGCTTTATATTAGAAACTAGCCACCTTCGGCGACCAGCTGGTTCGCGATCCTTGAAAAATCCGACTTTACGAAACTTCCGCTCGGTGGTGCCTGCGGCGCCTTTTTCCCGTTTCAGGTCTTACAACACCTTACTGACATATAGTTAAAATAGCTTTATTGAAAAATTTAATCGCAGTAAATTTCCGCTCGGTAGCGCCTGCGGTGCCCTCTTCCAGTTTCAATATCTGAAACAGCCTGTTCGCTCATCGCGTTACGATCTTTCAAAATTCTGAATTTAGCAAAGACCATCTCGGTGGTGACTGTGGCGCCCCGTTTTAGAACTTACAACAGCTTCCACGCTCATACTGCAAATAGATTTGAAAATTTTAACTGAAACAAATTTTCGCTCTGTGGCGACTAAGGCGCCGCTTTACGTTTCATGAATTGAAATTACCTGTTCGCTCACAAAAATCCTTAATACGAAACGTGAACGGAGCATCGGAATTCGAAAGCCTGCATCATAATTAGAATTGGAGAATTATGATAAAGGTGTTCTGGCTTTTCTGTGGTTTTCTCTGAAACTCCCGTACGGAATTTAACGGCTTATATCAGTTTAAAAGTCCGTAATATTTCAAATGATGTGTTATAAGTAGAATTCTAGATATTGAATTATTAAAATATCAAAGCGCCCTCTGGCGACAGAGATTTAAACATATACTGATCAATTCTAATTCAAATAACTTTTTAAATGATATATTACTTATGAAATTATGTTAATTAGAAGCTGAGATACAGAGCTAATATAGACATTTTTATAAAAAGATCCCTCGGGAAGGCTTCTAGGCATCCGTATGTCAAATTTTATACTTCTGCGTTCAGTAGGGGCTGAACGTATAGATGTTCAGACAGACAGACATCTTCTTTTATTATTATAGTTTACTCACATTTCATCTCCTTTTTCTTTCTTTCTCCCCCCCCCCTCCCCCCCCCACATTTCGAGAAAAAATGCGAAGAGTATAACCAAAAACTGAAGTCATTGATATAGTGCACCTTGTTCTGTATTTATAAGAAAAAAAAATTACTGAATTCGTAAAAATTTTCGAAGCCTTTATGATTGGTAGAAATATCCTCCTATTTACTTTTTTCTTTGTACAAGATGAAATTAAATATTGGATTCAAAACATTTCACCTTCTAGCTTTCAGTATATTTACACAATTTCAGGTGTCCTGAACATATTTTGACCATTTAAAAAAAATTATCTATCCATAAATCTGCGACAAAAAAATAAAAATAAATAAATAAATAAATAAATAAAAATAAAAAAAATAGTATGAAGCAACCACACTACTTCCATTACCCACTATTTCACATATTAGAATATACAATTTTTTAAAAATGTGATCAGAAAACATAAAATTGACCTAACGAAGTAGATGCCTGACAAACTGATCTATAGACGTGTAAAACAGTTTGCATAGCGAGTTAAGAAATAATAAGGGGGAAAAAATGGTAGAGTTATTTTTTGAAACACCAATTTCCGAGATCTAAAAGTGACCTACCTGAGCATGATGACTGTGAATTTTCTTGTAATAGCCACGTATTATACGAGAAAGGATATCTGTAATGGATTTATGCAACAATTTTCCAGAAAATCGTTAGAGCCGTTTTTGAGATACCATCTTTTACCAAAACTTGGCATACTCAATTATTGATCGGAAAACAAAAATTACATACAAAAAGATATTTAAAAGGGAGTTAATATGGCGAGTTTGAAAAAAAATCCATACAGCCTTTTAAAGAAAAAAAAAAAAAAAAGTGCGAGACTTGAAATTCAGCTATTTATACCGCGAGCCTACCAATTTTCCTGATCTAACCAACTATATAATTCGAAAGGACATCTAATAGAGTGTTTATGTAGTAAATTTTAAGAAAATCTTTAGAGCTGTTTTTGGATACGGACTTACGGTCCCACTTTCACTTTTCCAATTTTCACCAAACTTTGTAAAATTCATCTGTACACCAGTTCTGTCTTAAATCTGAAGTTTCATAACTCTATCTTTATTAGATTCGGAGGGGTTGGCAGCCCCCCTCAGGAACGTATCTGTTTATGTAGCAAGTCAATCGAATCAATATATACACATATATATGAAAAAATGAGAAATAAATAAAAATGACCTGTTCAATAATGTGTGATGCAAATAGGATATTGGGGCTCCTGATCTGCAGATCCACTAGTTCATTGTCGAAACGTGAGTGGAAGCTTCCCTGTGGCGAATCAAAAAGATTTTGGGTTCCGTCTGTGTGTATATTTTGTTTGTCTGTGTGTCTGTTTCAGCGACCGCAAAAATCATGCTATTGATTTGCAATTTTGTACACATGTTTTCGAGCCGCATGGGATTAGCTGTATTGTGTTTGGTGTCTGTTCTATCTGGAATTCGTGTACGGGGACACACCAAATTTTTCTTTATCACTATGGCCTATGGACAGAATGTACATGTACCACAATAACGGCTGCAAAAATTCTCCAAATAACTTGCAAATTGGTAGACACTTTCAAGCTCTGTATAAAAATAGCTGTATAATTTTTTATGTGTATATTTTTCATGCTCTATGTACAGGGACACTCCAAAGTTTTTCTTATCATTAAGGCCTACGGGGTGAATTTTGTTTAAACAAATTTTAATGTCGTTACTCTGCATCCAACAAAGTGAAATTACAGTAAAAAAAAAAAAAAAAAGCATTTTAAAACGTTTATGCTGCATTCAACACAGTGGAATTAACATATACATTATAAAGATATATAAAAACATGTTTACGCTAATAAAAGGGATATGTATGGACTATATGATTTATTTACGGGATCACACAAATGAATTCGGATGACATCCTGTAATCATCCAAATGATTCAAATTACATTGAAATATTCATGAGTTACAATTAATTAAATAGGTGTATTCTAATTTTTTTAGTGTATATAATTACTGTGGCTGCTTTTCCGAGTTACATAAAAGAATTTCGTTCTATTACGCACTATAGTTCATATTTCAACACTGGTATTGAATTTGAACATGGTTACACCCCACGAAATATGATGAAATCTTATTAGAATTTTAAAAGTATATTTTTTGTGGAAAAATGTGGCCATAGAATTGGTATTTAATTTACAAGGTTGCACAAAATAATTCTAGTATGTTATGTAATCAATTTGCAGGAATTTTGGTAGAAGTACTTATGAATTACAGGAAATTAGTGCAAGCACAAGATAGTCAGTTATTAGGAATACATACATACAGAGATAGTTATAGAAAGAGAAAAGCAGAGGGGGTTGAGAGGGCTGCAACCCCCCTCAGAAACGTTTCTGTTTATATAAAAAGCCAATAGAATCAATATATATATATATATTATATAATAAGGAATAATTAAAAATAATCTGTTGAATAATGCATGATGCAAAGATAACGGTGAGGTTCCTGATCTGCATATTCACTAGTTATATATAGAACTTGTTATCTTACTCGTCAATCTGCAATCTATCTTTATAGAATTTTAATTTTATGTAAGAGAAAGTCGTATGGGTGCCATACCAGATTATTTACTTTGAATTCTATTATTGAAATTCTGTTTAATTCAACAAAATATTTTTTACGAATCGCTAAAATAGATGTTTGTATATTGCCACTCATTGCTTTATGAGTGAAATATCAGATTTATTGTGCAAACAGCATTATGTGCAAAGAAAAATATTTAAAATGAAATGCGATCATATATTTCGCAAATTCTTTGAACGATTGTCTTCTAAATCTATATGTTACTCAGACTCACATCCGTAATACAAAAAGAAAAAAAAAAATCTATAATAATAAAAGTAGTAAAGAAATAAAAACCACGACGATGTTTCTTCACCACAAAAATATAAACATTTGGCTCGTCGAAAAGCAAAAACATCTGTCTGAGAGGTGGAGCCGGATAAAGGGTGTGTCAAAGAGGAAAATCGGCACAAATTTGTAAAATTTTTGGACTTTCATTACAAATTTAATCAATTTAATATTTTATTAAAATACAGGATTTTTTTCCGCACTGAATTAAACTCTTTGAGATTGACGCAGCTTTTTAAATTCTGTTTTAAAAAAATTGAAAGAGTTTTTATAAGCCATTTAATGCATCAACCCAAATATTGCAATAAAACAGCTTTTTTAAAAAACAACTGTTATTCTTTCATAAAATCTACAAAAGCTGCGTCAGTTTACGAAATGAGAGTAATCCAATAAAAAAAAACCGCGTCTCAATCAATTAATATGTCACTGTTTTAAGTGCAAAGAAAGTTTTCCATAGGATAACATCGGCTTTTAGAAAAGCAAATGGTGAGTGAAGAGGGCCCTTAAGTATCATGACGGTAAAAAAACGCGGTAAGAAGAGGACTATTACTTGAAAGAACAATACGCAGTGAACAATACTTTTGTTTTTTCCTTTTTTTAAATTAATAAAATTGATTTTTATTAATTTTTATCAGATTTTTTAATACAAATTTTCTGTTTTAATCTTGTTGGGACATTTTTGCATTCGCTTACTCTGCCGTTTATGCTATTTAAATTTTTATCGCTTGACGTAACATAATAAAACATAAAATTTTTATTAAATGTTTTTTAAATACTGAATAATAAAGTGGTATTTTGTTTATGTTTTTAATATCTATTATTGAAACAAAGCGCAATATTATTTATTTTCTATTATTCTAATCACGGCGTAAAACTGGCGTCACATTTCTCACGGAAAAAGAATTTGAAACAAAGTAATATGTCTTATTACTTTTAAAGATATAGATTTTACGCATTTAAAATTAAGAATTCAAGTACAGTAGACGACTGCAGAACTGGGAATACTCGTTCTAGGCAATAGGAAACCGTTTTTTCTATATCCATATTTCTTTTCATAGGGATATACATAATAATTATACTCTTTCTAGTGAAAGTATTTGTATTCATACTATTTTGTTTATATGTATATGAATATAAGGAATATTCTTAAGAAATATCGTAACACACAAATTGTGAAAGAAACGCCCACTGAAGGAGTTACAGATTTCAAAATGACGTGAAACTACGTCAGTGGTCGCGAAAATGTTAAATATCCTTTCTCAGATTGTAGTTTAAATCTTGTTATCTATATTTTTGTATATTATCTATTGTTGGTTTGTACGCCTAAAATTACATGCAAATTTTTATAGTAACACTTTCATGCGAGGCTTACTGTATAAAAAGAAAATATACCCAAGAAGAAGTAGATAATAATTGTTAGTTAGTAGATTTTAATTGTTTTTATATATATATATATATATTATTATATATATATTTTAACTTAAATTTTTGTCTCTTAAATAAAACAGTTTTTGCTTTTAAGAAGTAGATAATTCTTTTTCTTAAATATTAAACACTTTTTTTTTTTTTTTTTAACCGCTACTAATATTATTATCATTTTTACCTTGGTTCTTTTACCTTGGTATCTAGATTTTTGTAATTCAACATTGTAGGTTTCATATGATTCAAGCTATTTAATTTTCTTTATACGAAGTGTTGTATTTAACTATTCAATGTTTAATAAATTGAAACCAATAAAAATCTTTTAATTCATAAGCTAACACAGAAAGTTCTGTGAATTTGAATCGTTTTTTATTTTATAACTAACATTTTTGAACTTTTTTTCCGGTGTAAAATTTAATAAATAATGTATATTGGGTGGTAGATCACGATTTATTTTTTCTAAATGTATAGACGGTCCCCTAACACATTTTCACGTGTAACTTTGTTTAGAATTGATTTAAAGTACATAAATAGGTAAGTTTTCCGAACTGCCTTGATCTCAGAAATCTGAATATGAGGTCAAAAATAGGGGTCGTCATTGAAGAAAATGAAGTTTATACGTGTTTTAATATGTAGATGACCCCTTAAGCAAAATCTGACTACACCATTAAAATCTAGACGTTATTACAGATCGATAGGTACCAGCCGCATGTTTCTACGATTATTTACGGCGAAATTAGGTGGGGGGTGGCGTCTTCTTTTTGGCTGACTGTACCTAACTATTCAATGTTTAAGAAACAGAAACAAATAACAAACCTTTTAATTTATAAACAAACACAGTAAGTTCAGTGAATTAAATACGTTTTTATTTTAAAATTAGCATTTTTGAACATTTTTTCCGGTGTGAAATTTAATAAATAATGTATATTGGGTGGTAGATCATGATTTATTTTTTCTAAATGTATAGGCGGTCCCCTAACATATTTTCACGTTTAGCTCTGTTTAGAACTGATTTAAAGTATATAAATAGGTAGGTTTTCCGAACTGTCTTGATGATCTCAGAAATCTGAATATGAGGTCAAAAATAGGGGTCGTAATTGAAAAAAATTAAGTTTATGCCTGTTTTAATATGTAGATAACCCCTTAAGCAAAATCTAACTACACCATTAAAAACTAGACGTTATTACAGATCGATAGGTACCAGCCGCATGTTTCTACGATAATTTACGGCAAAATTAGGTAGGGGGGGGGCGTTTTTTTTTTTTTGGTGACTGTACACCACTTAATATTTAGAGTATTTATTTTCTTCATTCATCGTAAATATATTTGAAGAGAATTACTCTAAAAATTAAGTGGTGTTGAAAAGGGCGGTACTAACAATTTACCGGATTTGGTTGGCAGCTCTGCACCTACCAACCACTTTTGTCTATTAATAGTAAAATTTTCTTACCGCCACCGGTTTCACAAAGATTGGAAAACAAGACAAAGATTTATAAAATAGGAAAGTAACTTCATTTTATAAAATTTATAAAACATAGCTGTAGCATGTTAAAACATATATAAATAAAGTATTTTTCTATTTCAATATCTTTTAAAGGTAAATTAAATTTATGAAAAATAAAATGACTTAGTATCGGACAAAACTTCTACAACCCACCATAACCATACCTGCCAACATTCTAATTAATTTTCCGTAGTATTTTTGAAACCGCTTTTTTTCAAACATCACTTTACTTTTAGAGTAAATTTCTCCAGATTTAATTATGATTAGCACTGACTTTCGCGACCACTAAAATAGATTCATGTCATTTAAAAATCTGTAACTCCGCCAGTGGGCGTTTTTACCGCAATTCGTATGTTACTTATTTTTTAAAAATACTATATCTAAAATTCCTATTTGTACAGTCGGGGGAGAAAAAAAAAAAAAAAAAAAAAAAACTCAACACTCACTGTAATTTCTTTATTAATTGACGCAGAAAAATCTAATAGCCACCATTCAACAAGAAATAAAGCGCACTTTTTGAAAATGATATCAAATTTTGAATTAGGGGTTATCTACATATTGAAATGAGCAACTTTGATTTTTTTCAATAGCATCACCCAATTTTGACTTTATAATTGAATTCCTGAGAGTCTGGAAGTTTTAAAAAGGATGCGGCTGGTATACATTACTTTAGTATTAATAGAGTTATAATCAAAAATGTGTTAGGGAATCAGCAAATCTAGGAAAATAAAATTCAGATCCTACAAAACTTAGACAAAATTTTACAATTTCACATCGGACACTTTTTAAGAAAAAAAGTCTTATAAAAAATAACAATAATAATTTGTGTAGTTTTTACTGCTTGTTGGTTTTATCTAATTTCGGTTTTTCAAATACATATATATTTATTTAAATACTTCATTAGGGAATAGATACCAAATTGGTTAGATAGCGTCCTTTAAAATATGTGTGATGTTTTCCAATTCCAAGGTGTCATCGTGGCTATACTGATCACCAATAAAACTTTAATTTTCCTTCACTTTATTCCGTAGCTGTGACAAAATATACGAATTGAAATCATTTATATACACATAGCAATGCACTAAATCTTTTCTGATAAATTATTCTAAGATATCATCAAGTATACATTAAATAATTTTAATCGTACCTACCAGTTTTGGTCAGTTTAACTCTTTGAAACTGTACAACACGTTTTATAATTTCTATGAAAACATAGTCTTTTAATTAAACTAGATATATTTATAAAAGTAATCTTTAAAGACTAAATTATCCTTAAGATAATAATCCCCCCCCTCCCCCCCACACACAAATGTATGTATCTATATTAATAAAATCAGACATTTGCCTGTAAATTTGTCAGGATCAAAAAATTTTGCGATATCTTCACGTTTCACGCACCATGAAAGCCAAAAATGATTTCAGAAATTTTTGCCTGTGTGTGTGTCATGGTGTCTGTATGTCCCTATGTTTGTCCGGGTATCACCAGGGCCTGATTACTGAAAATGCTTAGGAAAAACAAGCTTATCCTCTAAAATTTAAAAGGGGCCCTTAAATGACTAAATTCAGAATCTTGAATTTTCAGTTTTGGATTTTAAAACTGAGATTGAATTTTTTTCTGAGAAAGTTCGCTTAAAATTAGATAAAATACACACTATTTTGGAAAAATTCTGTTATTTAGCCACAAAAATCTGAATGTTCTTAATCAATAAGCTGTATGATTTTAATGTTGTGGTTGGAAATCTCCCAGACAAATGAATGCAAAAAAACTATAAGCACACACCGAGTTTCGGTCTACAGTATTTTTATATGACAATACATAGCAAGAAAACGAAATTTCTCGAAATGAAAGGGGCCCCCAAAATGCTACTAAGCTTCCCTTTGCTTCAAAGCTTAATCGGGCCCTGGGTATCACTCGAGAACGGCTGGACAGAATTCAACAGCACTTGGCAGGAAATTAGGTTTTCAGCCACCTTAAAATTATATTTATCAACTTTTCAGAAATTCCTCCCGTGCACTCCTGGGGGGCAAAAGACAAAAACACGTTTGTCCGGGTATCACTTGAGAACGGCTGGACAGAATTCAACGGCGCTCCGCAGAAATTTAGGTCTTTACCCAGCTTAAAATTATATCAATCAACTTTTCCGAAGTTTCTCCCCCCCGTTCCCCCCTGCTGGGGTAAAATAGAAAAACACATTTGTAAGCATAACTCGGCTCCTAACTACTTCATAATAAAGAAATTCCACATGGGGAGACTAGACATGAGTACAAATAAATTATTATCTGCGACTTAGGAATTTTCGATTTTTAAGAGAAGGAAGGAAGAAAATCGATTTTTGGCGGGAAATTTCGAAAATTCCTGATTTGAGTCCTGATTTAGAACTCTACCAAAAATGGAGCAAAGATGTTGAAAAAAGATTATGCGACTATCTTAGGATATTTCCATAAAACATTTTTGATTTTTTTGTGATTTGCCATTTTTTTTTTTTATTTGGCGGGGGCGGGGGGATTTGTTACAAAGGGCAAATTCGAGACACCCTTTTTAGCGCTTAATTTTTCCTGGGAAATTTATGAGAGTTGCGGTCACGAAGTTTGGTGCTTGGATTGTTTATATGCATCCGGCAACTAAAAAATGGGATTTATCGAAATACCCCCTTCCCCCCAGGGGGACAGGAAGCAAAAAAACCTTTGTAAGCATAACTCGGCCCCAAATTATTTCACGGTAAAGAAATTGCACATGATGAGACTAGACTTGAGTATAAATAAAACATTGCGTACGATTTTAGAATTCTTGATTCTTAACCCCTTAACGCGCGCTGTCCTCGCTGCGAGGACGCAAAATTTAAGATCCAGCTGCAAAAATTCATCTCGGAAATTTTTTAGCAAAAATTTGCGTTTATACAATATCAGAATAGGCCGGGTTTTTTTACCTTAAAATTTAAAATTTCTTTTAGTTTAATTTAGTTCATCAATTCTGGTGGCAGTATAATTTAAATGATCCGAATTGTCTTGCGCCGCAAAGGCTTAAAGGAGAGAGGGGAAAAATCGAGGGGGAAATTTCAGAAATTCCGGATTTTTTAGTAGAGCTCTACTAAAGATGTTACAAAGGTTTCAAAATTGCCATGTGTCTTCTTTAGAATATTTTCAAACACAAATTTTCGTTTTTATGTGATTTTCAATTTTTTTTTTTGTGAGGGAGGGGGTAGTTGCAAATTTAAGACCTCCCTCCCCTTTTTAGCGCTAAATTTGTCTTGGAAAATCTATGGGATCTTCGGTCACGAAATTTGGTGCGCAAATTGTTTATATGTATTCGACACTTATTGTAACGAGATTTTACGAAATTCGCCCACTTACCCCCTTGGGGTCGGGGAAGGGCAATAAACACGCGTAAAAACACGTTATTCTGTTTGAATTCGCTTTACATTATTTTAGAATGATGAGTTTTGTTGTGTGGATGTTGATTAGGTGTACGCGTATGTATTATGAACTTTGGTGAGATTTCGCAAAACTTCTAACTTAGCCGCTGGGGAAGGGGAAGTAAGAAGCGGGAAAGTTGCTGCCGAAGGCAGTGTGGACCCGGAATTCTCACGTTGCGAGCGGGAAAAACCTCTACGGAACACAGAGAAAACTTTAACTTAGGTTATTAATAATGATATAGAATTTTGACAACTCATTTAAGTATAGTGCTCAGCGAAGCGGACAAAGCCTGCTAGTATATATATATATATATATAATAAAGCAATATATGAACTAAATGATTAACATTTTGACTATGACGGTAGTGAAGAAGTAATTTAACAAGTCTGCATAGCATTCCAATACCAAACTTTTTTTTTTTTTTTTTTTTTTTCTAAATTGGCAATATTTACGTTTAATCTATTTCTCTATTTTAAACAGCAAACCCCACCCATTTATTTGATTTTTTCCTTCTAGTGTTCTTTTAAGGGATTCAAAATTTATCACTATAATAGATTAGGCAAATAACACTTGTACATGTTTTTTCCAACGTAAAATAAGAGGTTTAATACGAATACGCATAGCTACTTTTTCTTTTCCTTTTCTATATTCTCTTGTTTTAGAAGAACGATGAAAGGCGGGGCTTGTTTTCTTTAAAAAACAAAAATTCGTTTGCTAAAACTAATGTTTAACCCCTTAACACGCGCTGTCCTCGCTGCGAGGACGCAAAATTTAAGATCCAGCTGCAAAAATTCATCCCGGAAATTTTTTAGCAAAAATTTTCGTTTATACAATATCAGAATAGGCCGGGTTTTTTTACCTTAAAATTTAAAATTTCTTTTAGTTTAATTTAGTTCATCAATTCTGGTGGCAGTATAATTTAAATGATCCGAATTGTCTTGCGCCGCAAAGGGTTAAAATTCAACTTTTTTGTTTCATTCCTTCGCGTTTGACGTTGTTATACAGTTTGACCCGTAAACAAAAATTTAAAATAACTTGTTTAATTTTCTCTGTTACTTTTTACTCAGGACTTGGACCTACAGCAGTCAATCGGCCTTATTCCCAAATTCAATTCGATCCAATCCTGTTATTTTTAGAGATTTTTATCGTTATCTCATGCAAAACTTCATAAGAGACGGCCCCCTAAGCCTCTCCAAAAGAAAGATTTATTTTTATGTCGAAAACTAATAACTGCAATGAGCTGCAAATTTGCACACCCATACTTTTCAGCATTAGGATTCATTTTATTTAAAAATTAATATAGGTCATGATTTATAATTTTTTTGAATATGAATTTATTAATATTTTTAATAATTAAAAATAATCAAAAGTGATAATGGATCTTGTTCGGGTTTCTTCACTGTATCTCGTAATATATATATATATATATATATATATATATATATATATATATATATGTATATATTGATCAAATTATTTTTTGTGAAGATATTAATAAAAGTTCGAAATATGAATTTAACAATAGCACCTTCAAACTTTGAACGCTTATAACTCTGTGAAAAAATAAGTAAAATTTACAACCAATATACTTTTTCGCGTTGTCGCGATCCCAGGAATTCAAATATAAAATAAAAATGGGGCATCACCATTGAAAAAATCGAAGTTGGTGCGTATTTTAATATGTAGACAAACCCCAATTCAAAATTTCAGTTCATTTTCTGAAACTACTCCCCGTCGAATGATACCTATTACATTTTTCTACATCGATTAGCAACGAAGTTGCGCTGAGTGTTCCATTTTTTTTTCCACCGACTGTACATACATGCGACTATTTCCAGGCTATCCATGTTTGTATTTAAATCACTTTTCAATTAAGTCTGACGACGGATATTACATGATTTATCACTGACCTTTCATTACTTTGTATCATTTTTAGAACATTATGTCCTACTTACTAACTGGATTTAAATTGTCATTTCAAGCAAAATTTTCAATAGTATGTTTAAAATTATTATTAGTTAATCGAAAAGTTACATTCATAGTAACTTTTTAAATGTTTGGATGCCCAAAAATGAACATTACATTTGGTTTTTGATAAACTGCTAAGTCTATAAATATTTTGACATAGTCACTGCTGCTGTCAGTAAAAAAAAAAAAAAAAACAAAAAAAAAACAAAAAAAAAAACCTTGTAATAACTTTGCAGCGCGCACGGGACTGCGCTGCCGAAGGCAGTGGGGACCCGGGACGATATTTTACCTGATCAGAAATGATTTTTTTTAAATTTCTTTTCTTAAGACTAAAAGTTACTGTTAGTGATTCATTAATTATAGCGATTCATTTGAAAATACTGACCCGCTAGCGGGCGAAGCTCGCTAGTTTATATTACAAAAACTGAATTGTGGTAATTGTTTAAATTTTTAAGAGCAACATTTAACAAAACAATTTTGATCATAAACTGGTTATTTTCAAAGATTGTTTTTCCTCTCAGAGGCTTTTACACAGCAACTGAAAACTATAATGTTCGAACTTTGCTCATGCGTGCGATACGATGATGCAGGATAGAGATTCGAAATGCGAAAGTAACGAGTAACGAGACAAATTCGAAAGTACCGATTCGTTACTTCGAGTCTGAAAGAATACCCTTATCTCAGTAACGAATACATACAGTTTGCTACAGCTCTATTACTATTGAAAAAAATCAAAGTTTGTGCGCGTTTTAATATGTAAACGAACCCCGATTCAAAATTTCACTTCATTTTCAGAAAGTACTAACAATTCTCAGTCGAATGATACTTATTACATTTTTGTGCATCGATTAGCAATGAAGTTACATCGAGTGTTGCTTCCCCCCCCCCCCCCCGACTGTACAATCAATGGACTATGGATGCAAATATTTTAATTAGAAAGAGTATAATTATAATGTATATCCATTTGTAATATAAAAAAATGTGGATACAGAAAGTATTGCTCTGAAATATTGTAACGTAGGAGAAAAACGCCCTCAGGCGCACTTTTCTGTCAAAAATGCAAGAGCATGCGATCGCGATATTGTTAAACAAGAAGAAAAATACTCTAAAAAAAAAGACGGGGCTACACAACTACGGAATACTAATTAGAATGTCAACTCGATATGAACTGAGTTGACTACCACTGATGTGGAATGCATGTTGCACGTAAAATCTGTCGTGGCCGCAATGTCCTCCTAGTTCCCATCAAAAATTGTACCTCTGGGGGTCACCGAAGTGGGAGAGCCATTCTTTCCGTGCAGGATCAAAATTGCGATGGCATGTCTCCGGACCACTTCTAGGGGTGAGTCCCAGACCGTCGCCAATTGCCCATCTGCGTGGCACTAGTGCGACGTAAAACCCAACAAACCAACCATAGCCAGACCTGATAATTATGCTAATTTAGCCATAAAAATGTTAGGCTCCGCCCTTTTCTCTACACCAGTATACTTGTACAGTAATTGTCTTCTTATTTAATCGTGAGTACATATTGCTGAATATCACTCTACAAATTTACTGTTGTGAGAAAAGGGCGGGTCCGAAAGCTATTACGGATCAATTAGCATAATTGCCAATATCCTAATTAATATTCCGAAGTAAAGTTAGTATCCACCTTTTTTTTTTTTTACACACCAGTCGTTTTTTTGAGTATTTTTCTACTTTTTATTTAATCGTAATTGTATTGGGAGAGAAATACTCTAAAAATAAAGTGATGTGAAAAAAAAAGGGTGTCTACTAGCAATAGTACACAATATTAATTAAGATGTTGGTAGTTATGCTGGAGTGGAGTGTTGGCTAAAGATGCTAATCACCTCTACATAGTAAAAAACAAAATAAATTAATCTCAATATTTAGAAGTTCTAGAAAAGAGGTTTACACTTCAGCTGGAAAATTAGTATCTTAATGTAAATTGTGCTTTTAAGCAAGGTGACATTCCATGACTTTCTAAGATTTTTTTTTTAAAAGAAAATTGTCTGTATGTTATTTAATGGCCTGTTAATACCACTCAATATAAAGCATTGGAATGACATCAAGAAACTATCACTAATTACAATAGTTAATTGAATCACTTATTAGAAATTGGTACCATGATTCACAAAAAATACCCCTGATTCAACTGTGACCGTATATTTAAAGTAAAATAGTATTTTGACATATCCCTAATTAAAATCATTCCTGATTTAATCGCGACCATATATTTAAAGCAAACAAGGATTTTTACACTTATTTATTAAAGTTAAAAGAACATAATAAATACTAAAAGTGTAATGCGTAATAACAATTAATTTAATTTTAATTCTGCTAAATAAATTATTTTGCAATTGAAATAATCCACATGTTTTATTTTATTAACCAATAAGATAATTACATACCTAAATAACTAGACGTCTTATCAAAGACTTAAGAAAAACAGCCCATTGAGCCAAATCATGTCGCAGCACCCCCTTTCTGATTATGTAGAGCCACATTCTCTTCACTGCTCTCTGAATCCGTCGGAAGAATTATCCAGGGTTCACTTTCACTACAACCTTTCCGCTTCTGTCAATAAAAAGGAATTCTTGTCAGACCACCTCAGACAACACTGCTTGGCATGAAATATGTTGAAATGATCTCCTGAATCCGAATATGTCGCTCATTTTGCCTTATCATCCACAGTTTTTTAGGAATGATCCCTAATTTTATCATTTTTCGGCGATTTTATGGCTATAAATTTGATTTTTAGGAGGGGGAGGGAGGATTATTTTAACTGTTAAATATCTTCTGAGGGACTACCGAGTTGAAACAATGATGTTTTTAATCCTAGAATCACTTCAATTGTTAATAACAGTGTTCAAAATTTATTAAGCAAAAATTCCATTAATACTCTTAACTTGGCCACTCCCTCTGAGGTAGTGGAATATATTTCTAAACTGAAAAAAAATAAATCCCCTCGCGAGGACCGAATAACAACTAATATGCTTATTAACCTTCCTACCAACTTTATTTTTTATATCACTTTAATTATTAATCGCATGCTAATACTCAATATTTTTCCAGATTGTTGGAAAAAGAGTTTAATCGTTTCTCTGCCGAAAGGTGGCGACACTGATCCGCACCTTCCTCAAAGCTATAGACCTATTTCTCTTCTCTCTTGCATGTCTAAAATCTATGAATATATTCTCGTTAATCGTCTGAATGATTTTACAAACTCTCATGATGTGATTATGCCTGAACAATTCGGGTTTCGTCCACGTCATTCAACACAACAACAGTTGTGGACAGTGCCTGATTTAAGGCAGGGCATTCGGGGCATGTGCCCTGGGCCCTCACACTGAGGGGGTCTCCAAGAAATTCCATCATACATTAAAAAAAATAGTTAAAATGAAAAATTTCCAAATTTTGCTATAATGATTGTTGGTTTTTTTTTTCAATGGATAAAGGTATTACTGCACTGTTTTATAAATCAGCGGTATGATCTTTCAAGGAAACTATCAGCTCATTTAAAAAATTGCAATATTTTCACTAAATGCAAATACAACTGCATACTATCGATACTGTATTCCAAACTCTTACTAACTAATGCATCGTCATCTTCATGCATCGTAGCACAGATACATGGGCTCGATGTACGTTAATCCGATAGACAAGCATCGGATCTAGTTAAGCCTTACTCTTACCAATAAAATGAAAAGTGAAGTAAAGTGAAGAGAAGAGAATTTTTAGACGCATGAATCAAAAATATGTGTTTGTTTTGTTTGTTGTAATATTAAAGTACGTGGAAAAGGGGCCCATTGAACATGAGTGCCCTGGGCCTCCAAGTGAGTAAATCGGTCCCTGGTTGTGGAGAGTTTGTGAAATTCTTCACGACGGCTTCCAATCTGGAGGTGTAACGGGGTTTATATTCATAGATGTTCAAAAAGCTTTCGATAAGGTCTGGCATGCTGGCCTTATTCATAAACTAATATCTATTGGTCTTCCCGACCAACTAACTAAAATTATTTATGACTATCTTAGCAATAGATCTTTTTCCGTTAAAGTCGGAAACTCTATCTCTAACCCTTCACCCATTTTAAGTTCTGTTCCTCAAGGTTCTCTGCTGGGGCCCTTCCTCTTCAACATCTACGCCAATGATCTTCCGCGTGATGTTGACGTCACTTTAGCGACTTTCGCTGACGACACTGCCATTTGCTGTAAACGAAACACTCCAAACGCTGCGTTTGAAGTACTTCAAAATTATCTCAATAAATATTCGATCTGGTTACGGAAATGGAGAATCAAAGTAAACAGTTCCAAAAGTGCCGCCATATTTTTCACCAATAAAAACTATGACACCTCCACTAACTTTCTCCTAAATAATGAACCCATACCCTGGGAGACATGTTATAAATACTTAGGAGTTTATATTGATTCCAAATTAACGTGGTCTCGTCACATCACAGAAACTCTGGTTAAAGCCAAACGAGCCACGCATTCCCTTCATTCTCTCTTAGCTTTTAATAGCCGCCTGTCCATCAAAAATAAATTATTACTATATAAATCCATGATCCGTCCTATCCTAACCTACGGGTGTATGATATACGGATCTGCTTCGAAAACCAACTTGGTTAAAATTCAAAAGTTTCAAAACAAGCTTGTAAAATAATTCTCGGTTCAGTGGTATTTTAAATCTAAGAAAAAGGAACATAAATCGAACGCTTGCCGGATTCTTTAAGCAAG
Source organism: Salticus scenicus (assembly GCA_963930645.1). Taxonomy (NCBI): domain Eukaryota; kingdom Metazoa; phylum Arthropoda; class Arachnida; order Araneae; family Salticidae; genus Salticus; species Salticus scenicus. The sequence continues at coordinate 14,868,581 of OZ005659.1, read as the reverse complement.
AGAATGAAAAAAGGGCAACGATGCATTATTCTTTTTGAAGTTTAATGATTATAATAAAGTAAAGGATCTATTTACACTTTAATACACTATGTACAAAAAAGAAATACTTAAAGGAACATAGTTCCGAATCTAAAAAACTCTCATAGCTAGAGATCGAAAAATTCCATCTTCGAACGCAGTCGAAGAATCCAAATCTAAAACTAAACTTACTGGCTGTTGCCAAAATCTAAAACAAAAACATTTAAGTTCTTCTGTTTTCTTTCAGTGGCGACGCAGCGCCGTCTAAAGGGGATTGATTTTACTATACAACTCCCCGCCGTGAACTCTTACAGAGTTCACAAATCAAAAATCTCGTTAAATCAAAAATAAATCTCAAATTTGAACAACTTCTGATAATCATAAATTGTACAAATTTCTAAATATTCTATTAATACTAAATCACATAATCATTTTTTTTTTTTTTTTTTCAAATATCAACAGTTATCTAATATTAAATACAAATGTAAACAATATTTACTAAAGTAATAACTAAATCAATAAAAGATCAAATCAAAATATTAATTTGAAATATCAATATTAAACATATGCAAACACATTATTATTTAAGCAATTAACTCTTAGTTATCAAATATAAACAAAGTTATCAAATATAAGCAAACTTAAATATAAAGATAATAACACATGCAAAATTTTAATATTTTCAATTATCAAATGAAATTCACTAAATTATTCAAAAAAGGATATCAAATATTCTGAAAATCAAAGAAAAAGTGTTCATTAAATAAAGGTTTTGAAAGTTCAAATTTTTCTCAAAAGTTTGTTATTTTATCAGTTCGTAGCATTAAAGTTTTTAGTTAAGTCAATTCCAGAGGGTATATATGCTGAGCAGTTCGTTTTAAAACACCATTGGCAGTCTTAACCTCATAAGATTGGATGTTGTGATCTCTGCCGGCGATTGTTTTCTGGATTATACCAAGTTTCCACAGAAGTTTGTTTTTTGAATCATCACCAATTAACACTACATCTCCTACTTTCAGTTCAGGTTGTGCAGTAGGATTCTTTAAAGCATGCGCCGTCTTCAAATCCAATAGGTATTGGCTTTTCCATATGATTCTTTCATTCGCAAAAAACTTTAAAAGTGAATCATCAGAAAGAATTTGATACAAATTTTCTAGCTCTTGTTTCGAACGTTTGAATGTTTTGGCGTTATCCGAATATATAATTTTACAGTTTCCTCTTCTCGCTAAGAAACGTCTGAAGGCCAACAAAAAAGAATCTGTTGACATGTCGTGTACAAGTTCTAAGTGTAACGCTCTGGTTACTCCACAAGTTAACAACACTATATAAGATTTTTCAATTTCTTTAGCATTTTTAATGTAGAGAGGCCCAGCAAAGTCAATGCCACATATGGAGAAAGGAGGCGACTCTGTTATTCTGTCACGAGGTAGTGGAGTAGTGATCTGATCTGTTGGTCTGGAAAGGTATTTCTTACATATAATACTTATTCAGGACACTTTTAACTAACTGGCGACCTTTGGGAATCCAATATTTAGACCGTATTTTTGACAATGTTCCAGATACTCCTCCATGCATTATTTTTTCATGTTCATTTTTTATAATCAAGGTAGTCAACCACGACTGTTTGGGGAGAATGATGGGATGTTTTTCTTCTAGCTGTAAATCACTAAACTCTAATCTCCCGCCGAGCCGCATCATTTTTTCATCATCTAGATAAGCAGTTAAGTTGCTAAGGGGAGAATTTTTATCAATAATTTCTTCATTTATTAGCGAGTGAAATTCATTTTTAAAATAGAACTTTTGTTCATTCGATATCAAATGTTTCTCAGCTTCTATTAGTTCTTCGGTTGTCAATGTACTGTTAAGTTTTGGAATTTTTTTGATTCTCTTAATAAATCTTTTTACCCAAGCTGTAATTCTGATTAATTTTTCTAAACTGCTGTATTTTCTAATATCAATGGGGTTTTCTAGTTGTTCTGTCATGCAATTGAAAAGGAGTGTTTCTTTTATCTTTTTTCTATATTCTAAGCTTTCTACATCTAGCTTTTGTTTATCATCAGGCTTAGGCCAAAGTTCGGGGGGTGAACTGAGCCATTCAGGCCCATTTAACCACAATCTATCATTAATTAATTTTATGATCTTTGCACCTCTGGATACAAGGTCGGCAGGATTAGACGAACCGGGACAGTGCCTCCAATTTGAAGGAGATGCCAATTCACGAATATCTTGTACTCTATTCTGCACAAACGGCTTAAACTTTTCTGGAGAGCCTCTAATCCAAAAAAAGGCGATCATTGAGTCTGTCCAGTAAAACGTGGGTATATCTTATTTCACAGCTCTCAAAATATTATGACCTAGTTTAGCTGCCAACAATGCAGCTGTGAGTTCAAGTTTAGGTAGCGTGAGATTTTTCATAGGCACTATTCTATTTTTGGAAGCAACGAATATCGTTTTGCATTTTTCATTCGAGATTTCTTTAATTCTAAAATAGGCAACAGTGCCAAATGCTTTGATACTAGCATCTGAGAAAACATGTAGTTGCAAATCACCGATGTTAAATTCTGGAAAATCAGAAAAATAATATCTCGGCACAGAAAATTTAGAAAGATGAGTTACTTCATTACACCAGTCTTTCCATATTTTTTTCAAATCTTCAGGCAATGTACCATCCCAATCAAGACCATTCTTCCAGATCATTTGCATAAGGCATTTAACTCTTAAAGTGTAGGGCCCTAGGAAACCGATAGGGTCGTAAATTTTGCCTAGTACTTGTAAAACAAACCTTTTAGTATTTATCTGTTTAGAAACGAGGTTTATTAAATCCTTACAATCAAAATAGAGAGTATCTTTCAAGTTATTCCACCCTAAACCCAAAACTTTATTAGGGGGATCATTTTCTTTAAATATTTTAGAATCCTTGGTAACAACATTTTTTTGTACCCAAAATTCATGTAATGGTGTCGAATTTGTATGAAATTTGTGAAGTTGCATACTCGCGTCTTTAAAGATACTAATTGAGTCTAGACTTGTAGTTAAAGCTTTCTCTACTGACGGGTGGCTTCCTATTATGTCATCTACATAAATGTTTTCATTTAAAAAACTAACAGTCTCCCTATGTGTGTCGCTAAAATTTTTCAAATGATGTTTTATCGTCTCAGCTAATAAGAAAGGACTACAATTAAGTCCAAACAAAACTCTAGTGAATCTAAAAATCTGAAGGGGAGAGGTGCCTTCATGAGGACTTTCTGTAAACAAAAATCGTGTTACGTCTCTATCTTCCTCGTCTATCAAAATTTGTAAAAAAGCTTGTTTCATGTCCGCAGTAAAGGCTACGGGATAAAATCTAAATCTAGACAAAATGTCAAAAATATCTTCATAAAGATTAGGTCCAATATGTAGACAATTATTAAGAGAAAGATTATTGTAATCATGTGAAGACGCATCAAACACGATTCGTAATTTACTTGTTGTACGATCTGTTTTTATTACCGCTCTATGTGGTAAATAAAAGGTTGTAGAATTTTCCTCCAAATCCGTAACGGGTTCTATAATCCCCTCTCTCAAATAATCCTGTAAAACATTGTTGTATTCAAAAAATAAATTTGGGTTTCTACAAAATTTGTACTTAAGTCTCGAAAATCTGTTTTCAGCGATTTCAAAATTATTTCGTAATTGTGATTTACTAATTTTCCAAGGGAATTTAACTTTATATCGTTTATTTTCATACTTAATTTCCGATTCAAAATTTTTCATAATTTTATTTTCGGAAAGGTCAAAATTTTCTTTCGGATTAATAAGACCCGAATTTTCCAAATTCCAAAAAATTTCTATTTGTTTTGACAACAAATTTTCTTCTACTATGATACTCATGGTTAATGATTCAAGAGAATCGCTTTTAGTTCCCTGTAAAACCCAACTGAACACAGTTTTTACTGCTACTAAATTTTTATTAATGCGTCTAATATTACCTAACACAATATCATAATAATAATCGACTCCTATCAAAAGTGTAACGCTTTCTTTACTATTAGGTATATCAGCTAATTCTAAATTCTGAAAATTATCATTTTTCGTGATTTTCTCTAATTCAGGGGGAGGGTGAATGAACGATCCAGAAATTTCATCCGTAACTAACGCTTCAATTTGAATATTATGATCAGGTTTATTTTTATTCACGAGCTTTAATTTAACTATACCATAGGTTTTTCTATCGGTGTCTTACTTCCAAATGTGTATACTTTTAATTTTTCATTTCTAATCACTTTTAAATTTAGTTCATTAGCAATAGAACGACATAAAAATGTTCTACTAGAAGCTGAATCAAGAAGCAAACGGATCGTTTTCTCTTTCGTTTTATTTTTAATATTTACGGAACAAGTTTGTAACAAAATTTTATTTTCCTGATTTATAGAAGAAACAGTAGAAACTATTTCCTGTTTGGATTCTGAACCAGAAGGAACATTTATTTTGTCCTGAGGTTTATGTTTAGATTTGTAACACAGAATTGTATTATGTTTATATCCACATATTCTGCATTTAATGTCGCTATTGCATTCTGCGATACGGTGTTTTTGTTTCAAACACAAAAAACAACGGCCTTGAGATTTCAAAATATTCTTTTTCTTTTCAACATCTAATACAAAACAATTTTCTGACGCGTGGTTCTTTTTACAAAAAATGCATCTCATCTGTTTATTTTCCACTGCAGTAGTTATTAATTCATGTGCAGACGATAATCTGCCGCCGTCTCGATTACTCAATAATTTGTTACTTTTTATTTGTTCGTTTGTTTTATTTTTTGTAGATAATGTTCTTTCCCGCGAAATTATTTCCGTTTGTATGAAATCTAATAGCTCTTGAATTTTAATTCCATGTAAGTTAGATGCGTGTTTTCTATTGAATTCTAAATTTAAATCGGACGGTAGTGTCTTTAGAATTACTGCGATTAACATAGCACTATAATTATTTTCATCAACTTCTAACGAGGATAATGATCCAATATTTATCTCGATTTCTTCAAGTAATTTTTTTAATCTAAAAATATCTGTGGATTTATAAACAGGTGCTAAATTTAACAAATTGTTCATATGATGGTTAATTATCATATCGCGTTGTCCGAATCTTTGTTTAAGAATTTCTACGGCTTTATCATAATTTTGTTCTGAAATCTCTAACCCGTGTATGGAATTCAAAGCTGTCGAAGTTAAATAACTTTTTAAATAATTAAATTTCTCTACCTTTGACAAAGCTTCATTGTCATGAATAGTAACTTGAAAAGTATTCCAAAAACTCATAAATTGGGACAATTCACCGCCAAATTTTTGAATGATTAATTTAGGGAGTTTAACGAATTTGTTATTCTCACTTAACGGTGTACTTCTATTCTGTAATGTACTTGAAACATTTGAATTTACACCACTATTTTCGACTGAATTTACTTTTATTGTCTGTTTTGCTCTAAAAATAGCATTCGCGATTTTATCCTGATATTCATAACACACGTTTTTTTCATTTTCATATTCCGTTAAAGGAATTAATTTTTCTATTTCTCTATCGGCTTCCTGTAGAAGCCCATTTTTTATAGTTAGTTGATTAAGTGTTTCCTCTAAATCTTCAACATTTAAATGATCTTCTTTTATATTTAATTCTATAATATTGACCAACTTCGTAACGCTGGATCTAATAATTTTTCTATTAATTTTGTGTTTGTCATCCATTGTAAATTTCCATAAATACTTCTTACCTTGAGCAGTCTTCGCTCTTTAAGAGCTAATCCTTGATGAAACACAAATATTAATTTTAATAATAGAATTTAAAACAAGCATCGTTACTTTCTAAAACACAACATTCATCTTGCCGGCACTGATGCACCAAAATGTAAAATAATTCTCGGTTCAGTGGTATTTTAAATCTAAGAAAAAGGAACATAAATCGAACGCTTGCCGGATTCTTTAAGCAAGAGAATGAAAAAAGGGCAACGATGCATTATTCTTTTTGAAGTTTAATGATTATAATAAAGTAAAGGATCTATTTACACTTTAATACACTATGTACAAAAAAGAAATACTTAAAGGAACATAGTTCCGAATCTAAAAAACTCTCATAGCGAGAGATCGAAGAATTCCATCTTCGAACGCAGTCGAAGAATCCAAATCTAAAACTAAACTTACTGGCTGTTGCCAAAATCTAAAACAAAAACATTTAAGTTCTTCTGTTTTCTTTCAGTGGCGATGCAGCGCCGTCTAAAGGGGATTGATTTTACTACAAGCTATTGCGCAGGTTTTTGAAAGCTACTCGCTACGTCCGCAATGATACTATTCATCGGGATCTCCGAATTAAGCCTATTTATGCTCAATTTCGGAAACTTGCATTGAAGTTTCACAGATCCATTCCTAATGTTGGAAATCCTCTGTTGGACTCTATTCACAGATACGACGCTAGAGTCGGTCGTGGTAAAAAACGGCCTTTGGCTATTTTAGTCAGAGGGGATGATTTTCTCCCCGTCTCTAAAAAGCGTAGGAGTATAACTTCCGGAGTAACCTAACTTAGTATTTCCATCCAAAATTCTATTTCCCCTAGATTGAACGAAATGTTCATCTAGCTTTGGCTAACCCTAGTATCAGGCTTATCTACTGAACTTTGTCAGTCGCGAGCTTTGAACCTTCTTACTAGTGAAATTGTTACTTCTTTTTTAAATAAATTTTTTATCAAAATTTCCTAATTGCTGTATATTTTTTATTATTTGGCTTATTTTTTAATTTTTTATTAATTTTATTGTCTTTTAGTGTAGGGATCTGAGGTCTCCTCTCATTGGCCGATTTCCTGGCCTCTGATTGGCTTTCAGTTTCAGGACAAAATCCTCTGCGATTTTGCTCGTTTTACTTTCAGGGAGGATTGTGAGTGCTATGTGTGTCTCTGAGAGGTCCGCAGATCCAGCTCAGAACTTAGTTTCTGGCTGGACACTGAGACTTTCGTAGGATTCATGCATGCACTTCACTTTAATCCTCCTGAATTTTAATTATGATAGGAAAAAAAAAATGTATGGCCCCCTTTTTTTTTATTAATTGCGGGACTCCGAGCGATTTCCTGTGCCCCTTGGGGCGCCCTGCTCAACTCTTAATTCCTTTTCGCCGTCCAGACCGTCTCGTCAACGCACGTAACAGTTTCACTGTTACACTTAGGTTTTTTCAAGGAGTTATTTATTTATTATTTATTTTATTATTTATTTTATTATTTATTTTAATTTTTTTTTTTTTTTTTTTTTTTAACTCCTGGTGCTTCACTCTGATTGGTCTCTGCTCACGCGGAGATTTATTCAGGGATCAAAATTCCAAATTCCCCATTTGGCTTTTAATTATTTTATGGAAAATTATTTTTATGTTTTTCGCATTTTTCGTTGGAGGTAAGCATTGGTTGCGACCAAATGCAGGTACTCCGAAGCACATCGTTGACGTTGACGAGTTGAAAAATTCGAAAATATGGACATTTGCGAAAAGGGAAAGATTTTGGGGGGGAGGGGGGGGGGATTTGCCACTGAAATTATGCATTACATATCTTATATTTTTTTTAATCTGTTATTAATGTTTTTTTTTTTTTTTTTAAACTTTATATATTTTTTGTTTTCAGGTATTAAATTTATTATTTTTCATTTTTTAAATCAAATTCATAGTCATAAAATTATCGAACAGGGAAGGGAATTGAGGGAGGGGGTGGTATATCTAGAAAACGTCGGGTGACTGGGCAAAATGGGAGTCATATTCGGATTCAGGAGGTCATTTTACATAAGAATCAGCTGGTATCAGATCTCGAATTTTTTTTTTTTTTTTTTTTTTTTCAGAGCAGTGCAGTTGGCCTTGGAAGTCTTTAATGAAATTCCTAAAAGTAACATCTAAATATTTACTGATGACAGTAAAATTGACGATCTTGCTGGAAGTGGAATCTACACTGAAATTTCCTAGGATAGAAATTCTTTTTGTCAACGTAATCCAAACTTCTCTTTTGTTTTCAGAAGCGAACTTGGACCTTGAAACTATTTTGAATGAAAACAACTATGGTGACCTCTGGATACTCACTGACAGCCGTAGCTCAGTGCAACATCTCAATAACTGGATCCACGTAGGTGATAAAGCAAGTATCTCTATGCTTCATAAGTTGAAGCTCATTTCAACTCAACATGATATCCATGTCCAGTGGATTGCGTCCCATGTTGACCTCTACGGAAACGAAAAGACAGACAATCTTGCAAGGCAGGGCTGCAGTAACCCAAACCCCTCTTCTTCAGAACTTACTTACCTTGAGCTCTACTCACAGAAAAATTCTCAAATTAAGAAGGATTGGATTGTGCCCCTCACTCACCAATGGTATAAGGGTAGTAAGCCAGATCTATCTCTATCCCTTGCATGAGACAGGAAATGCGTACCAGCTTCTCACGCCTTGCTAGCGGCCTCCTGAAATGCCTTTCTTTTCCAAGGGCAAGAAAACCTACCATCTTTGTCCAAAATGTCACCAAACCCAGGTTTCTGCGGATCTCAGTTTGGACTGTTTGTGTCTTCTTTGGAAGGAAATTTGTACTTCTTCCTTTTTCGTGGTTAACTTTCTGAGTATCAATGGTTTTTTGCATCAGGTCTGAATCTGTCAGACTAGGTTGGAAATTAGAAACAGCAACGACAACATAAGAAGGTAAATCTAATAGCACTTTAGTTATAACAAAGTTTAAAATTATATCTCGAAATAAATATTTACAGTCACATTAAACGAACAAGAACCCTTTAAAAAAAAATCATCACACATTGTTAATGCAGTGTAGTGTAAAATACAGTTTAAAATATTTATAAATGCATGTATTGTTAAGCTTTCCATTCAAGAAGTGTATATTATTAGAATCTTTTAACTATTATTATCTTTTCCATCAGTTATTTCGGTTAACATTGGACAGTAAGGCATATTTTCTGAATCGAAAGTTTAAGTCTAATTTAAAAAAAATATTTTACAATAATTAATATTAAACTTCCTTCTTATTTATTCCATTAAATGGTATTAAAAAATTAATTTCATTTTTTAACCGATTAATTTTTTACTAACTTTTCTGTCACAAATTAAAAGTCAAGAAAAAAAAGTTTTTATTTTTTCTAAATCAAAGTGTTGCGTGTTATACTTTCCGAATAGCAAAATAATCTTGCATCTATTTTTTTAACACACATCATTTATTGACGATCAAGAACACTTAAATGAACATTAAAACATAAAGTTGCACATTAACAAAACATTTCAAAAAATAAGAATCTGTAGAGTAACGACCATTCCAAGCGAACGGTCTTTCAACAAATCTTTCACATATTTCCGCGACGGCCACTGGGAATCAGCTGTTTACAGACATCCAGTGCTTGGCCACAATTTCCCTTGATGCCATTCGGCAAAGAGAAAAACATTACGTGCTCGCGTTGCCATTTGACTAAACAGAAATATCTTTGAGCTCGCTACATCCGCCCACCTTTGATTTTTACATCAGTGAGGAGGAAAAATCTAATAATCAATTTTATAATAAAAAATTACAAATATATGAACACAAATTTAACAATAATTCTTCAAACATTAAACATGCAAATAAATATACTCATAATGAAGATGAGATACAATAATGGAAAATATTCCTTATCAATTCAGAGACTATAAAGGTTAAAAATACAAATAATTCACCTTAAATTTCTAAAATGTAAAAAAAAAAGAAAGTCTTTATTCTTATCAAGCCATCAGTGTCAACAAAGGTGCGAAGTCCCTTTAGAGTGATGTCCTTTCTAAATGTTTTTTCCTGTACAAGCTTCCACAATTTCTTCTCCGCAAATTAAATTTATTGTACGGTAAATTCTCCTGATAACTTTGGTTCAAGTTTTCTGCAGTTTTTGAGAAACAGTATCATCCAAGCTATCATTCTTACGACCTGTGTGTAGCTGGAAAAATACCTTAAATAGTATGTATTTTCTTGAATATTAATGATGGCTACTAAAAGAACATGTTTTCGCCGTTTTTTAAAGACTTCTACCTCATTAGGTTCTATTTGCATTTCAGGCTAGTCTTCTACATCCTTTTTCAACCATTCTAGTCCCAGACACCAGTTGGACCTTAGATCGAGCACCCCCAAGATGGCAAATCTGCTGCTTTGAGAGCACTGGGTATGTGTCTCTATCCTGCTTTCTTAATGAGATTTCTGATTTCTTTAACTCTATTTTCAACAAGTACCTCCAGTGTTCTTCTATTGGTCAGAAAATATTTTGTAAGTTCAAAGATTGCGGAACAGAAGAAGCGAGACGAGCTCCAATGCAACAAGCTAAAAGCTCTATCCTTGGGATTGTAATTTTACGTAAAGGTGTAACTCGATTTTTTGCTTGAGCAAAATTTAACTGCACTTCATTATTTTTTACAGTTCTTACATATACAACTGCACAGTAAGCACGTTTACAATCATCACAAAATGTACGTAGACTAAGATCTACTGAGTAACGTATATTTGGACATCTTGGTATTTTCACATCTGATAGTGAATGTACATCTTTAATCCACGGATAAGGGTACATCCCAACCCATCCTTAAATTCCAGTTTCTTTGAATTATAAGTTTAGGTATCAGAGTGTTGGGGATAAAATACCCAAAATATCAAAAACTTTATGGACAGATGAAAGAATATTTCTACGAGTGAGTTCAAGGTTTTGGGAGTCTATGTCTTTAATATTTCAAAACAAAAGGTCTTCATCCTTGTCCCATAAGAGACCGAGAACAGGGATTGCATTCTCTGATTTGTCATTTGGACATAGTGTTGAGTGCTCCCACCCTCTTAGATCGAAACATGCTAATTTCAGAAAATGCGTTGATTCTTTTATAAAACGAAGAAGCTTATTTTCATCTGACACTGAAACTACACAGTTATTAATGTAGAAGGCATTGCGCAAGATTTCTGATATCACAGGAAATAGAGAAGAATTTTTATCAATATGAAAATTCAAAACAGCCACAAGCAAAAATGGACTGGCACTTCAATCCAAACATAACACGTCTGTGTCTATATGTCTTAAATGTTTGTTTATCAAAATCCTTCCACCATAAAAAACGCAAAAAGTCTAGATCTAATGTCGAGACAGATATTTGCATAAAGGCCTTTTTAATGTCAGATATTACCCCTATCTGATCTTTGCGAAATCTAAGTAAAATAGGCGCAATTTTTCAAGGAGGTTCGGCCCCTTCTCGAGACGCTCTATCAACGATGGTAATTCAAACATTCGACATGAAGCATCAAATACTGGTCTAAATTTAGTTGTGGAGTTTTCTTTATATACACCTGTATGGGGCAAATAGTGACATGGTGTTTCAAATTCTTCAGCAGAAACCTATTCTATAACATTCTCATTCAACCATTCATTAAATACAGCTTCATATTCTAGAAATTTCCGATCTCGAATTATTTTACGCGTTGCAGACTTTACGCGTTGCTCGGCTATTTCTACATTTGTTTTTAAATTTTCTTTACCTTCAACCCAACGTAAACGTATTTCATAAAGACCTTCTTTATTTAAAGTTACTGTGTTTTTAAAATGTTCTATTGCCTCATTTCCCCGTTCTTCTCTAGATCTAACTTCAGTTGGATCACGAATTCCTATTGTGTCTAATTTCCACAAATTTTAAATGATGGAGGAATGAATTAACATAGAAGTTATACTATTAGGTCGTTGCAAAAGTTCGTGCGGACGCGGATCATTTTATTGCCTTCAAAGACGAGAGCTTCTATCGCCTTGGTATACATTTGTTACCCGAAAAATGGGCAAAGGTTGTAGAAAGTAATGGAGAGTATTTTGATTAAAAATTGTCATTTGATTTGATGTATTTTTATGATATGAAATAATAAAAAACCGCATGAATTTATGCAAAGACCTAATATATTGGCTGAAGAAGCGTGTTTTCCTTCTATTTCCTTATCTGTTTTTCCTATTAAAAGCCCGCCGAGTTTCCTTTCGACCGCGACTAAATTTTCAGTCAATCTTTCTGTTTTCCCCGTTGCAATACGCCAATAAAAATCAGCCCCAATTAGCATTGAGATATTTTTATTAAATCCTGAACTATTGCATAAATCGGCTAAGAAAATACCCTTAGTTTTTAAATCATCGTATGTCGTAATATCTGGTGGTTCTAACATCGCTTGGGTAATATCATCTATTTGAAGAGCTTCAATTTTTTCTTCCAAACCGTCGTTTTTAATAATTATTTTAACTTCTATTCTGTAACACTTATGACGTTTTGGTTTGGAGAACGCAACGTATGAATAAACAGTTCTTCTTTTCCCAGACGAGGAAGACCCAATGATTTCGAAACATCTGTTTTAATGTACGTCCGCTGTGCGCCGCTGTAAAAAATCGTGTGAATGTATCTACTAGATTTTCAACCAATTAATTCTATAGTTGCAGTTTAGAGCAAAATTTAATTTTTCAATTAACAACGTGATTTGAAATACTGTTTGTAATTTATTCTGAATTCCCATCATTTTCATTTACTCTAGAGTTTTCCCTTTTGTAACATAACACAATGTTGTGCATTTTATTACAAATCAAACAAGGTTTTTTATTTTGGCAATCAACGATTCGGTGTTTTTTCGGTAAGCAAATAAAACAACGGCTTTGTTTTTTTAACAGTTCTCTTTTCTCATTAACGTTTAATAGAGAGCACATTTCAGTTTTATGATCACGGTTGCAAAAATTGCAAAGGTTACCGTTACTGTTTGTTAGTAATTCGACAGCTGTAGGAGTATTACAGGGTTCGTACGGCCACGCCTTTTTTGTAGGAGTCTTCAACCGGTATTTTTTTAGCGGTAAGTTGCTTTTTAAGTTGACAGGTTTCTATTGTAACAGATTTTACAATATAACATTAGTGGTTGAAAAGATCAGTGAAAGTGTAGGAGCGTACGAACCCTGTGTTAGATTTAAAGTTTTTTTATGAGAAATGTGGGCTTGGAAGAGAATTTTCCTTTATTTACATTTTTTTCAAATTTAGCAGTGTTCTGTGTAACCGAGCGTCTAGCTCCACTTTTATGAACTGAAAATGCACGTTTACGGCTTTCTATTTCACAGCGGAGAAAATTAATCAATGAGCGAACGTCCCATTTTCCATTCTAGTCTTGTTTTCGTGAAAAACTTAAAGTTAAATCTGAGGGAAGCGATTTCAATATTATGATACAGAGTAAACTATCATAGCTATTAGAATCAAAATCTAATGATTCTAAACTTCTTGTTTCAATCTCACATCTATAATATAAGTTTCATAATCCGCGTAAATCTTCTGAACTTCTTACAGGACTTAAATTCAATAAATTGTTTAAACGAGCTTGGATCAGCATATCCTTTCGCCGGAATCTGGATTTTAATATTTCAATTGCTGCGGTACACTGTAAAAAAAACGCAGCTAAAATACAGAAATTCTCTGTAATTTCAGAAAAAAAGTCGTAAAATACGTTTTGTCTACGTAATTTTTCCGTAATTTACGCCTTTTTTTCTGAAATTACAGAGAATTTCTGTATTTTAGCTGCGTTTTTTTTACAGTGTATAATTCGGCTTAGTTAGTGTAAACCCGTTAATGTCATTTGCGGCCGTGCCCCCAACTAAACACTTTAAATACGAAAATTTATCAATGGTTGACAAATGGGGATTTTTATGGATAGCATTACCAAATTGATTCCAGAATTCTAAATATTTATCTGTTTCACTGAAAAATTTCATTACAGATAGTTTCAGTAACTTCACTGTGTTGTTTTGTGAATTTTCTAGGATATTTTGTACAAAATTTTAACTTGTATTTGAACTGTCATTAACGCTTATTTTAACGCGTCTGTTTAGTTTTGATTTCCAAAATATACATTTTTCATCGTATTTTGAGCAAGAGAGGACCTCATTTTCGATTTAATTTTCTTTTGAAAGAGGTAATATATCATCTTCGAATTTCTTTAAAACAGCACTTTTTGTCAACAACTGTTCTAAAAGATCTTTAAGATCTTCTATTACTGCACTCTCATTTTTAAATTGTTCCTCATTTTTATTAAATAATTTAGTTGGTAGTGTTCTGTGAGATGTTCTCGCTTTTATAAGCATATTTATATCCATAATGAAATAGTTTGAAAGAGTATTTACCCTCTGCTGACGCGACGCTCGAACAGACCTCTTTTCGAACGAACGAGAACGAATCTTTCAATCCAAAACTATTCTATAATTGTTCACAGTAAATCATAATCGTGATATCAAAGTCAATGTCATCGAAAATTATCTAAAAGTCTCTGGTTGAGGGCACCACTAAAATGTCACAGTAAAAACAACAACAACAACAACAAAAAAAAAAAAAAAAAAAAAAAATCAAAGTGTTGCGTGTTATACTTTCCGAATAGTAAAATAATCTTGCATCTATTTTTTTTTTTAACACATAACATTTATTGACGAACAAGAACACTTAAATGAACACTAAAACATAAAGTTGCACATTAACAAAACATAAAAAAAAAAAAAAAATAAGAATCTGTAGAGTAACGACTATTCCAAGAGAACAAATCGTTCAACAAATCTTTTAGATCTTTCCGCGGCGGCTGCTAGGAATCAGCTGTTTACTAACAGCCAGTGCTTGGCAGTGCTGCCAGTTGAAAACTTTAAAATTTCCCTCATTTCGCTTAAAAATTTCCCTTTTTAGCATGAAATTTCTCTCAATTGTGCAAAATGTAAGGCTTTAACGCAATTATGCGTAAAACAATTTGCACTGAATATGGGGATGATATTGGTATAAAGAAGGTTAATGCAAATTATCCATATGTTCTAGAGGTCCTTTAATTGAATGCCGCTTTTTTTTTTTTTTTTTTTAATAGTTAGCCATAATTATTTAATCGTAAAAAAGACTTCAAACTATTACTGAAGTTCACTATTAAAAAATGTGGTATTCAATTAAGAGATGTCTAAACCTGCCTGTTGGACTTAGGCCTGGATAGAATGCCCTGCGTAGGTATCCTTTTATAGGAACCCTATAAAAATAGTCAGTATTCGCGCTCGTTTCTGAGAAAATCAAGGAATGAGGAAATGCTCAGAATGAGTATAAATAAACAAATGAATGTAGGCCGAATAAAGCTAAATCCCTAAGTTTCTTCAGAGCATTTTAGATTTATTACAAAAAATTAAAAACAAAAAACTGTACTGATTAAAAAAAAAAAGGTCAAAAGATAAAAAATACTGCTTTTAAGTCCTCAGCATATAAAGAAATTGGTTCGGATAGTTTAAATTCGAGAAAAAAGTCTAAGAAATATGTTTTAAAACTGACAAAGTAAAATTTCCCTCTTTGAGATGCAATTTCCCTTTTTCCCTCAATACCTTAAATCACATCAAAATTTCCCGCTTTGAGGGAAATTTCCCTCAATCTAGCAGCACTGGTGCTTGGCCGCTCTTTTCCCTGATGCCATTCGACAAAGAGAAAAACATTATGAGCTCGCGTTGCCATTTGGCTTAAACAGAAATACCTTCGAGCTCGCTACATTTTCTTTTTCGGATATTGTTATTTTTTTGCTGATGTTTTAAACATCTACGGTCAGCAAGACTCACATCAGTCACTATTTTGAATACAAATTTTTGTATACAACAATAATTTTGTATTATTCTTTCGAAGGTATATACTACTTAAGATTAACGAAGAATAAAGAGAAAAAGGGGAAAAAAAATGTAGTATTCAAAATAGTGACTACCGAAAACCATGAAGTACAGAAATCCTTTTTTACATTTCATTAAATAATATCCCACACCCATTTTTAAAAAGAGTTCATAAATAATGTTTAGATTTGAACGAAGTAACAGTCCATATTTCAAACATGTCATTAAAACGATAATACTATAGATATCCAGTCATTTCTCATATTTACAAATTCATTGTGGAAACCGTAACCTTTTAGAAAAGTGGGGGAAAAAATCTTGGTCCCAAATAGTGTTATCTTGCATAGTCTGGGTACAAAATTCAAAATTTATCTTATATTTAATATACAAGTGTGTTATCAAGTGTTTTATTAGTCCCTTAACAAACTTTTTGCGGTATGATTGAGAAAAAAAAAAAAAAAAAAAAAAGAGTAGCCACAGACTACATTTTCCCCCTTATTCTTCCACCAACATTTTTCCTTCAGAAATTTTAATAGAATGTTTGTACTATTCATTAAGTAAAAATTATTATATAAATATTCTGGTGGAAGAATCAGGAAAAAAAAGACGGGTTTGTAACCACCCTGAAAAGTATATAAATGAATTTATCTTTTTCTGATTGGCATCATACACAATATGTTCGACATTTTCGAACAGTTTGCCTCGCATCTTGTGGGATCGCAAGTGTTTCATCAGTGAGAAAGAGTCCCTCAAAATATTTATTTGTAGCTGTTTGGCGCAAGTCTTATTTATTTATTTGTTAATTTATTTTCTGTGCCTTATTATGATTTTGTGTATGTTTTCTGCAATGCTGTTGGATGTTTCAAGTTTCAGCGTGACAGAGTCATTTTTGTAGTGTATTCGGAGCGATTTGTCTTGCGAATTCATGTGTTAGGGATTTTGTAATTCAGAGGATGGCGCTGATGTTTCTAAGGGGAATGTGTTTTTCTCCTTCTCGTTTAAATTTTTACAAATACATAAATGAATAAAAAATTGTTTTTACTTTTCTGCCAACATTCTAATTAATATTTCATAGTTTACAATATTTTAATTTATTCCGAATCTTTTTTAGCCCCGCTTTATTTAAAGAATAATTTTCTGCAATATATACGTGTATTAGGTCTACCAGAATGTTTTATCCATCTGAACTAATAAAATGATACCGGAAATTTATCCTGGATAATATTTAATATATTTTAGTTAACTTTTAAGTTGAAAATTTAGTGAAGTAAATATGGTTAATGTAAAATAAATTGGTAATCCTGTCCATTAGTATCGAATTTTAATAAAATTTATTAATCGTATTATTAATGTTTTAAGAAATCTGTTTTGCCAGAAACTACACTGTATCTATGAAACCATTAATATTAAAATTATTTATATTATCTATCAATTTTAGAAAGAAAGTAAATCTGCATTTCTAATCTTGTTACAACTAATTTTTGAAAAAAAAAAAAAGACGAGGAAAAAAATTGATTAAATGCATATATATATATAATTTATATAAATTGCAACTAACATAAATTAAAAAAAAAAAAAAAAAAAAAAAAAAAAAAAGTTTTATTTATCTCTAAATAAAGTGTTCAGTTTTTATAGCTATATCAATAAAATGCTTAAATGTTATTTTATTCGATATAATTCGATTTTGAGAATAAATGATAACACCCAAATTAACTAGTATGTTGTGGTCACCATAAGACTTTCTTCTGCATAATTTTACACAAATTCATGCAGTATAAATTATTTATTAAATTATTATTTATTAAAATTATTTTCCATGATAAATGCAGGCGGTTTTTATCTGGCAGAATATAACACTAAATGTCGAAAGAAAATTAATTTTGTGCCAACATCAGAAGAAATGCATTTTTTTTTTTTTTTTTTTTTTTTTTGGTGTGTGTGTGTGTGGGGGGGGATTGGTTAAAGATGAAAAAAATCTATAACTTTGTTTTAAAGTTTTCCAGATCTATGTTTCAACCATTCGGTTTAAAAATATTGACGAAGTCTTTCGAAAGATATCCATATCGAAAATTTATACCCCCGGGGGGTATTTATCCTTCAGGAGGGGGGTGGGGAAGCGATGCTACCACATGCACAAACATTTTTCTTAGTTTACTACTACTATTATCAATAATTCATATTAGTTTTACAAACACACGTTAAAAGTGACTCTCATTATGTACATTTGTAAGGAATTTTGTCCTATTCTGCCAAGTTAAAAATTTAGAAAAAATGGGATCACAGTGCAACTTGTTGAGCGATTGATCTCCAAATCTAATCAGTAACAGTTTATGTGAGGATCCAACTAAATACCAAGTTTGGTTAAATTTCGTGAGTAGTAAGCCGGGCAGTCTGAGCTACGGAAGTGACGTCACGAGGGGGCGTGGCACCTGTCAATCAAAGGGGTAAACCGGAAGTGACGTAACGGTTGGTTGGTTGCTTGATCGTGAAAGATGACGGGGGTAGAATTTCTTTTTATCCGTTGGCAACCTGGACTTCTTGTCAAGACATGTGACGGAGGGGTGACGGGGAGGGGAGAGTTTTCTTAAAGGGACAACACAGTGAATGGTTGATTGGTTGCTTGATCGTGAAAGATGACGGGGGTAGAGTTTCTTTTTATCCGTTGGCAATCTGTCAAGACATGTGACGGAGGGGAGAGTTTTCTTAAAGGGACAACACAGAAACCTATCAGAACATCACTAATCAATTTTAATAAGTAAATTTTATTATTTTATTGATTATTAATTAATTATTTAACTGACTATTTTAATTCGCTAGATTTTTTACAAAACGATATTGCACTGTAGGGGATTTGAACCCACCATCTATAGCATGCGAGACCAACGCGCTACCGACTGAGCTACGGAGACGTTACATGAGCTTTCTTCTTTATGTTTTCACCTCTTACGAGATAGGGGTGGGAAGAGGTTTTCCCCACATGGCTTTTAACTTCAAAGTATAGTCCAAGGAGATTGATAAATGTCGTGATTTTCTCAAAATATTCATATGATATTGGTGATTTGGTTCATTTTTGTGAACATTTTTTAAACAACTAGAAAATATTGTTCGAGATATTTCTTTCTTGAAAAAATATTAAAACAAAACAATCCCATTTTCTTAAAATTTTATTTACATTATTAATAATACGATCAGATTTTATTTTTTAAACATGCAAAAAAAAGATTTTGCACATGTTCCTTATTTATTTTATGTTTTTATAAATTGCAAAACACATATATATATATATATATATATATATATATACATATATATATATTATTTATTATTATTTATTTATTTATTTATTTTATTTTATTTATTATTTTATTTTATTTCATTTTATTTTTATTTATTTATTTATTTTTCTTTCTGAGAAAAAAATTGAATTCTTTTTCTGGAAAATTTATAAAAACAATTCAAAAAAACTTATGTTTTAGTTATTTATTTTCTAAAAAATTTAAAACAATTTTATTTTCTTACACTTTACTTACAATAGTAAAAATACTATCATATTTAATTTTAAAACATGCGAAATTTTTTTTAACAGTTATTCATTTTTTATTTTTAAGTTTAATAATAATAATTATTATTTAAAAAAAATTAAAAATTCTTTTTTTTTTTTTTTTTTTTTTTTTTGTTATTTTTGCTATTTCTGTATTTTCTTTTTTCTGAAATTTTTAAACTTTTTTATTTTTATTAATGTAACTGTTTTTAGGTTTAATGAAATATTTAAAAAAAAATATTTCTCTTCTTTTTCAGTTTGTTAATTCTTTTTTTTTCTTTTTCTGAATTTTTTAAACTTTTTATTTTTAATTTTATTAATGTAACTGTTTTTAGATTTAATAAAATATTTTTAAACATATCTCTTCTTTTGTTTGAGATTGTGAATTTTATATTTTCTTTTTGTGAATTTTTTTAACTTGTTATTTTTTTTTAAATCCTTATTACTAATTTTTAAGTTAAAAAAAATATTTAATAAAAAAAAACTTTCTTTCTTTTTTTATTTTATAAATTCTTTTATTTTCTTTTAGTGAAAAAATATAACAAAAATTACTTATTATTACTATTTAATGAAACTTAATTGTATTACTATTATCATTATTTAGCAATATAATGAGATTTTTTATGCAATGTTCTTTTTCAGTTTAAAAAAATTATATTTTATCTTGTGAAAAACTTTTTAGTCATTTATTTATTTCTTTAATGTAACTGTATTTTCTTACTCGCAAATTTTCAAAAGAGTTATTATCATTTAATAATTTGGATTAAGTAAGGAATCTGTTTAATACTGTCATATTTTAAAAGATATTTTAAAGAAAAAATGTTGAATGTTCTATTTTAAGGAAGTAAAATTTAACTTACGCATTCTGCTAGATTTGTTCAGGGAAAAATTACATTGAGTGACTAAAATTATAACTGTAGTCCAATCTAAAACAGAATTCCACTCGGCATGTGTTGAACTAAGGGATTTCCTTATTACTATTATTATTAAATAAATTGTTTTGGTATTACTATATACCCATTATGATACTTTTTTCATCACACCACAATATAATTTATCATATTCACAAAACTTTCCATTATTTTCATATTACTTCTTAAATATATAAATCTACTGAAACAGACACCGAATCTTCAATAAGTTAATTAGTTTTAAAAATAGTTTATCTCTTTTTGGGAAAAAATGTATGACATCTTGTATTATTTACACATAACTACATCAATATTCGAAAATAATAGTTTGCGAAATTTTCTTGTACATAACAGTTTTTCATAATTCTGATAGAAATTTATAAAAATGAATTACCTTACAATGACCACCTATATCACTAAAGTCTTCAAAACACAAATCTTCATTCATACACATGAAATATTTTCATTATCTTATCACCTTGTTGACAATTCGAGTTCATGCTATCCTTTTTATTCAAAAGCATGTTAACAATTTAAGCCATGACACTTACCTATGTTTGCATAAAGTTACAATTTAAATGTCCCATAGTTTTTACAATTATTTTTTAATAGCTAAAATAATAATAAAAGTGTTTGAAATTATTAGCTTTATAATTATACATTTTTAAAAATAACGAAGTTTTAGTACCATTTATAAACTGGAAATATATTGTGTTAACTTTCTTATACGATAAATAGTTTAAAAATAAATATTTACATAGTTTTTATATTTACGATAGTTTTATATACAATGATTCATTAAAAATATATATAAGTTATAACTGATACCTTTCTATTAGAGCAAAAATCTAACTAAATAAGATTTATCTAATTTTTAAGCGATCAATAATAAAAAAGTGGCAGTACATTTTTTAAACAAACAGAACATTATATATGCATTCTTTAACTTATTAACTTAGACAACACATTCTGTTTATATTTGTACACATACATCATCTCATTTTGGATTTTAACTTAAATAAATAATGTTTATCACTGTGGTTTACAAAAGAAAAGAAATTCTACACATAAAAGTTCTAATTTATAAATATTTACTGATTAAAATAAATATATCTTATAATGAAAATCATCTTTCATAATGTTCATTAAAAAACTTAATAAAAATTCACAAAATTTTCTAAAAATAATTTTTTTCACATATACAAATAAAAAATATTTTACTATGTTATTATCTGTTTTGACAATTTTTTATGTCTGAGTGATATTATTTTAGCATAAAGGAATTTATATCAGATATGAGATTTGTTGGAACTTTCAACATTTTTTGATAATTTTTCAGATATTTTGTTGTAGTAAAATTTATTTTATTTCTCATGCAAGCTGTCAGAAAACGCGATGCAATTTTTTATTTAATTTTTCTTATTACTTTTTCCTGTATCTGAGCATTCTACTTTCAAATATTTTTTAAGTTCATATATTGAAAATATGGTACCTTGCATACGTTTCATTTCACTTTTGGGGAAAATCATCGAGTTTATTGAGAATATTAGAAAAATCGCACTATTTTTAAAATTTATGCACGGGTTGCGAAATTTTTACTCATTTCTTAATATCCGTTATATTCCATTTAGTATGTTTTATGGAAGATCATAATAGCACACTTACAATAGAAAAAATAGATATAGAGCACAAGAACTTTAATGACTTAAAAAAACCGCTTGCCACGAATCTTTTTTCTTTTCACTTGAATTACATTTTAATTTTTAAAAAGTTTCTTTTAAAATAATTTTCTAATAATCTTAACATGAATTAAACACAATCGATTATTAATTTTTCCGGCAAATTAAATATTTTGAACAAAGTTGACTTTTATGAAAGTTTTGGCGTAACACCAAATGAAATTTCGAAATACTGTTTTTATAAAAAAAATACGCTAGATTACTAAGAAAATCATCCAACCTATACAGAAAAATGCTATGAATTTTTTAAATTGTGAATAATATGAAAAATAATTTATTGTAAATTGTGTTTATATAACTTAGTTTGTAATGAAAATAAAACTTGAACGATGGCTTTATGCAATTTTATTATTATTATTATTAGTTATATTATTAAATATGGAAGATATTATTTTTTTTTTTTCAGAAAAAAAATATTTCATAAATTATATGCTCGAATGATGACCAAAAGCATAATATTTTAATGTGTCTTATAATTAGCTTTTAACGAACGATAAATGTATATTACCTTAGATTTTCAAATATGTTTTTTAAAAAGTACATTCAATCGCATTTATTTACTACACATTATTATAAATGCAAAGGGAATATATCTATCATTTATAGACAGGATATTTTTTCTAAAGAATATTAACATAAATTAAAATATAATTTTTCACAAAGCCTTTTTGTCAAAAGATAAATTTACAAATAGTAATCTAATAAAGTAAATTTTTCCATTAAAATGTCGCATAAAAAATAATTATTTACAAAGCAGTTTTTATAATTTTGCATTTTAAAAATTTATATATGATATCGTGCGTAAGTGTATGACTTTCATCATTGAAATAACGAAAGTTATTTTTAAATGTTTAAACTTCCAATATGATATTCCTAATAAGTTTAAAGAGTCGCATCTCCATTCATCTACTAAAATTAATAATAATTAAAATAGAATTATAAATACTTATACCCCCAATTTTTTTCTTTATCCTATGACTCTGCATTTTAATGATTGGAAATCCATTAAGTGAATGGATAATTTATCTTTCAATTGAATGAATGCTTTACACAAGTTACCATCACTATCAGTAAATAAAAAGTTTTTCACACAATACAGCTAAGATAACTAATAATTACAATTTCAAGTAAACAGGGGTAGTATTTTAGAAGTATAGCACTTAGTAAATTTTTTGTTTTAATTGTTTAAATGCATGTCTTTTCTTAAAAAAAAAAAAAAAAATATTATAAATTAGTACGTTTGAGAGATAAGGTTTTATTACATTCCTAATCAGTCACGATCACAATTAACTTACATTTTTATTTTGAGATAAAAAACAATTCTTTGCATGGATAAATATTAACAAAAGATTTAAATAAGTGAACAGAAAATAGTACTTTTCATAAGTACTTAAATACAAATGTAATTTTTAAAATTCAAGATATAATTTTTTAAAATGAAATAATATATTTTTCTAATTTTATTTAAAAAATAAAATAAAATATTTACTTACTTTTCGCAAGAAATTAAATTAAAAAAACAAACAAAAATGTTTTATTTATCCTAAAACTTTATTCAAAAAAGTAAAAAAAATCCATTTCCTCTATCCTAAGCATTTAGTTTCATAAGAGAAAAAATTCTACAAAAAACGAATATATTTAAAGTCACATCCAAATATTTATTTATTTCATAACGTTTTATTAAAATTTTTATTTATTTCTTTATTTTATTATTTTTTATATATTCAAGAGCAGTTTTCCAATACATTTTTACTGCTAACATAGCTTTTACTCAAAATTAAACTTACAAAGTGTTCTTTAAAATTTCTTTTAACAAGACGTTTTGTTAATTTGAGATTTTTAATTTAACCAATTTACCAATCGATCTTTCGATAAGTGTCTTTCACATTTTACCGTTGAACGTTATGTTAAAATTTATTTAGTATAAAACAAATACTCTTACGATAATGAAGGTAATAGAAAAAAGTATTTTTATTATTTTAAACTAAAAGTGAACTGCATTATATGAATGAAAACAACTTCATAAAATAAATCAACTTTGAGAGAATTATCAAATATTTTTATATAAACAAAACTAACGAAAGTTTTTTGCATTATTTAAAAATTCCTTATCAAAAATATGATATCTTTTTGAAGATTAAAAAATATCTAACCAATGATTAGTTTAATTTTGCTTGAAACAACAGGAAAAACTTTCTTTTAGAATTCAAATGGTGTTGTAAATGATTACCTGTGAAGCAATTTTATAATTATTTTGTTTATATAAATGTTAATTACGTTGTATTCATCAGGAAGATTTCCATAAAAACATTGTAATATGGTACGATTTCTTTTTAATCGTTAGTTAGTATTTTAACATTATACGTATTCATTTTAAATATTTTGCACTCAGAAATTGTAAATCAATCTTACACATAGCTAAAAGAATTAAATACTATTATTCATAGATGTATATGAAACGAAAATTCAGTGTTATTTCTGATAAAATATTTCGACCAAATTAAAAATTAAGTGCCAGTAGACATACATTTTAGCTAGACATTTTTAAAACATTTTCAGAGAAGTAATATGTTATCCAAGAAAATATATATGTGTGAAAATTATATATATGTGCGGAAAGTGAAAATTTTTATTTGTATACTCTTTCTATGTTTTACGACATGTGTATAAATATCACTCTTGAACTGAAAGCGAAACTTATGAAATTTACCTCAATTTTTAACACATGGACAAAAATTATGATTTCATTAATAAATTAATAAAATCATTGTTTTTTGTCTGTTTAAATTGGATCAAATATCATAAGTTTCACCTTCAGTTCAAAAACGATATTTATACACATGTCGTAAAACATAGAAAGAGTATACAAATAAAAATTTTCACTTTCCGCACATATATATAATTTTCACACATATATATTTTCTTGGATAACATATTACTTCTCTGAAAATGTTTTAAAAATGTCTAGCTAAAATGTATGTCTACTGGCACTTAATTTTTAATTTGGTCGAAATATTTTATCAGAAATAACACTGAATTTTCGTTTCATATACATCTATGAATAATAGTATTTAATTCTTTTAGCTATGTGTAAGATTGATTTACAATTTCTGAGTGCAAAATATTTAAAATGAATACGTATAATGTTAAAATACTAACTAACGATTAAAAAGAAATCGTACCATATTACAATGTTTTTATGGAAATCTTCCTGATGAATACAACGTAATTAACATTTATATAAACAAAATAATTATAAAATTGCTTCACAGGTAATCATTTACAACACCATTTGAATTCTAAAAGAAAGTTTTTCCTGTTGTTTCAAGCAAAATTAAACTAATCATTGGTTAGATATTTTTTAATCTTCAAAAAGATATATTTTTGATAAGGAATTTTTAAATAATGCAAAAAACTTTTGTTAGTTTTGTTTATATAAAAATATTTGATAATTCTCTCAAAGTTGATTTATTTTATGAAGTTGTTTTCATTCATATAATGCAGTTCACTTTTAGTTTAAAATGATAAAAATACTTTTTTCTATTACCTTCATTATCGTAAGAGTATTTGTTTTATACTAAATAAATTTTAACATAACGTTCAACGGTAAAATGTGAAAGACACTTATCGAAAGATCGATTGGTAAATTGGTTAAATTAAAAATCTCAAATTAACAAAACGTCTTGTTAAAAGAAATTTTAAAGAACACTTTGTAAGTTTAATTTTGAGTAAAAGCTATGTTAGCAGTAAAAATGTATTGGAAAACTGCTCTTGAATATATAAAAAATAATAAAATAAAGAAATAAATAAAAATTTTAATAAAACGTTATGAAATAAATAAATATTTGGATGTGACTTTAAATATATTCGTTTTTTGTAGAATTTTTTCTCTTATGAAACTAAATGCTTAGGATAGAGGAAATGGATTTTTTTTACTTTTTTGAATAAAGTTTTAGGATAAATAAAACATTTTTGTTTGTTTTTTTAATTTAATTTCTTGCGAAAAGTAAGTAAATATTTTATTTTATTTTTTAAATAAAATTAGAAAAATATATTATTTCATTTTAAAAAATTATATCTTGAATTTTAAAAATTACATTTGTATTTAAGTACTTATGAAAAGTACTATTTTCTGTTCACTTATTTAAATCCTTTGTTAATATTTATCCATGCAAAGAATTGTTTTTTATCTCAAAATAAAAATGTAAGTTAATTGTGATCGTGACTGATTAGGAATGTAATAAAACCTTATCTCTCAAACGTACTAATTTATAATATTTTTTTTTTTTTTTTTTTTTTTAAGAAAAGACATGCATTTAAACAATTAAAACAAAAAATTTACTAAGTGCTATACTTCTAAAATACTACCCCTGTTTACTTGAAATTGTAATTATTAGTTATCTTAGCTGTATTGTGTGAAAAACTTTTTATTTACTGATAGTGATGGTAACTTGTGTAAAGCATTCATTCAATTGAAAGATAAATTATCCATTCACTTAATGGATTTCCAATCATTAAAATGCAGAGTCATAGGATAAAGAAAAAAATTGGGGGTATAAGTATTTATAATTCTATTTTAATTATTATTAATTTTAGTAGATGAATGGAGATGCGACTCTTTAAACTTATTAGGAATATCATATTGGAAGTTTAAACATTTAAAAATAACTTTCGTTATTTCAATGATGAAAGTCATACACTTACGCACGATATCATATATAAATTTTTAAAATGCAAAATTATAAAAACTGCTTTGTAAATAATTATTTTTTATGCGACATTTTAATGGAAAAATTTACTTTATTAGATTACTATTTGTAAATTTATCTTTTGACAAAAAGGCTTTGTGAAAAATTATATTTTAATTTATGTTAATATTCTTTAGAAAAAATATCCTGTCTATAAATGATAGATATATTCCCTTTGCATTTATAATAATGTGTAGTAAATAAATGCGATTGAATGTACTTTTTAAAAAACATATTTGAAAATCTAAGGTAATATACATTTATCGTTCGTTAAAAGCTAATTATAAGACACATTAAAATATTATGCTTTTGGTCATCATTCGAGCATATAATTTATGAAATATTTTTTTTCTGAAAAAAAAAAAATAATATCTTCCATATTTAATAATATAACTAATAATAATAATAATAAAATTGCATAAAGCCATCGTTCAAGTTTTATTTTCATTACAAACTAAGTTATATAAACACAATTTACAATAAATTATTTTTCATATTATTCACAATTTAAAAAATTCATAGCATTTTTCTGTATAGGTTGGATGATTTTCTTAGTAATCTAGCGTATTTTTTTTATAAAAACAGTATTTCGAAATTTCATTTGGTGTTACGCCAAAACTTTCATAAAAGTCAACTTTGTTCAAAATATTTAATTTGCCGGAAAAATTAATAATCGATTGTGTTTAATTCATGTTAAGATTATTAGAAAATTATTTTAAAAGAAACTTTTTAAAAACTAAAATGTAATTCAAGTGAAAAGAAAAAAGATTCGTGGCAAGCGGTTTTTTTAAGTCATTAAAGTTCTTGTGCTCTATATCTATTTTTTCTATTGTAAGTGTGCTATTATGATCTTCCATAAAACATACTAAATGGAATATAACGGATATTAAGAAATGAGTAAAAATTTCGCAACCCGTGCATAAATTTTAAAAATAGTGCGATTTTTCTAATATTCTCAATAAACTCGATGATTTTCCCCAAAAGTGAAATGAAACGTATGCAAGGTACCATATTTTCAATATATGAACTTAAAAAATATTTGAAAGTAGAATGCTCAGATACAGGAAAAAGTAATAAGAAAAATTAAATAAAAAATTGCATCGCGTTTTCTGACAGCTTGCATGAGAAATAAAATAAATTTTACTACAACAAAATATCTGAAAAATTATCAAAAAATGTTGAAAGTTCCAACAAATCTCATATCTGATATAAATTCCTTTATGCTAAAATAATATCACTCAGACATAAAAAATTGTCAAAACAGATAATAACATAGTAAAATATTTTTTATTTGTATATGTGAAAAAAATTATTTTTAGAAAATTTTGTGAATTTTTATTAAGTTTTTTAATGAACATTATGAAAGATGATTTTCATTATAAGATATATTTATTTTAATCAGTAAATATTTATAAATTAGAACTTTTATGTGTAGAATTTCTTTTCTTTTGTAAACCACAGTGATAAACATTATTTATTTAAGTTAAAATCCAAAATGAGATGATGTATGTGTACAAATATAAACAGAATGTGTTGTCTAAGTTAATAAGTTAAAGAATGCATATATAATGTTCTGTTTGTTTAAAAAATGTACTGCCACTTTTTTATTATTGATCGCTTAAAAATTAGATAAATCTTATTTAGTTAGATTTTTGCTCTAATAGAAAGGTATCAGTTATAACTTATATATATTTTTAATGAATCATTGTATATAAAACTATCGTAAATATAAAAACTATGTAAATATTTATTTTTAAACTATTTATCGTATAAGAAAGTTAACACAATATATTTCCAGTTTATAAATGGTACTAAAACTTCGTTATTTTTAAAAATGTATAATTATAAAGCTAATAATTTCAAACACTTTTATTATTATTTTAGCTATTAAAAAATAATTGTAAAAACTATGGGACATTTAAATTGTAACTTTATGCAAACATAGGTAAGTGTCATGGCTTAAATTGTTAACATGCTTTTGAATAAAAAGGATAGCATGAACTCGAATTGTCAACAAGGTGATAAGATAATGAAAATATTTCATGTGTATGAATGAAGATTTGTGTTTTGAAGACTTTAGTGATATAGGTGGTCATTGTAAGGTAATTCATTTTTATAAATTTCTATCAGAATTATGAAAAACTGTTATGTACAAGAAAATTTCGCAAACTATTATTTTCGAATATTGATGTAGTTATGTGTAAATAATACAAGATGTCATACATTTTTTCCCAAAAAGAGATAAACTATTTTTAAAACTAATTAACTTATTGAAGATTCGGTGTCTGTTTCAGTAGATTTATATATTTAAGAAGTAATATGAAAATAATGGAAAGTTTTGTGAATATGATAAATTATATTGTGGTGTGATGAAAAAAGTATCATAATGGGTATATAGTAATACCAAAACAATTTATTTAATAATAATAGTAATAAGGAAATCCCTTAGTTCAACACATGCCGAGTGGAATTCTGTTTTAGATTGGACTACAGTTATAATTTTAGTCACTCAATGTAATTTTTCCCTGAACAAATCTAGCAGAATGCGTAAGTTAAATTTTACTTCCTTAAAATAGAACATTCAACATTTTTTCTTTAAAATATCTTTTAAAATATGACAGTATTAAACAGATTCCTTACTTAATCCAAATTATTAAATGATAATAACTCTTTTGAAAATTTGCGAGTAAGAAAATACAGTTACATTAAAGAAATAAATAAATGACTAAAAAGTTTTTCACAAGATAAAATATAATTTTTTTAAACTGAAAAAGAACATTGCATAAAAAATCTCATTATATTGCTAAATAATGATAATAGTAATACAATTAAGTTTCATTAAATAGTAATAATAAGTAATTTTTGTTATATTTTTTCACTAAAAGAAAATAAAAGAATTTATAAAATAAAAAAAGAAAGAAAGTTTTTTTTTATTAAATATTTTTTTTAACTTAAAAATTAGTAATAAGGATTTAAAAAAAAATAACAAGTTAAAAAAATTCACAAAAAGAAAATATAAAATTCACAATCTCAAACAAAAGAAGAGATATGTTTAAAAATATTTTATTAAATCTAAAAACAGTTACATTAATAAAATTAAAAATAAAAAGTTTAAAAAATTCAGAAAAAGAAAAAAAAAGAATTAACAAACTGAAAAAGAAGAGAAATATTTTTTTTTAAATATTTCATTAAACCTAAAAACAGTTACATTAATAAAAATAAAAAAGTTTAAAAATTTCAGAAAAAAGAAAATACAGAAATAGCAAAAATAACAAAAAAAAAAAAAAAAAAAAAAAAAAAGAATTTTTAATTTTTTTTAAATAATAATTATTATTATTAAACTTAAAAATAAAAAATGAATAACTGTTAAAAAAAATTTCGCATGTTTTAAAATTAAATATGATAGTATTTTTACTATTGTAAGTAAAGTGTAAGAAAATAAAATTGTTTTAAATTTTTTAGAAAATAAATAACTAAAACATAAGTTTTTTTGAATTGTTTTTATAAATTTTCCAGAAAAAGAATTCAATTTTTTTCTCAGAAAGAAAAATAAATAAATAAATAAAAATAAAATGAAATAAAATAAAATAATAAATAAAATAAAATAAATAAATAAATAAATAATAATAAATAATATATATATATGTATATATATATATATATATATATATATATATATATATATATATATATATATATGTGTTTTGCAATTTATAAAAACATAAAATAAATAAGGAACATGTGCAAAATCTTTTTTTTGCATGTTTAAAAAATAAAATCTGATCGTATTATTAATAATGTAAATAAAATTTTAAGAAAATGGGATTGTTTTGTTTTAATATTTTTTCAAGAAAGAAATATCTCGAACAATATTTTCTAGTTGTTTAAAAAATGTTCACAAAAATGAACCAAATCACCAATATCATATGAATATTTTGAGAAAATCACGACATTTATCAATCTCCTTGGACTATACTTTGAAGTTAAAAGCCATGTGGGGAAAACCTCTTCCCACCCCTATCTCGTAAGAGGTGAAAACATAAAGAAGAAAGCTCATGTAACGTCTCCGTAGCTCAGTCGGTAGCGCGTTGGTCTCGCATGCTATAGATGGTGGGTTCAAATCCCCTACAGTGCAATATCGTTTTGTAAAAAATCTAGCGAATTAAAATAGTCAGTTAAATAATTAATTAATAATCAATAAAATAATAAAATTTACTTATTAAAATTGATTAGTGATGTTCTGATAGGTTTCTGTGTTGTCCCTTTAAGAAAACTCTCCCCTCCGTCACATGTCTTGACAGATTGCCAACGGATAAAAAGAAACTCTACCCCCGTCATCTTTCACGATCAAGCAACCAATCAACCATTCACTGTGTTGTCCCTTTAAGAAAACTCTCCCCTCCCCGTCACCCCTCCGTCACATGTCTTGACAAGAAGTCCAGGTTGCCAACGGATAAAAAGAAATTCTACCCCCGTCATCTTTCACGATCAAGCAACCAACCAACCGTTACGTCACTTCCGGTTTACCCCTTTGATTGACAGGTGCCACGCCCCCTCGTGACGTCACTTCCGTAGCTCAGACTGCCCGGCTTACTACTTTCGTGCATTGGTTCGTGAAATATTGCGCCACAAATTTCGTCTTGCACACACACAGATACACATTTTCTAAAAACAGTCAAATCATGTTTAGAACATCCCAAAACGAGGAAATCCATCGAAAACTGGAGTTCGAAAATTTTCATGAATCTGATACTTTCTTTCTCTATGTATAGAAGAAAGTAAAAATGCTCATTCTAATCATAGGAACTTTGTCAAAAATTTAAGAGTCTTATTATTGGTATATATTACTTTAATAAAAATGCCCGAATTCTATTCTTTTCATAAATGCATTTTTCTTATTATTCATGTAATCGTAAAATAGAATAAATGGGGGAAAATTCGTATTATTTTTCGAACTATATTGTGCAGATTCCGTAGGCCTCTTAGCGCATTCTAGACATGTAGGAATTTAATTTTGAATGGAAGAACATATTAAATGTACACTTCAAATATGAATAATAAATAGCGTAATATATATATATATATATATATATACAGGGACTGATTTAGACCGGGGCACACATTATTTACACATACACCATTATTTTTTAAGCAATACTTTCCTCTTATAATAAACAAAAAATTCCCATTAAAAATTATTTTAAAAGAATTCTGGTGTCTAATAGCCATGAGTAAATTAGATTGTTTTACACCGTTTATTTTTTATAAAAATAATTTCCTAATCAAAACGTGAAATTCCTATCATATGCAGTAAAAAATAATTGTAAAAATATTCCGGTGAGAGAGTGCCCCGGCCTAAATCAGGCTCTGTATATGTACCGGGTGATTCAAAATAGATGTTACAGTGATTATCTCGTAAACTAAGAAAGATAGAAACATGCTTCCAATTACAAATTTGGTGCAAATTAAGAGTATATTTCAGACATGGCATTTTGGGGCTGTATACAAATAGGGCTGTATACAAATTAAATACGAAATTTAATTTTTATACATCCCCTCCTATCATATGTCTTATGTTTAGAAAAATATTCTGCTCAGTCTAAGAATTAAAATAAAACAAAAATCATATTTGTAAGTGAAAATTCGCCGAATTATTGCAATTTAAAAATTCTAGCATTTTTCGCCAAGTCTTAAGGGGTTGTATCAAAAGTGAGAAATTGTAATTACTATAGCTTTCTTAAGAAGGCATAGATTGATCAGCGTTTAGAGGGGGGATGCCTCTTTTTCCCTTAGTGAATACATATTAGAGTACCCATTGATAATTTAGCAAATAAAATTTATGAATAATTTATGTACTAAAAGAGAATTTTCAAATTCATTTTTCTTTATTTTCCTTTATACATTCTATTACCCAAACACATGGTATAGAGAAAAGAGACCCGGCAGTCTTCTGCGCTAGCGTATTAGAACTTCCGGGTATGGCATACTTGATCTGTAGCTGAAATGCAGGTAGATGCAGAGAATTAATATTTTTTGGATGATTCTTATTCCTAAAGGATAAATACATAAAAGTAAACAATAAATAGCGTCAGCCAAGCATAGAAGTCTGATGTGTATTTTAACAATTAACCCCTCAACGCGCGCTGTCCTCTCTGCGAGAACGCAAAATTTAAGATCCAGCTGCAAAAATTCAGCCCGGAAATTTTTTAGCAAAAATTCACGTTTATAACATATCAGAAAAGGCCGGTTTTTTAAACTTTAAAATTTCTTTTAGTTTAATTTAGTTTATGAATTCCGGTGGCAGTATAATTTAAATGTTTCAAATTGTCTTGCGCCGCAAAGGGTTAACAAACAAGCAAATGAATAAATAGCGCCGGTAGCTGTGTTTCAACCAGTCAACTTTATAATCAATCCTGCTGGTGCTGCCGTCTTTCGAAATGATTTGAAACCAAAGATTTTCTAAAACTTAATCTTTGGAAAAACCATGCAAATGAAAAAATGAAATTTTCTATACTATACTGATTAAATTAGACTTTAGATTATTATTATTATTATTTTTAAATAATTTAGTTTTTTAAAAATCCCAATATAATAATAAAAACTACTTTGGAGAAACCATGCAAAGTTGAAAAATAAAAATTCTTGTACTGTATTGATTGATTTTTTATTTTTTTATTTTATTTTATTTTTTATATATACTTTAAAAAAAAATAAAGTATAATATATTAGAATAATCATCGGAGAGATCATGCAAATTTAAAAAATCAATTTTTTTTGTACTATACTGATTATTATTATTATTATTATTATTTTTTTAATATATTAAGTTTTTAAAAATCAAAACGTAATAAAATAATATTATAATCTTTAGAGAAATCATGTAAAGTTTAAAATTAAATTTCCTGTACTATATTGATTAATTAAAGTTTTAAAAAATACATTTAGTTCCTAAAATATCCAAATATAATAAATTTGTATAATCTTTGAAGAAACCCTGCAAAGTTGAAAAATTATTTATTCATTTACTATACTGATCAGAATAAAATTTTAAAAAATACATTTGGTTATTAAAAATGAAAATATAATAATATATTAAAATAATCTTTCAATAAATCATGCAAGGTTTAAAAATTAGTTTTTTTGTACTCTACGGATTAAACTAAAATTTTTAAAAGTATATTTATTTTTTAATAATATAAATATAATGTATTAAAAAATTCTTTAGAGAGATCATGCAAAGTTTAAAAATTAAACTTCTTGTACTATATTTATTACATTAAAGATTTAAAAAATAGATTTAGTTTTTAAAAATCCAAATATAATAATAAATTAGAATGATCTTTGGAAAAACCACGGAAAATTGAAAAATAAAATTTTTTTGCAGTATACTGATTAAAGTAAAAATTATAAAAAGGTATTTAATTTTTAAAAATTAGAATCTAATAATATATTAGAGTAAATTTTCGAGAAATCTTGCAAAGTAAAAAAAAAAAAGAAAAGAAAAGAAAATTTACTATACATATTAATTTAAAACTTTAAAAATTATATTTAGTTTTTAAAATCCAAATATAATAATATGTTAGAAATGTGATGTTCTTTGTGTAAAGTAAAATTTTAATCTAAATTTTTAGTTTCGAAAAATATTTTTAAGTTGTAAAATTTAACGATTTACAAATATTACGCATTTTGTAAAAACAATATGATTTTAAAGATATTAGTTTAAAATTTAAACAATTAAAAGACTTTTCTCCCTGAAAATGTATGTGGGGCGTCTCACCCGAATATAATCTGGGGCGTTTATCCTTTTGGTATAGGAATGATGCCCCAGCAACTGTCCAAAGTACAAGACAGCAAAAATGGCGGCACAGTACCCGAAGTCGACTGATCAACTTCTTATTACAGTTTTTAAACTTATATACATATAAAAAAATCCATTCTTATTAACTAGTGCCAGCCTTACAATGCAACATCATTCTTATAACAGAGTAGATAGAACATGGTACTTACTTGAAATATTGTTGTGACAGCAGAAAACAAAGAAATGAGTTCACGTAACTTTCACAGCACACTATTCAACATATTTCTGAAATAATAATCGGACTCGCAGAGCCATCTAGTGTTGCGTACATCAAGTGGAGCAACTCAACCTTACGTATATACACATATATATATATATATATATATATATATATATATATGCAGGGTGATTATAAAAAAACTACCTGGATATATGAGACCATAGCTACCACACCCTTCCGAGAAACTGAATAAAAATTTGGTGGTAGGTATTTTGAGGTATGCGCCCAAGAATTATATAAAAAACAACAGTTAAAGTCTAACAGTTACGGTTACAGTGACAAAATTTCGAAAATTTTAAATAGCAACACCAATTTTTTTTTTTATTGGAATGGGATCTCCATAGCAAAAAGACCATAAATAGCGTTGGAATGGTACCTCTAGCATGAAAATCACCAACGCTTGGCATACTAAGGAAAAAAAGAAAACAGCTGTGATGTGCTTACCAGAGCACGACTTTCATTTTCTTAATGGCGTCACATTTCACACTGAGTCTTCCGCTTTCACTAAAGTCTACTGATTCTGCTTCGAAACGAGAAGAGACCATGGTATCCTTAATTTCATGTAGGTCTACTGAATAAGGGTTTTAATTTAGCTGTTAGTCTTAAGACACCGTCATGACTGATGTCATCACACTAAGTGAAAAATAAGGCATTGTGAAATACATGATGTTTATCTTGCTTTCTTGCTCTGTGAACAATATGCCGCTTACTGGCAAACATTATTATCATCATAAAAATCGGTTTTGACTGCCCTTTCACAACTTTTTGTTTTTCACGTAGCGCGATGACGGAGTCTTACGACAAACAACGAAATTAAAGCCTTTATTCAGTAGCCTTACACGAAATTTAGGATACCGTGATCTCTTCTTTTCGTTTCGAAGCAGAATCAGTAGATTTTAGTCTGAACTAAGACTACTATATAACAGGCTGAATCATTCGCCGCCATTTATCCGTCAAGTCCATCATTGCTAAAACTAAGACTATTGTATATGACTATTATATGAGATTATATAAGACTATTACATAATACTCTTAGGTTTGGCAGTGACGAACTACCATATAAGATTATTGTATGAGGCTATATAAGACAATTATATAGTAATCTTAAGTTTAGCAATGACGGACTTGACGTACAAATGGCGGCAAATGATTCAGCCTGTAATATAGTAGTCTTAGTCTGAACCAAAGACTCAGTGTGAAATGTGACGTCATTAAAAAATGAAAGTCGTGCTCTGGTAGGCACATAACAGTTTTTTTTTTCTTAGGTTGCTAGCGCCGGCGATTGTCGTGCTACAGATGCCGTTCCAACGCTGTTTATGGTTTTTTTCTATGGAGATTCCATTTCAATAAAAAAAGTAGGTGTTGCCATTTAAAATTTTTGTAATTTTGTCACTGTAACGTTAACTGTTAGAGTTTAACTGTTGTTTTTTACATAATTCTTGAGCGCATATCTCAAAATACCTCCCACCAAAATTTTATTCAGTTACTGCGAACAGTATGACAGCTATGACCTTATATATTGGGGTCGTTTTTTTATAATCACCCTGTATATAATAAAAATTGAAACGGGATAAAACATAAAAATATAAATATGCTAAGTATAAAATTGAAGAGTGGGTAAATATCGCGTTTTTTTTACTACGCTGCGGACATTTCGTGACGGCCTAGGATTTCCTCCTTTCTAAGTTCACACGGCTCGAAGTTTTATAAGCACTTTTGCAAAACTATTATCTTAAAATAAATTTCTTCTTAAATGATTGACTTCGACACAGATGGATGAGTGCCGAGTACCTAGGGTCCAGTGGTGACCCCACACCTCAGCGGCCAGATGTTAGTAGCATAGTTGACATAACGTTCGTGATGACTAAAAAAAAAACCGGAGACCGGCCGTGAAATTACATACTAGGACTACATTCTGCGTCCGTGTTCCGGAAGGTCCGTGGTCCGTACACGGACGCAGAATTCATACCGGAATCTGTCTAAGAAATTTCTATACCTATAATATCGTTGATTTACGAAGTAAAAAAATTTCTTACATTGATAGTGGTATGAATTCTGCTCCCGTGTTCCATCCCTGACCTCGTAGTATCGAAAAAAGCAAAAGTTTTCAAAAAGCGCCACTAGATGGCAGCACTGAGCTGAGAAATAAAGAAACGTCTGTCTATGATGGATAACTGAATCCCGAATCAATATCTTCTTAACACTTTCGCAACCGCTGACGTAGATTCACGTCATTTGAAAATCAGTTACTTCGCCAGTGGGTGTTTCTTTTGTAATTTGTATGTCATTTATTTCTTAAAAATATACACAATATTCATATTTGTTCAAGGAATATACTATGGATATAAATACCTTGATTAGAAAGAGTATAATTATAATGTATATCCATTTGCAATATACATGTGAATACAGAAAATTTTGTCCTGGAATGTTGTAACTTGGGAGAATAACGCCCACAGGCGGGCCTTTCTGTCAAAAGGACAAAAACATGCGGTCGCAAAAGTGTTAAAAGCCAAATTATTTGAAAATAATATTGGTGGTAGAGTGCTTATAAAAAAAAAAAAAAAAAAAAAACGTGGCCGTGAAAGCCCTGAACTTGATTTTCTTCTGAGGAGTGATGCCAATGATTGTAGTTTCATGAAAAATGATTTAGGTTAATAAGGTTATGAACGTGAATACACCTAAGTGCATATGTATTATTTTTCTTAAATTAAAAAGTTTCCTATTATTTTTAAACAGGACAGATATATGTAACATCACATCAAAATTCATTAAAATAAATTAATATTTAGTATTAAAAATTGGAGAAGAAAGCTGTCTGATATCTAGCCCCTCACAAATGAAATTATACGATTTCTGCGTTACATTTTATCCTACAGGATATTATTCATTTAATGTACTTTAAATTTTAATTATTTTTAGCCTCCTTAAATCGATGTCGAACTATGAATTATAATTACGAGAAATTAATTATTTGGAATGAAAATCGAAAATATGAATAACTGTTATTTTCGAAGTGGAATGTTTATCTTTGTCTTGTGACAACGCGTAATGTAATTGATTAACTTTGTTGATTATAAATGAGCAATCATAAATACACTGTACACGAAAGCAGAATAATGAAATAATAATTAATGATCAAACATAATGATTGTACACTTCAGTTAATAATTTTAGTTTAACAACAATTAAAATAACTTTTAAATTGCTTTTACAATTGGTTTTTAGATGTTCGCAGAAATTAACTATAACAATTAATTAAAGAAATCCATTATTATATTTAAATAATTTTAAACATAAACTTAATAAAAGAAGTGTTCGTATTGAAAGTATATTTTAAATTTATAACACTGTTTGGAATTTATAAATGCACGTTATAAGTAAAGCTTTGATTTCAATTTTTTAAATTACTGATTGGTAAAACGGTTAAAAACAGAGATGTGTAAATCTTTGATATATTTAGAAATGATAATAATTTAAGAAATCATTTAAAAGAAATATTTGCATTTAAACTTCTAAAACGTACATAATGCAAATATAATATTATTAGACCTGCTAACTATGTTAGTTTATCAGTAATGGTATTAAGCCCCGCCTTTTTTTCACACCAGAATAGTTGTAGAGCAATAGTCTTCTTAATTAATCATGAGAACATATTACTGAATATTACTCTACAACTATTCTGGTGTGAAAAAAGGGCGGGGCTTAATGCCATTACGGATAAACTAGCATAGTTAGCAGGTCTATATTATTACCAATTTCATCACGTTTTAACACATTGTTGACCGGCCACAAGTAGCCGTTTGTCTACAACACAACATAGATGTGAACATTCTAATTAATATTCTGGAATATTGTTAGTACGGAACTTTTATTGACACCAGTCTTTTTTCAGAGTACTTTTCTCCTAATTTAATCGTAATTACATTTCGAGAGAATTGCTCTAAAAATTAGGTGGTATGAATAAAGGGGCGTCACTAACAATACTATTAATATTACTATTAATGCAATAATATTAATTAGGATGTTGGCATCTATGCTTTACAACAATACATTATTTAAAAAAAGGATTTTGCCATACCTGCTAAATTCTAAATAATGTTCCGTAGTATTATTAGTACTGGCCCTTTTTCCGCACCACTTTATTTTTAGAGTAATTTTCTTTAAATTTAATTACAATTAAGTAATAAGAAAAATATTTTTAAAAATGACTGGTGTAGGGCTGAAAAAAATACAGGGATTACAGGACTACGGAATATCAATTAGAATGTTGGCTGGTATGTTTTGCTCATTTTTATATGCCTGGTAACATTTATAATTTATTCCGGAGTACTGTTAGTTCTGCCCTTTTTTCACACTACTTAGAATTTAGAGATATTTTCTATGATGTGTAGTTATGATGAAACAGGAAGAAAAATGCTTTTAAAATATACTGGTATATTATTTAAAAAAAAAAGAAAAGAAAAGGGGGCGGGCTAACAGTACTTCAGAATAAATTATTAATGTTACCAGGCATGATTATATTTAATTAATTCTGTGTGATGGATGCATATGCACTTCAGTCAGAGCCTGATTAAGGGGGAAGCACACATTATTCATACTTACACCGTTATTTTTTAACAAATACTTTCCTTCTATAATAAACACAAGATTCTCATTAAAAATTATTTTAAAAGAATTCTGGTGTCTAATAACGGTGAGTAAATTGGATTGTTTCACACCGTTCATTTAAAAAAAAATATATTTCCTCGTCAAAGTGTGGAATTTCTATGACGTAAAGTAAAAAATAATTGTAAAAATATTCCGGTGAGAGCGGAGATAATGTGTGCTTCCCCCTTAATCAGGCTCTGACTTCAGTGGCAATTACCGTATCGATTGCTGAGAATAAAATTTAAGTGCTTTAAACAAATACGAAAAACTTTTTTGTTCAATTATGAAATTTTTTTTAAAGAAACAAAAGGGCAGGGCTTACAAATAAAAAAGAGATGGAGAGAGAGAGGAAGAAAGATGAATGAAGATGAAAAGAAAGATGGTGAAAAGAAAATGTACAGTCATCGAAATGTTATAATAATTCAACAAAAACAGTAATTTTTTTAAAGATAGACGTTCATAATTTGCTGAAAAACATTAACACATTCAATGCGGCAAACGTACTTTTACGTTTTTAGCAGTCTGTCACTAGAGCGCTGGTCACGTAAAAGTGTTTAAAAAAAAAAGAGATTCCCGGCTACTTTAGCACATTCTCGTCTGTGTATTTTCCTATTTTCAATAGTAAGTTTCGCCTTTTGGCGTTCCGCGCTAATAAAAGCTCGCTTCATTCGTGGGAGAGGAGGGGGACATTTAACAAAATCTCTTTATAGCAATCAAAAAATCACCTTTGAAAGATAATTTTGAACAAAGTTACACTTGGACATGTGGTTTTTGTCTCCCTCTGCTAGAGGGGGAAGGGGGATATTTCACAAAATCCATTTATAGAGTGTAAGGCACACATAAAGAATTCATGCACCAAAAATTCGCCTTTCTAAGGTAATTTAGAAAAGGGCTAGATTTGGATTTTTTTTTTTTTTTCGCTTTTCGCTGACACCAAAGAAGGGGAGGGGAACACTTCTCAAAATCCCTTCACAGTGCGTGTTGGGTACACATAGCACACCTAGAGATAAAAAAAGAAAATTTATCGTTCTGAGATAACTTGGACAGAATTAGTTTGAAAAATATTTTTTTGTCTCCTCCAACCCCATAGGGGTGGGGGGATTTCGCAAAATCCCGTCAGTCACTCAGTCAGGACAGAAGATCTTATATATAGAGAGCGATAGATCGATAGATATTAAGCCAAATAAAAAATTATTCTGACAAAATTAAAAGAAAAACATATGTATATATAATCCTCGTCAATATATATACATATATATATATACATAAAAGTCGTTGTTTAATATTAAAAAATCCACGAAGAAATAAGTTGTACGTCTAATTATTGTAAATTTAAAGTGTATTTTGACATGCTATGTAAATTATATATGGTGTTTTTGAAGATTATGTTTACTTCAATCCATTGTAAGTTTATTATCTTTTTAGCAAAGGAAATATACGTCTAAATATTTTTTCGGTGACATTTTATAGTTTTTATTAGTGTGCATGTGATTTTTGTGAAGCAAAACAATAATAATACTAATATTTGAGGTCAATCAATTTTTTTTATGTGTGTTTATTTTTTTTACAATTATATTTTTA
Source organism: Salticus scenicus (assembly GCA_963930645.1). Taxonomy (NCBI): domain Eukaryota; kingdom Metazoa; phylum Arthropoda; class Arachnida; order Araneae; family Salticidae; genus Salticus; species Salticus scenicus. The sequence continues at coordinate 14,827,665 of OZ005659.1, read as the reverse complement.
GTAATTACTTTAAAGCAGAAAAAAAGATAAGATTACTAGCGGCAATTAACGTGTTCGCAACGGAAGTTTCATATTGATTTGCTATTGTTTGGTAAATTTTATCACAAATTTCATTAATATCGATAGACGGGAATAAATTAATAACATCAAAACTAATAAATTTCTGGTTATTGTTAATTTCTAGTTCATTAATACATTTGATAAAATCTTCTGTAGAGTTAAGGCTATGATCAGAGGGGGGCAACAGGTTACGGTAAATATGAGTCATATATTTCTCGAGGGGGTAGGTAGGGCCTTCTTTTTTATTAACTATCAGTCGAAATTTGGGTGGGTTTTTATGGTCTTTAAATCGTCCAAAAAGGCGTGGGGTATTAGGTGCGAAATAGATAAATAAATATGTCCCCCCCCCGCCTTAAACTCAGACCTTTCCTTTTAGAAGTTATATAAGGTTTAACATTCGTGGATCTTAAAACTGAAAAATTAAATATTTTAAACTGCTTAAAATACACAAAATTTCGCGATGAAAGAAACGGAAAGTTAAAACTCCATTTTATATTAAAAACAAAAACAAAAACAAAAGAAACTAATATATTTTACGTGCACAATTAAAACATATAATATACATATAAAATAAAATAAAACGTAGAAATGAGATTTAAAAAAAGTCAAGTACATTTGATTTTCTTAATTTTCATAAGAATAATCCGCAGAAAATCAATTACAGTGCAGTGTGAAAAATTCAATAAAGAACATCTGATTCTGACATGTTTTCCACAAGGAACAAAGGAAAAATCTCTCTTGTAATTATATTTTACAGCAGATGAGTTAGAGGAGAATTAATTTTTTGTTTTGCAAACCACGGTAGTCCAAATACATCCTTTTTAAGAAAAACAAATTGTGTAAAATAAAAGCACAAAATCAATAGAATTAGTTTTTTTTTTTAATGAAATATGCTTTTCCTTACCCCCTTACCTTTCAATAAATGATTATTTATGCAATACACATACACAAACACACACGCACACACATATGTACCCAGAAAAAAAAAATGATTCCGCATCATTATTGGCATCCTCTCTTTTTCACACCGCATTTTTAAAGTTAATTTTCTCCATTTTGAATCATAATTTTGGAGAAAATTACGAAAGAAAATGTGAACTAGCATGTTGTGTAAATCACAAGATTTTCTTCAATATTTTCCTACACAAATTCATTCAGTACAAATAATGTATTAAAACTAATATTTATTAACATTATTTACCATGATGAATGCAGACGATTTTCATCTTAGAGAAAACTAACACTAAATATGCAAAGAAAGACAGTTTTATTTTATTTAAATAACATCTTAAAGATGCGTTTTGACAATGGTTATCTTCCATATCAAGTTTCGTACAGTTATGTGCCATATACAGTGCCGGCCGCCCGAGCAAATTTGGCGCCCTAGGCGAAAAATTTTCATGGCGCCCATTAAAACAAATTTTTTAAAAATGTAAGACACGCAGACAATTATACACATACAAATACTGTAATAAATAATCAACTATTTATTTTTATTACATATTGCATATTATTGTTTTTTCGGCGCTACTATTAGCGGTAGTAGAAACAATATCCTTCAAATGAATTATTTTAGCTTCATCTTGATTTGTTGATAATGGTGATAGTCCTATAAATCGTTCTCACGTCACTATAGAACGCTGGTAAGTTTTTATTAATTTCAATTAAATGAAGCTGGGTTCTCCACTGGCCACAGACACAGGAAGTGTCAGCAACAATTTTATTGCTGTTAGTAAATTCAATACGCAATGTACTAGTTCGTTTTCACAAAAATTATTCAAAACTTCCTGTAGTGTACTTTCATCAACATCCTTAGAGTCTCCTTGAGTCAGATAATCTCCTAAACTTCTACATAATTTCAAAATCACTTTGAAAGTTTTTTTTTTTTTTTTTTTACGACTTACAATCATTAGAAAAGCATCAGAAAACATGATTTATCTTTTTGGTCTGTTTGAACTTCTCATCATTCGAATTTCTTGCTGTATCAAGAAAAGCAATATAAAAATTAATCTTAAAATGATGTTTAGCATCACTTGTTGATTTATCAGTTGACTGCATAATTAAACTTCTTTTTCATTTTTCGTAATCGGGCTGGCTCTGACTCGGATGGGAATGATACCGCAATATTAATTTCTTCTGAAAATGCCTCCTGTTTATCAAATCCGAAATCACTTTTACAGTTTCCAAAAAAGAAAAAAAAAAAAAAATGTTTTTAGTAGTGCATTAGTAGTGGAGTTTGGGTCACATTTTCCCCATTGGCCCGTCGTCTTTTGTTATATACAGACGAAAACTTTCTTCACTTATTTTCTAATAGGAAATTAACGTTTTTATACATAATCTGGCTTGTGTTCGTCAAGAATGGACAACTAGAACGAGGCAGAGCTTTCAATGTTTGTGGGAAAAAGCTGTGCTATGATAGGCTACATTCCACTGTTTGTGGGTTAAAAGAAGACTCCTACAGGTTATATAAAAGAAAATCGTCAGAACTTTGAATGACGTCAGAGAGTCATGTCGTCTATTTGCTGCAGAATACCCATAGAATTTTCTCACATTGCAAGGATACATAAACTCAAAGTGAAACCGGAAGCATTTTCCATGATCTGTTTATCAAAGCCTCAATCTTTATTTCTTTCATATCAAACTATTGTTTATTTACTAGTTATTTTGGAAGATGAAGCAAGATTTTTGCTTATTCAGATTCAGGTGGAAAAATCTTTTGCTTTTTCAAATTATTATCCTGATAGTGTTCCTTTAGGATTCGGACGAAAATGACTTTTCAAATGAGCCTAATTTGCTTTGCTAATGATATTTTTTCTCTAATTTTCTCTTACAAAATTGTACTCCAAAAAATTTTTTTTTCTGTTAACAGCTAGTCTCAAGTATAAACTGCACTGAAAACGAAATTTCACATTTTATTACTAAGTTGAGCTACTAGAAAAAGAAACTATAACAGAATCACTTTGTAAAATCCCAAAAAGCCCCCCACGCATAGCCCCTACAAAGTCACCTAGTCTAAAGAGCTAAAACTTCTTTCTAGTTAGAGCCTAGCTTCCTTCAAATCTTCTTCTTCTTATTTTTTTTTCTTTTTATGTCAGTTCAAAATTATAAAAAACATGATGTACAATTTAGACACCTGAATGGAAAGTCAAAACTTTATAGTTCCAATAAAGTACAGCCCCATTAAATAATGACTCGGTGACTTTTAGATATAGTGTAAAGCTGTTAACAGTTAGATGGACAGATATAATGACGGACTGTTTTCAAAACTCAATTCGACGTTGTAAGTTTTTGAATTAAATAGATCGTTATTATTGTAAAATCAAGCCAGTTGTTTGTGACTCTTTCTCTAGCTCTTCTCACCAGATAAATTAGATTGACTTTGATGCCCTGAAAAGTCAATTCGAGGATTATCCATTTACTTCATTTTTACACGTCCAATTGAAAACATGCCAAGAAAAACTCAGTAAATGTTTCCAAGTCATAGCAGGAGACTTGTACCTTTTAGTCCTTTCTAGACAAAGATTGTAAGTGTTTAAAATTTTCACACAACATAAGTACTGTGTCTCCAAGACTACATTTTATCTATTCTAAAGTGCCGTTAGATAGTAATAAATAAAATAGATCTTGTTGTCTGGATTGTGCCGCCCTCTAGATTTGAGCGCCCTAGGCCATCGCCTAGTTTGCCTATATGGTCGAGCCGGCCCTGGCCATATAAGTCGAAATGTAGCCTTCCCATTCCCGGGGAAAATAGCAATATAGCAGCGCCAATTGTTGGCCGATATGCACCGAAACTGAATCAGCATAATGTCCCAATAAAGACCTTTACACATATCGAGTTTTGATTAATTATACGCCATAGAACCTGAAATATGGCCTTTCCCTTAAATTGCAGAAATCGCTGTATAGCAGAGCCACCTGTTGAGTAATTGACACTAAATAGTGATAGTCTTTATGTCAAGGTAATCTACATAATCTACATATAAATTTATATGAAACTCTGTACAGTAGTTCCTAAGATATCGCCTGCCATTAAATTGTGGAAATCAATGTATAGTAGCACCAGCTGCTGAGCGATTAACACTTAAAGTTGATAGGCACTAAATTCAGTTAAAATGCATCTAAATATAAATTTCTATGCACTTCTGTGCACAAGTTCTTGAGATACAGTCGCCAGAAAGTTTTTGTCACACACACAGAGAAACATTTTCTAAAAATAATCAAATCGTGTTCCGGAACTCCCAGAAAGTGTAAATCCTTGGAAAACTGGAAGTTGAAAATTTTTACGAATCCAATACTTTCTTCTATTGAATATAGAAGAAAGTAAAAATGCGAATACTAATAATGTTCTGGAATGATATGATGTATATATGAAAATTTGTAAACAATTAAAAAAATGTGAAAAGCTATAAAAAGACATAATTAATGAGTGGATTGATAAAATCAAAATTGGATGAAATCAAATAAACGCAAGCTTTGCGAATTCAAAACGTCATCAGAAGCATTGTACGAATATTTCAACCAAATTGGAGTGCAAAGGTTGATATTTTTATTTACCAACCATGTGAAAAATACTAGAGCCGGGAATCGAACCCGGGCACCTCCGCTTAACGCACGGATGCTCTACCACTGAGGTACCCTGGCTGACAACCAGCTAGGCATTTCTCACATATTTCTCAAAATGCCTAGCTGGTTGTCAGCCAGGGTAGCTCAGTGGTAGAGCATCCGTGCGTTAAGCGGAGGTGCCCGCGTTCGATTCCCGGCTCTAGTATTTTTCACATGGTTGGTAAATAAAAATATCAACCTTTGCACTCCAATTTGGTTGAAATAGATATTCACGGTTGATGAATTCACGAATAAATATTTCTAAATTGTACGAATAGTTCACAAAAATTGTGGTTTTCTGTAATGTTAAGTGCAAATTGCTTATAATAATTCTTAACTTTCAATGCCCAAACCACAATAAGAAAATAAATTTAAAAAGAATATATATTAAAAAGAAAACCAGCACCTGTTAATTGGGGGCCAGAGCACTACCCATTGAACAACCAGATAGATAGTTACCCAAATGGTTATTCATAGATTAAGAATTGGTTTAGAATATTTAATGCCAAAAACGGTTAGAAGTTAAACGGTTAGTATTTCAGTGTCATAATTGTGATTATCCCAAATGAACCTGCGCATCTAACTCCGTAACGTGAAAGATATTAAACAAGGTACACGTCAGCAATTGGGAATGTGAGTATCTCAGTACATAAAAAAATCCTACTCAAAAATATATCACACGAAGGCTTTTTCTACGATTTTTTCACATGTTTATCCACCATCTCGTATATTTTTTAGTTACTTTTCAAATATTAAACCTGCGAACATTCTAATTAATATTCCGTAAAATTATACCACCTATTTTTTACACCAGTTTTTTTAAAGTATTTTTCTTTTTATTCAAACATGATTACATTTCGAGAAAATTACTCTGCAATTAAAGTGGTGTGGAAAAAGGGAAGGGTACTGAGAAATATTAATGGGCTCTTCCCATCTGACATCAGATGTCACATGATAGAGAAAAAATAAATAGCAGACGCAGTCTTGTTTATCTATAGCAATTGCTGAAATAACATATTCTCCATTCTTATTTTTGATCAATCGTATTTAAACTGTGTTATTTTTTTTTTATATACATCATCATTTTTAATCCATTTTATATCATTATTCATCATCTTTTGTTTGCTGTATACATTTACAATCATCATTTAGTTTATATTTCTTATTGATGTTCATGAAGAACATGTTAAATACTCTGATTTTGTGTACTTAAATCAGTGATAGTGCAATATCGTACTGCGCAATTCCATTTAGACCAGAAACTAAGTTAATTAATTTGCTGTAACACCTTTATGCAATTAAATTAAATGAAAACATTTTATAATCCATAAATATCCCACAAGAACAAGCTATTATTTATTGCTAGATCAGTTAATGTAACATTTAAACTGGAACATACAAAAATCGATTCTTACAGTTGAAAATAAATAAACACATAAAGTGTTTTTTTAAAAATTATTAAATTTACAAATACAACTATTCTACTGTTTACAAATGCACAATATTACTTTTATTTTATTTTATATTAAATATTAACACTTTTGTTCTTAAGAACAATACTTAATTGAATTCGATTCTCAGAATTCGATTATTCGTTTTCCTCTATCACGTGATTGAGCAGACGACGGTGGGAAGAGCCCATTACTACGGAATATTAATGAGAATGTTGGGAAGTATATAATATAATAATTACTTTGGAATGTTTAATACTCTTGATTTAGCTTATCTAGAATTTCTGGTGGAAACAAAAGTAAAAATTAAATAAAAATATAAAGGAAAAGCTGTATAATGAATTCAAAATATTTGTTATGAGACCTTGAAGGTATGTACGCTTTACTAACGAATAACAGGGTTCTCAGTAGTCACTATTTTCAATACTACTTTTTACATAAAAGAATCTGCGTAGTATTATTCCGAAGCCAAGCACGACAAACAATGAATAAAGATTATTTAAATAATCTGGTGTGTCACTCACACGACTTTCTCTTATCCTGATTTAATACTATAAATACAGGTTGCAGATTAAGAGGTAAGATAACGAATACTGTCATGCAAACCTATGTTAAAACAATTCAAATTAGACTTCGGGAGAGATTTATAGGATAATTAGTTCTGTGCATGTGTGTGTGTGTGGGGGGGGCTACCGCACCCTCAACCCGCAGTTTTATTAATGCACCTACATTTATATAGAATTTAATTCAATTATTAAAAATAATTCTGTTTTTAAAAAATAATTTATTAAAATTATCACTTAAAAAAATTATCTTTTATGATAATGCAGACGATTTCCATATTAGAGAAGTAGTATAACACCAAATATCCAAAAAAAGTCCATTTTATTCTCAATATTAAAAAAAAAAAAAAAAAAAAAAACGATATTATTCAGTTTTTTTTTTCGTTAAAAGTAAAAAAAATCGATAACTTTGTTTTAAATTATCGCAGCTCGATGGTTCAACCATTCGTTTTAAAGATATTGCCGAGCTCTTTTGAAAGATACCCATCATGAAAATTTACTCCCCTCGATGGGGGACTTCCCCCCCCCCACCCAGAGGGGTCCTACATACACAATTTTTTTTCACTGTTGACTATCTCTATTACAAAAAATATATATTCGTTTCATTTGGTTTAGAGCAGTCTATAGATGTTAAACTCTACTTACTTGCAATTTCCCCCATAGACTTGTAATGTATTTGAATACTTTTGAGTATCCCTGTACACGAAACATTTTCTTGATCTTAACGAAGAGTTTAGTGTAACATCCTTATATGATACAAATTTAGAATACCAAGTTTGAACTTTTTGCCATAATTTGTTTTTGAGATATGCTGATAACAGACAGACACAGACATAGACACAGACCATTTGCTAAAAACATGATTTTCGTATTCAGGGGACCTCAGAACATGTAAATATAACAAAAACTCGCGTTCGGAAATTTGACCCAAGAACAATACTTTCTCTACCTTATGGGTAAGAGAAAGTAAAAAAAGGTACTGAAAAGTGACTGCTGAGATCCCTGCTGTTAAGTTCGAAATTTTGAGGGTTATATTTTATTCATAGTTGCCAACATTTTAATTTATTCTGGAGCATTTTTAGTCCCGCCGCTATTTCACATAGCTTTATTTTTAGAGTATTTTTCTCGAATGTATAACAACGATATAAGAAGAAAAAATTATTCTTAAAAAAAAAAAAAAAAAAAAAAAAAAAAAAAAAAGTATGGAATAAAGGCGGGGCTAAAAATGCCCATGAATAAATTAAAATGTTGGCAACTCTGTTTTATTTAAAAATGCATGACAGAGCTCAAAGTCTCCGCCCTTTTTTTCAGGACACTTTCACGGATGAGAAATTTTTAGCTTTATTTAAACCACTATTTTTATAAAATAATCTAGTTCCTATTTAATCGTGACACATCGCTAAAAAAATACAGTAAAATTTCCTGTTTAAAAATTGCAGTAGCAAAAAAGCGAAACTTTATATTTTCTAAAAGTGTCCTGAAAAAAAAAAAGGGGGGGGGGGTTCGAGCTCTAGCATATGTACGCAAACCTAACAACATGCTAATTAATGTCCCGTAGTCCCGTAGTTCCCGCCTTCTTCTCACACCAGTCTCATTTTAAGGTATTATTCTTCTTCTCTTATTCAATCGTAATTACATTTAAAAAAATTAATCTAAAAATAAAGTGGTATGGAAAAGGGGAGGGGGGTACAAACAATATTACTTAAAATTAATTAGAATGTTGGCAGGTATGATATATGTATGTCTAATATCATTGCAGTAATAAATGAAATAATTTTGGGATTCAAATTAACTCTGCTTTTGTCGAGCCCTGCTTTTGTAGTCAAAATTACATTAAAGCTAAATTTTGGATTAGATTACAATCTAAGAACTTGAACAATTCCTTCTGCATTTCCGATTAAAAATTTGTATTATGAATATTTTGACTGAAGAAACAGCAAAAGTCGTTAGGCAGGGAGGGAAAAAAAGAAAAAAAAATGATATTCAACTTTTATATTTTGTTTACAGTTGTATGATTTCTCTTACATATCTATTAAATTTTCCTGTAATATCTCTTCAATTTCACTGCAATATCTCTTAAATTATTGTTATAGGGGAAAAATCTCATTTTTTTTTTAGTGTGAAGCCTAGTAAATTTACAAATATTTAGATTAGTATAAGCCGAAAATCCAATGTATTTACTTCATCCTAAATTTCTAAATAATTAATTTTCTAGAGCCATAAACTAACGAAAAAAAAAAAAAAAAAAAAAAAGTAAATAAAAATACACACATACTTTTTGCTTCTTCTTCTTCTTCTTTTTTTTTTTTTTTGTATCCCATCCTCTATTGTCAATATAGATATTGTTACAAAATTGTAACTAATTGTGTTTATTTTTGTATAAATTCTTTCAAAGAGACTTAGTAAGTTGATAAAGTGCTAATTTTGTGCATTTCTAGTCGTTTTAGCGTTGAAATAGCCTTATTTTCCCTTAAAAACGCATTAAAAAGCCCCAATAAGGCAGGTAATGGATTTGGCGCCAAATTTGGCGACTTTTTCCCACCTTGGCGATTTTTTTTGGCGACCTTGGCGAGAAAATCCTTATATGGGATATACCAAATATGGAAGCTGTAAGTTGATTGGTTGACCACTTTCTAGAGTTTTCTCGAAAAATCTGGATTCCATGGAACAGTATATAAGCCTGTTTTCTTCGCCAAGGCCAGTCAGAGTTCAGTTCAGATCTCAGTCAGCTTCGCTTATGCTTGTATTGAGCCTCTTTGAGAGAGACTTGCTTCAAGTGTTATTGCTATACAGTTTGTACTGTGGATTTGCGATTGACAGCTGCTGTTTAAGCTGTGGTTACTGCTTGAATTGAAGCTGATAATTGGTTTATTGACCTCTATTTTTCTGGAACTTTCTGTGAATAAATTACTGAATTTTTGTAAGTTTGGCTTTTCATTCCCGGACAACTCACGAACCCTCAAGTACGCAACATTTCTGGTGTCAGAAGCGGGATTGTCTGTGAATGGTTATAACTAGAGCTATGGAGGAACAGATGAAGAAACTTCTAGAAAGCTTAGCTACCCAGATGAATGAAATGAAAGAAGGGCAAAGAGAAATGAAGGAAGGACAAAGAGAGATGAAAAAAAGTATGGAAGCATCGCAAAGAGAGATGAAAGATAGCCTGAGTCAAGAGATGAAAGAAATGAAGGCAGCACAAGAGAAAATGGAAACATCGCAAAGAGAAATGAAAGACGGCTTGACCGAAGAAATGAAGGAAATGAAAGATACTATGGGTGAAGTTCAGGAAGAAATTAAATCTAATCAAGATGAGATGAAGAGAGAGCTTTCAACGGTGAAAGAATCAATCGAGGGTAAATTAACGGTGATGGAAAATAGAATGGATGGAATAGAAGAGAAAGTTATAAAGATAGAAGAAAATTTTGAAGAGAAAGTTTTGAAAATAGAAGAAAGTTTTGAAGAGAAAGCTATGAAGATAGAAGAAAATGTTATGAAGGTTGAAGAGAGTGTTACGAGGATAGAACGGAGTTTCGGGGAGAAAGTTAAAGAAAATTTTGATCAGGAACTGAAAGGCAGGTTTTCAGAGATAGAAGGTAAATTGAAGAGAATAGAAGAAGATCTGGAGAGAAAGGTGGAAGAAAAGTTAGAATCCATGCCCCAGGAAACTGAAAAGAAAGATAGAAGAAGCCAGAATCACGAATTTATTAAGCTATCTACCTACGACGGCAGTTCCTCCTGGCATGTATATAAGACGCAGTTTTCCATCGTAGCTGAAGCTAACGGCTGGGACTCTACCGGCAAGTCGGTCCACTTAGCAGCAGCATTACGGGGAGATGCAGCCGAGATACTGAGAAATGTTTCTAAAGAAGAAAGGAACGACTTCGAGGCCTTGACTAGAGCACTGGAGCTACGGTTCGGAGAGAAGTGTTCTAAGGACTATAGTCGCCTCCAGCTAAAGTCCCGTTACCAGAAAACGGGCGAAAGTTTGCAGGAGCTGGCAGCGGACATTCAGAGATTGTCACACCTAGCATTCTCAGACTGCCAAGCTGACACTCGAAACGACTTAGCTCTTCAGTACTTTATCGATGCTGTTCGGGATACAGAAATTCAAAAAGCGCTGAGACTCTCCAACATCAGAGACGTAGAATCAGCTTTAGGCTATACACTTAGGATAGAGGCAGCCCAACAAGCCTCCCGTAAAGACCGCCATACCATAAGAGCAGTCTCATTAAATGATACGCCTGCTGATGAGAATGAAATGAAGAGAAGTTTCGCAGAGATCTTAAAGAGATTGCGCAGCCTGGAAAATAAGATGGAAATAAAGGATCGGAAGATAAAGTGCTGGGGCTGTGGAGGGGATGGTCATGTAAAGAGGAAATGCCCTGTACGACCAACTATAGGAAATCACCCGGCTTCACCATTTATGCAGGGAAACTGAGAGGAGGCCATCTCGCGGGGCGGAGGTTGCCTGAAATTAAAGAGCCCCAATTTACAGTATTTCATGTTTCATCGATGAGTGGCGGCGATAATGGACTTCACGTCTATGGCCAAGTCAACAACACCACCTGCCGGATGATTCTGGACACGGGAGCCAACGTGACCATCATTAGAACGGATTTGGCTCAAGAACTAAAAGAGAAGATCATCTGGACGCCGCCCTGCGTTAAACTCCAGACTGTGACCTGAGACGAAATCAAAATATATGGAAAAATGAACTTAACCATCACATTTGGAAATGCCAGTTACCATCATATGGCATATGTGGCTGATATAAGAGATCCTTTAATCACTGGAATTGATTTCATGAGAAAATTTAACTTTAAATTGGACTTCAAGAATAATGAACTGCATTCGAGTTCGGAAGACATCGCTGTGTTCAACACTGAAAATCAAGGCATTCAGACAATTTGCCAGATAACAGCCAAGTCTGAAATTTCCATCCCTCCACATACAGAGACAATAGTTTTAGGAACACCCCCTACCAAGCAATACTTCCGCTATGGACTGATTGAATACCCGAATACAGACAATAGCCCAAAAGGAGTTCTGGTAGCTTCATCTCTAGTTGATCTCTCAAAGAGTACTATTCCTGTGAGAGTCGCAAACATCAGTGATAAGGTCCGGACAGTGAAGAAGGATGAGGTGTTAGCAACCTGCACTCCTGTCACATGCATCAACCGCCCCACGCAATCAACCGAATCCAAGTCTTCTGAACAATTAATAACGGAATTACTCAAGAATGCAGAGTTAGGAAAGGAACAGAGATGTGCTGCGGAGAAGCTACTCCAAGAATTTAAAGACCTTTTTTCTCGAATACCTGAAGATGTCGGGAGAACGAAACATCACCCAGCACAGAATTGATACAGGAAATCATCCTCCAATCAAACAACATCCAAGAAGACTTCCCTTTGCTAAACAGGAAGAGGTCACTGAACTTCTAAGTGACATGCAGCACAATGATGTCATCGAGCCATCAACGAGTCCTTGGGCCTCTCCCATAGTACTGGTGCGGAAAAAGGATGGTTCAACAAGATTTTGTGTGGATTATCGTCGTTTGAATGACATCACGAAGAAAGACAGTTACCCTCTTCCCAGAATTGACGACACATTAGACACACTTGCTGGCAATAAATGGTTCTCGACTTTGGATCTTAAGAGCGGTTACTGGTAAGTAGAATTACATCCTGATGATCGTGAGAAGACTGCATTCACCACGGGACAAGGACTGTGGCAATTTAAAGTTATGCCGTTCGAATTATGTAATGCACCTGCCACCTTCGAACGCCTGATGGAGACAGTGCTAAAAGGACTTTCCGATGAAGCCTGTCTGGTGTATTTGGATGATATTATCATTGTGGGGCGCACTTTTGAAGACCATCTACGAAACATTCGAAAGGTGCTGGAGAAACTCAGAATGGCTAACCTCAAATTGAATCCAGGCAAGTGTAACTTGTTCCGTCGTGAAGTGAGCTACCTCGGCCATATCATCTCTGCCGAAGGTGTGAGAACTGATCCTGAGAAGATCTCTGCAGTCGAGAACTGGAGTCGCCCTGAAAATGTACACCAACTACGAAGTTTCCTGGGGTTATGCACTTACTACAGGAAGTTTGTCAAGGGTTTCTCAAATATTGCCAGACCACTCCACAAGCTGACGGAAGCCAAACAGAAGTTCCTGTGGACAGATGAATGTGAAAAAGCTTTCAAGCGACTTAAAGAGGCCTTAACATCATCGCCTATCTTGACGTATCCACAGCCCGACAGACAGTTTATACTTGATACAGATGCCAGCCATGAGAGTGTCGGTGCTGTTCTGTCGCAGGAAATTGATGGTCAAGAACATGTCATTGCCTATTGGAGTAAATGCCTGTCTAAACCGGAGCGAAATTACTGTACCACCAGGAAAGAGCTACTCGCCATCGTAAAATCCATAGAAAATTTCCATCATTACCTTTATGGCAGAAGATTCCTGCTCCGGACTGACCATGCATCTTTGACGTGGTTGCTCCAGTTCAAGAACCCGGAAGGACAGATTGCCAGGTGGATACAACGCCTCCAGGAATATGACTTTGAGATACGTCATCGTAAAGGGACTCTACATGGTAATGCAGATGCCTTGTCACGGAAGCCCTGCTCGGAAAGCTGCAAGTACTGCTCTAGAGCCGAACAGAAATACCTGCCGATAAATCCGGTTGCCTGCCAAGTTACTGTCTCAACACCATCAGATCAAGATCCCGATCTATGGAGTGACGAAGAACTTAGAAAAGCCCAGTTGGAAGATCCTGACATAAAGCCAATATTACAGCTGGAGGAGACGACCAGCAACAGACCTATCTGGCAGGACATTTCCAGATTTAGTCCCATTACGAAAAGTTATTGGGCACTTTGGGACTCTCTTCATATCAGAAACGGCGTATTATACAGAAAGTGGGAATCTGATGATGGGAAAAGCTTCCGATGGCAGATAGCATTGCCAAGATCAAGAATTCCACATGTTTTAGAACAACTGCATAGTAGCTCTACCGGAGGCCATTTTGGGGTAATGAAGACTCTGCAGAAAGTTCGGGAACGCTTCTACTGGTGCAAGGCAAAGGAGGATGTGGAGAAATGGTGTAAATCCTGTGATGCTTGTGCGGCACGTAAAGGCCCGCAGAAACGAAGTCGAGGAAGACTGCAACAGTATAACGTGGGAGCACCATTTGAACGGATTGCACTCGACATCTTGGGTCCTTTACCACGGACCTCCAGTGGAAATAAATACATCCTCGTCGTGATGGACAATTTCACCAAGTGGCCTGAGGCATATCCCATTCCCAATCAAGAGGCATGCACGGTCGCAGAGGTCCTAGTGCAGCAATGGGTGTCAAGGTACGGCACGCCCCTACAACTTCATACCGACCAAGGTAGAAACTTTACCTCTGATATTTTCAAAGGACTGTGTCAACTACTCGGCATAGACAAAACCCGGACTACACCCTTACATCCCCAGTCGGACGGCATGGTCGAGAGGTTCAATCGTACCATCCTGAATAACCTCTCTCTTCTAGTATCAAGGAACCAGCAGGATTGGGACTTGAAGTTGCCATTGTTCCTGCTGGCTTATCGAAGTGCTGTCCATGAAACCACCGGCTATACTCCAGCCCAGATGCTGTTTGGACGTGAACTTCGTCTCCCTTGTGATCTCCTGTTTAATTGTCCACCCGATGCGCCTTCATCGGCCGAGGAGTACATCCAAGATCTCCAGGCACGATTTGAGGACGTACACAACTTTGTTTGGGAGCGGATTAACATGGCGACGGAGAAAATGAAGACAAGGTACGATCTAAAGGCTACACAACATGAGTTCCAGGAAGGAGACAAAGTCTGGTTGTGGAA